>JAQPPZ010002855.1:600000-1126445 GCA_028583015.1 Wollemia nobilis
AAAACAATATTAAAAAAAATTATAATTAAATCAAATTTTAAAATAATAACTAAATTTTTTATAAAAAAAAAAACATTACATAAACTTTTTTTTTCTATTTTATATAAAAAAAACTAAATAACTTTTATTTTATATAAAACATCCCATGCTCTCTTAAATCTACTATGTTTGGTAAAACATTCTAATAATACTATACATATAGAATATAAGTACCTCCTTGCCTATAAGAAGACCCTCATCATGCCCAAAATGTTGTCGTAACCCCTCTGCTAGGCCTTTCTAAGAAAACGGAGCATGTTAACTGAGATTAAATTCGGAAGCGCTCTTATATCCAACTTAGTTCGTCTTTAGCGGGTTGGTATATTTTTTTCCTAAAACAACGGGGCCACCCAACTATTTCACATTTATAATAGGGAGGGCAAGATTCAGTCTTAAAGTCAATGCTCAGTCAAAGCATGAAGTAAACTTAATGTTATATTTGTGTTTCGTCCCACTTTAATGCCCTCTCTCATTTTAACGTTATGCAGAAGTAATTGTACAATCTATCTATTTAATTTAATATATATTCTAACCTTATTGGGATCAGATTCACTCCGGTTATGTTTGGTTGCTTGAGACGCTGACATGCAGACAAACCATAAGCGATAAAAGTGCATTTCAGGTGTGCAAGAGGAGAGTGCGAATTAAAATATTGCCCGGATTTTTAATCAATAATTGTAATATCGTTTGAGGCATTAGTCCACAATTTTAATAAAGTTTCGAGGCATTGGCCGTCATGCATATGATGAACTTTAGGAGCATAAATAATTTAATTTTGCATGATTAATGAAGTGGAATGATTTAAATTATGTTGATGGGTTGAAAATAGTTTATAAGATGGAGTATGGTATGTAATTTAATTTAATTTTTAATTTAAATTTTAATATTTTATAAAAAAATATTCAATAAAGTTATATATATATATATATATATATATATATATATATATATATATATATTTTTTGAAGTGTATTTTTTTAGTTGTCGATTTTGATAAGAAGTTTTTCTAATTTTTTATTCTTAATTTTTAAAAAAGTTTTATGAAGTGTCCCTATATGCATTCTTATGTTGTAGGTTTCACATTTGATGACAAAATGCTTTTTGATCCCCATTGCTCCATGTAAAAGACATATATTTGTTTTCGTCATGCTTCTTGAGGTGGTGTTCATCTTGTAGTTTCATATCTAAGTTTGTGAGTTTGTGTGAACTGGATCTTAGCTAGGCTATAAGCATTTTTTCCTTTCACTTGATCTTTTCTTGTATGTACCATTTATCTTTGTTCATAATTTGGGTTGAACTCGTTAATGTAATACTATTCTCTCATTCAAGTCAAATGAAAAGTTTTAATTTTTCCCTATTAATTTATTTGTTGGAGCTTGGGACCTCATGAAATTTAGTGCTCTTTTTTTCCAATCATTTGTTGTTTTATTGTCTTTCATCAATGTGTCTTTTCTTCTATTCGGTGTTTCTTTGATTACTTGTTTTTAGAAACCTAATATCTTTCATTCTTTCTATTTCTTTAGGTACCCTAATAGTTTTACCATAGCTTCTATTTTAGTGGAGAAATCTTTGTCTCAACAAATAAAATCTCACGTGGGATTGATAATTTTTCTAAAATTATTTGTAATTATTTTCTTTTGATTTTTTCTATTTATCTTGGTTTAAATTCTGATATATTTCTTGCCCACACCTTACATCCATATAGCACCACTAAAATAATCAATAACCCAAAAAGAGACCTTAATGGATTTTCAGTCCCATAGCTCTATGTGCCCTCCATTCTACTTGTATTTGTTGTCATCCTACATGTTCCCTAATTGAGTTTGCTTTGAAAATCTAACATAAGGCATTTGTATTTTGTTATACATGTTCCTTAATTGAGTTTGCTTTGAAAATATAACATAAGGTATTTGTATTTTGTTATTACCTACATGTTCCCTAATTGAGTTTACTTTGAAAATCTAACATAAGGTATTTGTATTTTGTTATTACCTCTAAGGATTTCCTTCAAACAAAATATATGATTGTTTTTGCTCTCTTTGAGTAGAGAAGACCATAACCTTAATCTTTTTTTTTTTAATAATACTTCTTATAAACATCCACCGTGGGGATTGAACCCGGTCACATCACCGATAATGCAAGTGGCATCCTTGCCGGTAGACCACACTCACATGGATATTCGTAACCTTAATCTTGCTAGTCTTTACTTGCAACCTAACTTATTTACAAAATGCTCTAAAGAATTTATATATTTTTTTAAAATTGTAAAATCTCTTGTCAATCAAGATGATATCATTATCATTGAGAAGTTTCACTACATAAATAAGCAATTGTATTCCCCTCCTCCCATTTTTTCATCTCTTCCTCCAATTTGTTAATTTAAAGGTACAATAAAGTAGGTGAGAATGGAGAGCCATGTTTCACCTTGATATCACCTGAAACACTTTGATAATCCTTGTAGAGTTTTACTTTTTGCTACAGCCTACTCATAAATTCTATGTACAACTACTTTATACTTAGTTGGTACTATTTTAATTTAAATGTACAATAAAGTAGGTGAGAATGGAGAGCCATGTTTCACCTTGATATCACCTGAAACACTTTGATAATCCTTGTAGAGTTTTACTTTTTGCTACAACCTACTCATAAAGTCTATGTACAACTACTTTATACTTGGTTGGTGTGTCAAGTTATTCAATTCTTTTCAAAAGTTACCTCTAGGTGTTGTTTCAAATTCCTTTTTAAATTCCACAAAACAACAATAATAATTTATTTATTCCACATCCTCTCTATTAGGTGCCCTAAAGTAATGTAGTCATATATTCTTGAGTACTTTAATCTAAATGCACTTGCTTGGTATGTAAATTTCTTCCTTTATTTTCCATAATTTACCTCTAGATATTGTATCAAAAGAATTTTAAATTCCATGAAACAACAATAAACTTCTCCTTTTTTCATTCTTTGTCCTCTCTATTAGGCACCTTAAAGTAATGTAGTGATCTATTATTGAGTACATTTTTCTAAATATTGCTTTCCCTATTGCTCTTCTTCCTTACTTTTTTGTCCACCGACTAATTCTACTTTCTATTATGCTACCATAGAATTTTATAAAATAAGGATTAATCATGATGATTTGATAATTTAAAGTATTACTGGTGTCTCCATTTTTATGCAATGGTATGATTGGGTTAGTTGTCCATTCCAATGGAAAACCTTCTTTAGTTATGCCATTAAAAATATTTTGGATGTGTGGGACTAATATGTCAACCCCACACTTGAAATATTCACCTTGTAAACCACATATATTTTGAACTTTACCCATTGCCAATTTTTAATTCTCCCCTTCACATCTTTCTCAAAAAAGGTTCCTCAGTTGTATTAATTATAGGAGTATTCTTCATGGTTTCTCTCATGTAATTAATTAATGTATCACAAATATTGTTTGCTTGTGATATTATTTTTTGTTTGTATTTTACTTTGTTGTAGCTCTTTTAGAATTGCCTTGGGTTATGATTTTCAAGATATATTAATTATTTTCATCTTTATCTTATGTATTCTTTATATATATCCTAGTTGTTTATAGATATTGTTGTTTATTTTCTTATTGCCTAGTTCTTTCAAGATTCTCCTTATTGCTTTTCATTATTCATAATACCATGCATATATAGCGAATATTTCATGTTTTTTCCCGAAGTTTTATTTCTTATATGATTGTAATGCTTTTCTAGTTATATCAATTATTTTACTCCTATCACAAGTATATATTTGAAAAATATTTACCCTCTTTCTTTTCTCTCTATGCATAACCTACCTGAGTGGTGTTTTAAAATTTTATTGATTTTTCTTTGTCATAAGGATGCTTCCTATTATCTCTTTTTTATTTATATGAATATGTTCTTCTTGACCACTTTCCTACAATTGAATATTTATGTCGATTAGATGGTGATAATATTTTAGCTCTGTGTGAATTACTTTAATTTATAGATCTTTTATCTTTTAAATCTGTAAATGATGCATTATTTAAAAAATTCTTCTCCATAATATGTGATGGGTCTTTGACTATCATCCAAGAATATTAACAAGTAGTGATCCACCTCTTCCCTCAATCATAGTGGATTTTATCTATATTCATTGATATTTAAAGTGACTACTTGTCTATTTGCTACCTTAGCATTAAAGTCACCTACTAAAACTTGCTCTTCAATCATGTTATATTCTATGATATATTTTCCTAATACCATATATGGATACTCTTGATCTAATCCATATTTCTTATGAAATTTTGTTTATTGTGGATCAAAATAAAAAGCTGCAATGCTAATAATCTATCATTACTTGTGATTCTTAGTTGTATATATTTTTTGTTTTAGTCTTATTTCTCAACTTGTATAAGCCCACCCTAAGATTCTTTTTTAGTTTTTTCTTCTTGATGTTATTTTCCATTTTTTGCTACTTCATTCCATATTGATGTCTTTTTGTATCCTTGACAATTGGTATCTTGAATCCAACATATTTATATTTTTTATGACTTTAACTATATGATTCACTTTTGTTATCCACCCTACACTAAGACCTCTTCTCCATGAATATCCATGATATTTCTAATTCACCAATGTTAAGTGTTCCTAATGGGTCTTAAAATATTGTTTGTTTTGGATTGTTCCTTTTATGATGTATACTTTTCAATTTTTTAACCATGCCTTTACCCTCACTCCATGTCATTTTTACCTATTCTTATTTTTCCCTCTTCCCTTCTTGTTGCATAGGAGTAAGATCACCATTCAAATTAAAGTGTGACCTCCATATCAATCCTCTATTTTGGATAACTTACCTTTAATATCCTACATTTAACATTGTGACATAAATTGGTTTAGCTTTCATGCATTTTCTTAGATTTTCTAGTTCACATTCTTAATGAATTTGTCCACTCCAACAAATTTTATAAAAAAAAAATTCCTTTTCAAATTATCTATGTTTGCTTCTTCTCCAAGCTACTTAATTTCCTTAATGATGATGTTTATTGACCTATTTTATCTTTTCTTTTCTTCTAATGATTTTTTATCTATCAATTCTCTTTGTTCCTTTGGCTTTATTATTAGCTCTCTTACCACTTGTATCAATCATCTAGTTTACTCTAATAATGTTTTGCAATCCTTGTTATTTTATCACAATGTTTTTTATTTTTGACCTACAACTTAGTTTGAAGATGATATCCCTCTATATAATCATTACTACTACTTGAGACCATGGTAGTGGAGGATTTTAGTTTTGTTAGTGATGTCTCCAATAGATTTATTTAAATAGTTTTTTTCAAAATATTTTGTTTGTTGTATCATGAGGAGGTTTTTTATTCCCTTATGACTAAAGTCCATTCTAGTATATCATGCTTTAAGAATACTATGTGTTATCCTAAAACTATTAGTCTATCATGAGATTAGTTAGTGATGTTATCAACTACTAGATTCAAGTTAATCTCATATATTTTTAATTTATCTCCTTCAGGATGTGGGATTTTCATTACCTAATTCTATATTTTCTAACCAACATGCACCAAAGTGTTTCATAGTTAATTTTTAAAATACCTAGACTTGGCCCCACCAAATGTATTTATTGGAATTTTAAACTTTTAGATCATAATATAAAAATAACAAGAGAATCAAAAAATAAATAAGGTATTTGGGTTTGAAGGATTTCTTGGTTTTGTCTTTGTTTTTATATATATTTTTTAAATATACCTTTGTACATGCACCCAAATCTATCAACTACACCTAGGTCTATTAGATCCAATGGAATTTACCTCTACCTTTAAAATCTATATCCACTTCTCAATTCTATCTCTACCTTCTTGATTTTATTGTTGCCTCTAACTTTGTAATATCTCCACCACTTAGATCTACATATACCTCCATACTTGTACATTGGTCTATAAAAAATAGTGATAAATACTTATAAATTTATTTTCCTATTAAAAATATTGAAAGGAAGAAAACTCTTTCTAACTTGCTTATAAATGTATAATTTAGAAAGAAAGAAATTCATGCAAAATATTTGTTTAAAATATTCCTTGATTACATATTTTAATAATTTCCAAGTTTAATATTAAGTTGATAGATAAGTTTCAAAATTTTGATTTATAAACATTTTTTCAATAAAATAATATTAAAATATCACCATCAATTATTAAGTAGAATGGTCTTTGAATTCTCAAATAGGAGACCAAGGTTTGAATATTTTTTTGATTAGGTGAAATAAAGGGTTTATAAAGGATCCCCAAACCTATTACAAAGAAAGAAAAACTACATTCCTAGGGGAGAACCTAGAGACTACAAATAGCAACATTAACTCAAATCATGGGGCCAACCACCACTTAAAATTACATCTTCCACATCAGGAAAGAAAACAACAAGAGAAACACATAAAAAACTAGAGGAGGTCAAGGGCTAGAAAATTGTTGGGCCTTAAGAAGATCCAGCCCAAAAAGCCCACCACCTAAAAAGAAAATTTTACCTATGGGATAAACATCTGGATATAAAGAACCACCACCAACATATAAAACATAAGATAAAATAAAATAGGAAGATAATCAATCCTTTGGATCACCACCACTAGCCACATCCTTAGCAATCTTTGAGAGTTTTGGGTCCCATTGATCCCACACCATCATAGTTTTGATTTCTTTTGTGCATGAAGTGACCACATTGATGGTGTCAATAAGGGATCCCATGAACTTCAATATCCTTTTTCTAAATAATTTTAGGTTTTTTGGGTATCCTAAGGCCTAAGAATATTTTTCTTCTTCCTGCCTGCTAGCCCAAAGGAGTGGTTGGCTTTCTTTCTGAGGTGATATGGTTCCTCTAAATATGAATCCTTGATATAGAGTAGGGTCTTCTTAGCTTTTAATACTTTAGTGAATAGGTGTTTAGAAAATTTGACCTTTTTGTCAATTTTTCTAGTCCCTTTAGGGGATTTAGAGGCTTCTCCCTGACCCTTTGGCATTTCTAGCACCTTTTTACCAATGTCGAGAATAGAAAAATCTAGATTAACCTCTAGAGACTAATAATTGATGGACTTAGATTGTGAAGTGATGCAGGAACATCCAGTGGTGTAAGAGTGATCTTGCATCACCCAAAAAAATTATAATTGTTTAATTTTGTAAAACTAGTAAAAACTAGTAAAACAAGTTTTAGTTGCAGGTGAATTTTGAAGGCCTTGGAGGCCGAATTTGAGGATTTTCAGTTAGACACAATCCTTAGCGCAAATATTTAAGTTTTGCTCTACTTAGTTCGTCTCATGACCTTTCCTAAAACGTGTAATATGAGTCAATCATAGCAACGAGCGTGAAGTTATGACCTCGGCATGTTGCCCCCTAAATTCAAATTTGAAATAGATGGTTTTAGGCCGAAAAATGGAAAACTAGTTCAAAAGGGAGGAATTTCAAAATTGTAAGCAGTTAGTCTTTGTAAGCTCCATTCTCCTAAGTAAGGAATATTAGACAGCTTTTGGCATTTTCTATGTTATCTATTTTTCTGTGGATTTTATGGTTTTGGTTAATGCAACTCTACTTCATGAAGAGTCGAAGGAAAGTATAATCATAAGAAGTTCCATAGTGATGGGGGACAGAAAAATGAAACTCCACGAATTCCAAATTTTTCTCTATTAATCTGGAAAACACTTACATCAACAGCCCGTAGGCTTTACAATAACCAGCGCTCGGCTTGGTTTTCTCTAACTGCACTCCCTAAGTCCGTTCTCCAATCCACCACCCCCTAATCTATTACAAAAACTAGGTTTTTATAGAGGCCCCGACCCTTTGAAACATCTTTCAAAAAATTAGTCCACCAACCCGATTTATGACCCCACTCTACATGGCCCCTATCATCGCCGCTTCCTGTCAGGATACTTTGCGCGACCATCCTCTTCGTTTTTTGCGCTTCTTGGTACTCGTATGCCTGTACTGCACCTTGTGCCATGTGTCATCCGTAACAATCCTTGAAAATACTACTTGTCATGATTTTGTGCCATCTCCTTCTTCTTATTCGCCTTCTTCTCTTTCTGTCATGATATTGTGACATGTCGTGATATCGTGACATTCTAGCTTTCCTGTGCTTCCTTTCCCTTTTGGTCATGATATCGCGACATGTCACGATATCGCAACCTCCCCGCTTTCTTGCTTTGTCTTCACCTTTATGTCACGATTTTGCAACGTCGCGATATCGTGACCCATCCGCCTTCTTGCCTTGCCTTTTATTTTATGTTGTGATATCGTGACAGTTGCGATTTTGTGACATGTCATGAAATCGTGACATCCCAACTTCTTCCCTCAGTCGTTGCTTCGATGTTGCAATTTCTTGACAGTCACGATTTCATGAAATGTCATGAAATCGTGACATCCCAACTCCTCTCCTTTGGTTGTTGCTTCGATGTCACAATTTTGCGACATCCCAACTCCTTCCCTTTGGCTTCTACTCCACAGTCATGATTTCATGACATCGCGATATCGCGACGTCGCGATATCGTGACCTCCCTGCTTCCCTGTCCCGACTTCAACTTTATGACATGATTTCATGACGTCGCGATATCGTGACCTCATTGCTTCCTTGCCTTCTCTTCCATTTTATGTCATGATTTCACGACGTCGTGATATCGTGACCAACTTTTGCCTTATCACAGACTAAAAACTCAGAATAATTTTTGTTGACGCAAGATTGCGCTGCTACCACTAGATGCTCCTGCATCAGACAACCAAGGTTGGTGGAGAAGTGATCTTCACTTCTGGGTTGTCTGGTCACCTCCTTCTGCAACACTTCCAGACATCCTCCTGCCTCTGCAGCCTGCTCCAACCCAGTCTCCTGGCTAGAATAACTTCTGCCTTCTCCCAGATAGATTCTGCCACTGCTGCACACTTCCTCGTCTGTAGCCTGCTTACACTCCTCTTGCCCAAAAAAATCTTTGTCTTCTTCCAGGCAGGTCCCGACACTGCTGCACACCTCTTTGTCTACAGCCTGCAATGGCTTCATCTTCTGATGAACTCCATATTCTCTTCTCTTCTATTTTTCCTCATGCTGTCTACGTAGCTCCCTTTGCAGGGCTTTCACCTGCCTCTACAAATATCTTTTGAGAGCAGGGCTTGTACTTGCCTCTGTAATGCCTTGAACTCTTTCATTGTCATCATATCTCCCTCAGATCCTGGTGTAACTGCCTCACGTTTGGTGATCTATTACACACTCAAGAACCCTAACTCACTCTTCTCTCTCTCAGAACCCTACCACAGATCTTGGCGTAAACTGCCTCACGGCCGGCGATCGGTTTACACACTCAAGAACAATAACTCTGATACCACTGATGGGGGACGAGAAAATGAAACTCCATGAATTCCAAATTTCTCTCTATTAATCTGGAAAACACTTACATCAATAGCCCGCAAGCTTTACAATAACCAGCGCTCGGCTTGGTTTTCTCTCATTGCACTCCCTAAGTCTGTTCTCCAATCCACCACCCCCTAATCAGTTACAAAAATTGGGTTTTTATAGAGGCCCCAACCCTCTGAAATATCTTTCAAAAAATTAGTCCACCAACACGATTTATGACCCCACTTTGCACGACCCCTGTCACCGCCACTTCCTGTCAGGATACTCTGCGCGACCATCCTCTTCATTTCCTGCGCTTCTTGGTACTCGTCTGCCTGTACTGCACCTTGTGCCATGTGTCGTCCATAACAATCCTTGAAAATACTGCCTGTCATGGTTTCGTGCCATCTCCTTCTTCTTCTTTGTCTTCTTCTCTTCCTGTCGTGATATCACGACATGTCGCGATATCATGACCTCCTCGCTTTCTTGCTTTGTCTTCGCCTTTATGTCACAATTTTGTGATTTCACGAAATCATGATGTTGTGATATCATGACCCATTTGCCTTCTTGCCTTGCCTTTTCTTTTATGTCATGATATCACGACAGTCACGATTTCGTGACATGTCATGAAATCACGACATCCCAACTTCTTCCCTCGACCGCTGCTCCGATGTCGCGATTTCGCGACAGTCACGATTTCATGACATGTCATGAAATTGTGACATCCCAACTCCTCTCCTTTTTTTGTTGCTCCGATGTCATGATTTCATGACATGTCACAAAATCACGACATCCCAACTCCTTCCCTTTGGCTGCTGCTCCACAGTCGCGATTTCGCAACGTCGCGATTTCGCGACGTCACGATATCGTGACCTCCCTGCTTCCCTATCTCGACTTCAACTTTATGTCACGATTTCACGATGTCGCGATTTCATGACATCGCGATATCGCGACCTCCTTGCTTCCCTGCCTTCTCTTCAATTTTATGTCATGATTTCGCGATGTCGCGATATCGCGACCAACTTCTGCCTTATCAAAGACTAAAAACTTAGAATAATTTTTGTTGATGCAATATTGCACTGCTGCCACCAGATGCTCCTGCATCACATAGGGTTTACCACTAGATATAAATTCACCTCCCCCATAATGACCTTTTTTACCATAAACTAAAAAATCATTTTCACCAAGCCCTAGTGAATCGAGTCTAACATCTCTCCCATTTTAACTTACAAAATGGACTTATCCATAGACTTGAAGAGAAAGGAGGGGATGTTCAAAAATATCTTACGATGAATTTGGATCAGGAATATTGAATGATAACTTCTCAAGATATCTTGGTTCTCATATAGAGTAAAGTAGTCCATAATGACAATGTCCACCCTGTTCCATGGTGATTTAAGGGAATTTATTTGGTACCTATTCTAAATTTTAGCCAACTCTGCATCTTACCCTAAAAAATACCTAATATCTTTAGTGAGGGAGTGATTCTCCCTATTTAGAAAAACACAATCCAAAGTTAGCCTTGTGACTTCTACGATTAGTGGGATAGAGATTTCAAATTCTAGCTTGCCAAATTTTACCACCCCATTCCTCCATGAATATGTCATTTTATTTGATATCTCCATGTCATACCATTAATATTAATTAAAAACTAAATAAGGCCACTTTTTTTCATTATCTTGTTGCCCTCACTGTCCAATTTGAGTGTACTCAGCTCAATTAATATTTCTTTCATATTCTAGGTCCCAATACTAAAGGTTCTCCAAATAGACAATAAAATGGGCAGACTACAAAAAAACACTAGAGATCGAATGGCAGGAAACTAAATCCCCAATATGGTTACCTATGAGCACAATATTTTTTCTTTTTGAGGAAATTCTAGGTCTCAAAATCTGAAAACAACATCAGTGGCATCCATCAACAATCCTCAGGATAGAAAATGAAGTATCATGAATGATCAACAATTGACTATCACTCCTCCTAAGAAATAAATTTATTACTTTTATAAAAATAGTACATGGTATACCAAGGAATCTCAAACTAAAATACTGTTGAGAAATATGTTGCCAGAAGGTTGTCATTGTTGTCAACACAGGCAGTTAGATCCAAAGATGTAGGCAGTTAGGTCCAAGGATGCAGTGGATAATAGACTTGAAATGGGTTTTTCTTAAAACCCAAGTTTGCTCTTCGTTTTGTTGAAAAAGATGCCCCGATGATGAAGATATTTAATTTTAAATATTTAGTTTAAATTTTTATTTTATTTAAATTAGAATATTAAATTAAATTAAAAGGGCCGACGTGTTACTATTTCGCGGCAATAAGCTACAGGAAGGTAACGAAGGTGGATAATGACGCCGACAAAGTTAAATCTGGGCCGACAGATTTTAGGTTTTTGCAGCTGACATTCTTAGGGTTACAGCCGACGGATTTTAGGGTTTGGCAGCTAACAAATTCTAGGGTTTCTCAGTCGACGTTCTTCTAGGGTTTGCCTCTAAAATTTCTTCTATAAAAGCAAGGGTTCTTCGAGTTTAAAGTATGGCGTGATGCGATATATGTGAATGAAGTTCGTGTGCAGCAGAGAGAGAGGTGCGAAGAGAAGATAAGAACGCGGTATGCAGAAGTTATGTTTCGAGTGTGAAATGACAGTGTGCTGGCTATAGAAGTGATATTTCTATGAAGTTGCAGCAGAGAACGCAGAGAGATATAGAGGAGAGATATAGAGGAGTGGTTGAAAAAGTGCGAATCATTTTTCACAGCAGCAGTCGAATGCCGACAAGTAGCAAATCGTAGAAAAATAGCAGATCGTGATAATTGAGGTGAAATTTTACATTCTGCAATTTTTATTATTATCTTCAAGTTGTAGCTTGAAAAATGGGTTGGTGCCTCTTTACAGTTGGTGCTAGAAAAATTGGAGTTGGTGCTCCATTCTGTTGTAGCAGATAAAACTTAGGGGTTGGTGCCTCTTACCGCTTGGTGCTTGGTGAATGATTATGTAAAGTTGGAGCTTTGCATTTGACTCGGATTTGGATGGTAGTCCAAGCGATCTTTTTGAGGAGTAGCCACATCGGTGAACCTCGTTAAAATTCCGTGTTATGTGTGATGCTCTTAGTACTTTTATTATTTTTGTTTTAATCTGCTGTAGTTTATTTAAAAGTCTAAATTGTTTTAAGTTTTCAAAGAACACACTAATTCACTCCCCCTCTTAGTGTCATTGTGATTATAACAATTGGTATCAGAGCAAGGTTCCTGAAGAGGCTTAAACAGCTAAGGTGATCTTGGAAATCAAGCAATGGCAAGTGGTGAAGGATTCTCTTCGAACAAAGCACCGCTGTTTGATGGGACAAATTATGCATTCTAGAAAATTAGAATGCAGACTTATCTCAGTGCTTTGGGCTTTGACATCTGGGGTGCGGTAGTCAATGGTTACAAAGCTCCTGCCACCGCTCCAACAGACACTGCAGCAAAAGATATCTGGGATAAACTAGAGAAAATTCATGAAGGAGATGATAGGATCAAGGAGGCCAAACTTCAAGCACACTAAGCTCAATACGAATCTTTAAAGATGGACAATTATGAGAACATAGAGACCTTCATGCAAAGAGTCAATGGGATCACAAATTCAATCAGAGGTCTCGACGAAGAATTAACCGATGTTGCTATTGTGAAAAAGGTATTGAGATCACTTCCTTCTAGATTTGATTCTAAAGTCTCTGCCAGAAGAAGCCAAATATTTAAATAATTTTAGTATGGATGAGATGCATGGGTCCTTGACTACTTTTGAAATGAGAATAGGAAAGTCTAATCCCACAGATAGAGAAGCAGCCTTCAAAGCTCAAAAAGGCAAAAGCACAAAACATGAATCTGAAGAAGAAAATGATTCAGATATAATGGAAGCAAATTTTGTAAGAAAGCTGAAGAAAGGAAAAGGAAAGTACAAAGGAATGCTACCTCTTAAGTGTTTCAGATGTGGAGGCATTGGACACTTTGCTACCAAATGTCCTTTCAATGACAAAAACAAAGGTGAAGAAACTCAACATCAAGAAAGAGAAGAATGGAGGAAAAAACCAAATTTTAGAAAAGGTAAGTTCAATAAGAAAAGCTTTATCTCTCAAAATGTAAAATCTTCAAAGGACAGTTCTAGTGAAGACTCTGAAGAAGGAACATGTGAGGCTCTCTTTATGGCGTTTGAGATAGACGAATCAGAAAACATAGAGGGGATGAACTCTGAAGTTGAAGATGTTGAGGCTGAAGTTGATTTAGAGGGTGAGCTAGTGTCTGCTCTTACGGAATGGGAATCAGAGAAAAAGAAGAATGAAAAACTATCAATGAAACTTAAGGATGCAAACAACATTATTGCCAGTTTAAAAATATAGGCTGAAGAATACAAGAAAATGTCTGAAGATCTAGAAATACAGGTATCCATGAAGATAGACCACTGCAGCAAATTGGAAGAAGAAAATGTGAGTCTCCGAATACAAATACAAGAGCTGGATCGAAAAATCAATTGTCATCTAAAATGTGAAGAAAGATCGATGAAATCGGACAAAATTTTGAGCGATCAAAGATCCACAGCCATCAAATTTGGTCTCGGCTTTACTAAAGGAGAATCATCAACTGAACCAAAAACAAGCAATGTTGAAAGTGAAAAGAACAAAGACAAGAAACAGGCTGTGGAAAGTAAAACGAATCAGGCAAAAGAAAGATATAATGCCAAACCTGAAATGATAGCTGACAATGAAGGCTTTACTAAGGTCACACATCAAAAGAATAGAAGATCCAAGGCTCCAGCAACAACCTGGCCAAGACCATCTTTCAGGTTTACTCATTATTTCTATGGTTTTTGTTTCAAGTGTAATTTTTATGGGCATAAAATTGCTGACTGCAAATACAACGTAGGTCCAAGAAGTTTCACTAGTAAAAATGTGTTTGCTCCTTTAATGAGATATGCAGTAGAGTGTTTTAATTTTCACAACTTTGGGCATATTGCCAGAAATTGTCGTAGTATGTCTGTTTCATATCAACCTCAGGAAAGCAAATTTCAACCGTATAGAGCAAAGCAAAATAGAATTTATACTGAAGGATATGTGCAAAATTCTAAAAATGGGAAGTCACAGCTAGAACCCAACAACATAGTTAAGACAGAATGGAAACAAAAGGAACAATTTCAGAAAGAACAGGAATCCTTAATAGTGCAGACTGCTTTTAGAGCTCAGAATAAATATGTACCGTGGATTCTTGATAGTGGCTGCTCAAGTCATATGACAGGTGATAGACAGAAATTTGAAAATCTTCAAAAATATGAGGGTGGTTCTGTGAAGTTCGGCAATAATGATGGAGCCAAAATAATAGGTAAAGGATCGGTCAAAATAAGTGAAGGGAAAATCAAGTCAGAAGAAGTTCTATATGTGGATGGTCTGAAACATAACCTATTAAGTGTGAGTCAAATCTGTGACAAAGGACATGAAGTGTTGTTCAAGAAGCAGGGTTGTGAAGTCAGAAAAACAAAGAACGGAAAATTAATAGCAACCGGCTCAAGGACGTCTGGCAATCTGTACACATTATCAGAATTTTTAGAAGGTATGTGCTTCATGGGACAAGAAGAAGAGAACTGGTTGTGGCATAAGAGGCTTGGACACATAATTTTTGATAATTTGGTAAGAATTAGCGCTAAACAAGCAGTGAGAGATATTCCAATCATTAAAAAACCTGCAAATAGTATGTGTGCTTCATGTCAGAAGGGAAAACAGACCAGAGTTTCATTTAAAACAAAAGAACATCACACTATCAAGCCTTTGGAACTCATTCATACTGACTTATGCGGACCAATGAGGACTCAAAGCATAAACGGCGACAAATACTTCATGCTGTGTATTGATGATTTTTCCAAAATGACTTGGATATTCTTCTTAAAAGATAAATTAGAAGCCTTTGAAATGTTCAGAACTTTCAGACAGCTGGTAGAGAATGAAACAGGGAAAATAATTAAATGCTTGCGATCAGACAGAGGAGGAGAATTCATTTCGAATGAATTTTTAGAATACTGTGAAAAACATGGAATCAGGAGACAATATTCAGCAGCCAGAACTCCGCAGTAGAATGGTGTAGTTGAGAGGAAGAACAAAACAATTCAGGAAATGGCACGCACTATGCTGGCAGAAAGCAAAATAGCAGATAGATTCTAGAAAGAAGCAGTTCACACAGTAGTATATATTCAAAATAGGTATATGTTAAGAACTCGTGAATGCAAAACACCGTATGAGTTGTGGTTTGGTAGAAAAGCAACAGCTAAACATCTCAAAGTATTTGGCTGTAAGTGCTACATCAAAAAAACTTATGACAATCTTGGAAAGTTTGAAGATAGAGTAGATGAAGGTCTGTTTGTTGGTTATTCTCCACATAGCAAAGCTTACAAATGCTACAACAAGAGACTTAAGAAAATTGTGGACAGTGCAGATGTTAAATTCGATGAAGGGAGGAAACAAATAGTTAATTTTCAAGAAAACTATCCAATCTACGAAGAAGTCATTGAAGGAGATGAAGTACATGACACAAAAAATACAGATACGACTGATGCAGATAACTTATCGGATGACTCAGAGGTACAAGAAACAAAAAATTCAGAATGGGCAATTGGCAGAAAAATCATCCTAGAAACCAAATAATTGGATATCCCACAGCTGGCATTCAGACAAGAAATAAAGTAATAAATAATTACTCTCTTTTATCCAGCATTGAGCCCAAAAACATAGATGAAGCAAGCAAATATGACAGCTGGATGAAGGCAATAAATGAAGAGTTAGATCAGATTGAAAAGAACAAAACTTGGGAGTTAGTACCTAGACCTGCAAATAAGAATGTAATCGGCACCAAATGGATCTTTCGTAATAAATTAAATGAATATGGTCAGGTTATTAGAAATAAAGCAAGACTGGTTTGCAAAGGCTATGCACAGGTCGAAGGCATTGACTTTGAAGAGACTTTCGCACCAGTGGCCAGACTAGAAGCTATTAGAATGTTTCTGGCACTAGCAGTTCACAAGAACTTCAGAGTTTATCAGATGGATGTGAAATCTGCGTTTTTAAATGGGAAACTTGAAGAAGAGGTCTATATTGAACAACCAAATGGCTTTCAAATCAGTGAAGATCCCAACCTTGTCTGTAAATTAAAGAAAGCATTGTATGGATTAAAACAAGCACCACGGGCCTGGTATGCTAGGCTAGATAATTATCTTTCTCAACAGGGATTCAAGAAAGGTTTAGTGGACAGTAATCTGTATGTGAAAACAAAATATGGGCACCTCATTGTTCTTGTTGTCTATGTGGATGATATCATATTTTGCAGCAATAAAGATGAATCATGTAAATACTTAGCAAACAAGATGCAGATTGAATTTGAAATGTCAATGATTGGTGAACTATCTTACTTTCTGGGGTTACAGGTTAATCAGAATGAGAAAGGTATATTCATTTCCCAAATCAAATAAGTGAAAGATATGTTAAAGAATTTCACTATGGAGGATAGTAAGCCAGTCAGTACTCCCATGACAATAGGCTGTAAGTTAAGTAAAGAAGACAAATCTCCACTTGTAGATCAAACCATGTATAGATCAATGATAGGAAGCTTACTATATTTAACTGCAACTGGACTCGATATTTTGCGAGCAAGTGTGCATGGTAGCCAGATTTCAGGCTAGTCCTAAAGAGACTCATGTAACAGCAGTTAAAAGTATTTTTCGGTATCTCAAAGGCACCATGGAGTATGGATTGTGGTATCCAAGAGGCAAATATTTCACTCTTATATCATATTCAGATGCAGATTGGGCTGGATGTGTTGATGACAAGAAGAGTACCAGTGGAGGAGCATTCTATTTGGGGGACATATTGGTTGCATGGCACAGTAAGAAGCAAGAGTCAGTGTCTTTATCTATAGCCGAGGCAGAGTATATTGCAGCAGCAACATGTTGCACAAAATTTTTGTGGATGAAACAGACCTTGAAAGATCTTGGTATTAATTTTAGTGAACCAATATCAGTAAAGTGTGACAACACCAGTGCAATCAACATTTCTAAGAATCCAGTAATGCACTCACAGACAAAACATATTGCTATAAGGTATCATTTCTTGAAAGACAAAGTTGCAGAAGGAGAAGTTGGATTGGACTATGTCCCAACTACAGAACAGGTAGCAGACATTTTTACAAAACCTTTGCCCAAGTAAGTATTTGAGTATCTTCGAAGCAAATTAGGAGTAGTCACACTTCCTAAGAAGTGACTAGCTACAGGGATCACCTTCTCAGGGGGAGCACTTGAGTGTTTGAGGATGGACTCAGGGGGAGTCAAATTGTGCTTGAGAAGTGTGAGGATGGACTCAGGGGGAGTCAAATTGTGCCTAAAAAGTGTGAGAATGGTCACAAGGAGAGTCTGCAGCAGCCCTTTGGTATTATTGACAAAGGGGGAGAAGAGTTACAGGAAGGTATACAGGTGTTGCCAACAATTCCAAAGGGGGAGATTGTTGAGCAAGATGTTGCCAGAAGGTTGTCATTGTTGTCAACACAGGTAGTTAGATCCAAAGATGTAGGCAGTTAGGTCCAAGGATGCAGTGGATAACAGACTTGAAATGGGTTTTTCTTAAAACCCAAGTTTGCTCTTCGTTTTGTTGAAAAATATGCCCCGATGATGAAGATATTTAATTTTAAATATTTAGTTTAAATTTTTATTTTATTTAAATTAGAATATTAAATTAAATTAAAAGGGCCGACGTGTTACTATTTCATGGCAATAAGCTACAGGAAGGTAACGAAGGTGGAGAATGACGCCGACAAAGTTAAATCTGGGCCGACGGATTTTAGGGTTTTGTAGCCGACATTCTTAGGGTTACAGCCAACGGATTTTAGGGTTTGGTAGCTGACAAATTCTAGGGTTTCTCAGTCGACGTTCTTCTAGGGTTTGCCTCTAAAATTTCTTCTATAAAAGCAAGGGTTCTTCGAGTTTAAAGTATGGCGTGATGCGATATATGTGAATGAAGTTCGGGTGCAGCAGAGAGAGAGGTGCGAAGAGAAGATAAGAATGCGGTATGCAGAAGTCATGTTTCGAGTGTGAAATGACAGTGTGCTGGCTATAGAAGTGATATTTCTGTGAAGTTGCAGCAGAGAACGCGGAGAGATATAGAGGAGTGGTTGAAAAAGTGCGAATCATTTTTCACAGCAGCAGTCGAATGCCGACAAGCAGCAGATCGCAAAAAAATAGTAGATCGTGATAATTGAGGTGAAAGTTTACATTATGCAATTTTTATTATTATCTTCAAGTTGTAGCTTGAAAAAGTGGTTGGTGCCTCTTTCCAGTTGGTGCTAGAAAAATTGGAGTTGGTGCTCCATTCTGTTGTAGCAAATAAAACTTAGGGGTTGGTGCCTCTTACCAGTTGGTGCTAGTGAATGATTATGTAAAGTTGGAGCTTTGCATTTGACTGGATTTGGATGGTAGTCCAAGCAATATTTTTTAGGAGTAGCCACATCGGTGAACCTCGTTAAAATGTCATGTTATGTGTGATGCTCTTAGTACTTTTATTATTTCTGTTTTAATCTGCTACAGTTTATTTAAAAGTATAAATTGTTTTAAGTTTTTAAAGAACACACTGATTCACCCCCCCTCTCAGTGTCATTGTGATTATAACAAATACCACCACCTTAAATTTTGGAAATTAAACCAAGTAAAAAGGCAATGGACCATAGGAAGGGGAGTCAAAAATTCAATCAAATGAATAAAAAGAACACCTGGTAGTGTGACTTCCACCACTATAATGATCAAGCAAGATCTTTGAGAATAGGTGATGGATTTTACAGCATCAATAAATATAATTTGAGCTACACAGAATACCACCCTAGGTGTTGACATGCCACCTCATCCCATGTAATTTGTTTAAAAGGAGATAAGTTGGATTCTCACCAATCGCAAAAATCCATGCTTGCAAGTTTTCCTTGTTGAGGCTTTTCCAGTATTGGATCCCCACCATGGTACCTAACCCATTAGAAATGTGGTTTTTATTTCCAACAGGTCTCACAACCCATTGTATATCATAATGAATTTGGCAAGACTAATAAAGTTGCTACACCCATGACCATAAAGGTAAGATTCACATAAGTAGTATTCTTTCATTACTAAACATATCACCAAAGGACTCAAAAATCCCTTTATTTTCTAACTCATATTGCTAGCCTGGACTTGCCTATGCTGCCAACTCAAAAAGTGGCCCAAGACTCAAGATGAAATGTATCACTTTGAGAAGATTCAAACTAAAAAATATTCAAGTTTCCCCAAAAGCTTCTCAAAGGGCTAGCAAAGTGAGAATTTGCACAAACAATACAATATAACTCCATATTATAACTAGAATGATTATCCATAACAATAATCATCATAAGGAGAGAAGAGAAATAAAATTAAAAAAAAAACTCAAAGAACAATAAGCATTTGCCTAAGTCCTTGAGGGAAAGCTTCCCTCCAGATTGAAATCCCATCTTGGTCCAAACCCAAATTAGCAAGGTAATATACAAATATGTTACCTTCTCTAAAAATATGCTTTATTTGGAATTCCTCTAAATAATAAATAAATCTCTTAGATTCCTCAATCATGTTTGCTATGTTTTGAATGGGAATTTGGGACCCCAACACTGCATTAATGATATTTAAAGAATCCCCTTCAATGATCATTTTTTTGCAATAAAGAGAATCAAGTAGGGCAGTTCCCTAGAATAGGGCTCTATCCTTCATAAAATGATTGGTATGAATACCCAAATTTTTAGAGAAGGCTACAATAACATCTCCTTTGTCATTTATAAACACATTCGTAGCCCTAGCTTTCCTAGGATTTCCTTTAGATGCTCCATAAAAATTAAGCTTGATCCACCCAAGGGGGTTCCATTTGGTTTGATCCCTGATGTTAGGTCCTAGCTACTCAAAATATTTGGTTCTTAGTTGGAAATATAATTTTACCCCTAGTTTAGCTTCCACCTCAAGGCTTCCACTAGTATCTATGTGAAGGTTTGAAACATTCTCCACAACCACTAAGATATTCCTAGAACACACAAAGGCCACATATCTTTTGGAGTTCTTAAAGGCTCTATTATTTCTCTCCTTCTAAATGATCCAAAATAAGTGAGGCATAAGGCCAAAATATGCATAGTCTAGGAGTGAATAATGGGTAATGTCAATGATCACAAAAATCAAATAGGAGATTTGACACAACCTAGGAAGCCCCCAAGGTGTTCAAAAAGTAGTAATCAACATTCGTAGAAAAGGAGCACTAAAATAATAGGTGATTTGAGGTTTCAGCACAAGAATCACAAATATAACATCTATTTGGGATACACATACCTCTTTTTGTATATTTTTAATAGTCAAAATTTTATTCTAGATGGCCATCCAAAAGAAAATTTTATCTTGAGAATAAGGCCTTTCAGCCATATTTTCTTGTTGGGGATCTAGGAAGGAGGATTATCTTCAACCAAAAAATAAGTAGATTTAATAGAGAAGGATCCATCATTTTCTCATTTCCAAAATATAAAATCCAAGGACAAGGTAGACGATGGGGAGGTTGAGGTCGATTGGAGGGATGCAATGAAGAAGGTGGAGTGGAGAAGTATGGTATTGGTGAGAATTCAAAGTGCAACATAGAAGCTCTTTGATGACTTAACTTGAGATTTAGGTTGGTGACTTGGTCCAAAATATGTTGCAAGATAACTGGTGGTGGAGTTATAGTAGGCAATATAGGTGGGGATGGTTGGATGCAAAGGTGAGAATTAAGTTAGGAGGGATGAGGAAATGGAGGAAGAAAAAGTGGATGGAGATGATAGGGTGAGTGGTGAGGTTGTTGAGGTTTGACCATGTAGGGGGTACAAATCCAAGGATAAGGTGGGTAGTAATGTGGAAATGGTTAGACCGCATTGAGGCAAAGGATAAGGTGGGTGATAAGGTAGTAAGTGTTGGGCCACATAAGGGGTATGAGACAAAGGATAATGTGGGTGGCAAGGTGGTGGGTGTTGGGCTGCATAAGGGGTATGAGGTAAAGTATGATATGGGTGATAATATTACGATATTTGGGCCACATGGGATATATCAGGTAAAGGATGAGGTGGGTGACAAGGTTGTTCATCCTAGGTTGCATGGGGGATATGAGGTAAAGGATGAGGTGAGAAAAAATTTGAAAGGGTTTGAGCCACATGAGGGATATGAGGCAAAGGATGAGGTGTTAGAAAAATAGGTGGTAGAGATGGTATTGGAATAAGAGGTGAAATACATGAAGGGGATCGATACAATGAATTATTCATGGTATTTTTGTGATATTACTTGGGTGACATGGTTGGAGGGGCCTGATGCCTTAGCCCTAGATGTGAGGATCCTAAATAATCCATGATATGAGGAAAGAGAGAATGGTGAGGTATTTATGGGCTATGTGTAAAGGTAGGGGGAGTCTCCTTTAGACAAGTTAGAGGGACCTTGGGTGGATGAGAAATTTTCTCATCATTTGAGATGTTAGGGGAAAGGGAATGGATGGTTGTGACTTGGAGAAATTTTTGAGGAAGCAACTGGGTGCATTTATAATCTATATATTCATAAAAATTATCATCCTCAGGATCAATAGTAAGATATTTAAGGTCATTCCTAAGGAGGACTACCGATGAGATTTTATGATATCCTAAACTAGATTTGTCATTTGGTAGCTGGTAGGGAGGCTTAACAATAGAGTGTGGATCCTATTCATATTGACCAAGGCCAAATCCTTATCAATTACAATATTGGAAATATTTCATAGCAAAGGATAGATTGGATAGATAATTAATGTTATCGCAAAATGGTATTGTAGACTTGATGCAAATAGGTGGCTTGGAGGAAACATTGAGATCCCCATAGACAAAGTTGGTATAATTGGTGGAAGAACCAATGGGCATGACAATGCCAATAGTTAAGGGGATGTCATAGGGGGTGACAAAAATCCTTAACTAACTTGATAGCAGGGGGAGAGACAATGACCTTATGGATAAAGTACTCCCTTGAGCCAAGACTAGATATTTGGACAAATATAGGAGGGGACTCTTGGTTGAAATATTGGAGGGGAGACTTCAAGCAAGGTGGATTGGAAGAAGTGAAGGGCACAATAGTAGAGGATGAGAGCTCAGATAAAGTGGAGGAAGATCATGGTAGTGTAGATTGAGGGGATGATATATTAGAATAGAAGTAGGATGGAGTGGTTTGAGAATATGACATGGCAGTAGAAAAAGAAGGATAACTAGATGTAGCAGACGACATAGAAGATGAAGTTGAGGAGGAAATTTATTAGGTAATAAATGTTGTGGTAGATGTAGAATCATATTGAGAGAAATTTACTAGTTGAAAGTCATATTGGGAAGTATACTACTCCCAAGACTGATGCTCTTGAGGAGTGGTAGATGGGATGGATGAAGCAAGAGTAGAGTGGTTATGACTTATTTTTCCCACAAAATTTGGTAAGATGTGATATTATTAACATGATTGACATGATTCGGTTGGGTTGTGGGTGTTGAAGCCTCATTATTTGTTTGGGGTATCCCTTGCTATGATAATATATCCTAGTAAATATCTAGGTTTTGATTTGGGGGGCAATGGATTGTTGATAGAAATGATCCTTCTTTCAATAAGATCGTACACTAAATATTTAAATGAAGTGTAGTCATTGATGTCATGGCCCTTTTATCTATGAAAAACACAATAGTGATACTCCTTGTATGCTTGGGATTTGGGTTTATTGGGATATTTTGGTTTCACTTTGGTCTAGGATATCACTTGCACCTCATAATGTTTTTGGAAATTGGTTGACAAGGGATTAGAAAGGGGATTGAAATAGCAAGGGGGCCTAAGAGAGAACTTGGACTAGTAAGTGGGTTGGTTGGGATTATGAAGTTGAGTGATATATGGCAGAGTATTTTATGTTGGCTCTTGTGGTGGTTAGGGAGGTCGTCAGGGTATATATTGAGGTTGTGGGGGTTAAGTGGTTGGGCTACTCAACACCACCTCATTGACATGGGTGGGCCTAGATTGATTATTTTTGTTGTTACCCTTAGCATTCTTGTTTAGCAATTCTTTCTTTCTAATCTTGATCTCTCCATATTGAAATTTAATATCTTCAATAATTTTGGCTTGATCTAAAACTCTTTTAAGATTACGATATTGTTGAAGTTGTAGTAGGAGGGGTATCGTTTTTGAATAACTTTAGGTAAAAATTTGAGTTAGCTTAGTGATGGGGATAGAAAATGATAATTTAGTTTATACAACTCTCCATCGATTTTTATAATCAAGAACAAATTCATCATCAAATTGGAAAACATGGTAAGATCCATCAATGTAGCTTTCTTTTTTACATTTAGGGTAAAACGCTCCTAGAAGAGATTGACCAATTGTTCAAAATTGTAAAGGACATTCTTGGAAAAGTGGTTATACCAATCCAAGGCTCCTCCTATAAGGGATAACAAAAAAGTATGGAGAATGAGAGGGTCTATATCATTGATGAGATAACATGTATTGATAAAAGTGTTCACATGATCTTAGGGATCTTCTTGTCCCTTGAATTTGTTGAATTTAGGTATTTTAAATAAGGGAGGATATGGTAGTGTTGGTACTAAAGGGTGAATGGGGTAATTTTGGAGTTGAATTAGTGCCATCTTTTGGCACCTAGTACCAATAACTTGTGATTATAAATAATTAACCTTGCTAGCCAAGAGTTGAAATGCATACCAAGTGGCCTAGGGAGTTGAATAGGGTGCATTGTGATGAGTCAAATGGGAAGGCTCATAAGGGGTATACGATTGATGTGAATGAAGTTGATGGTAATGATGTTGATTGGGGTCAAAAGTGGGTCAGAATATGGTGTGTGGAGAACTTGAAAATCCAAGGGTGCACATTGGTGTGATTGATGATATTGGTCATAGGTATGTGGAGGATTTTTTAAAAATTTATGATTTGGATGATTTTGCTATGTAGGAGGCAGTTGAGATTGAGTACACGATGGATGATATGAATGGGGAGGTTGTATGGAGATCAAATTCTATGGGTGTTGGGTTGGATGTGATTGGTATGGTTGTGAATTATATTGGTGTTGGTTTGGAGGTGGTTGTTGTTGATGTTGATGAGAGTGGTGTTGATATTAATTAGGGGTAGATTGGTATTGGTTAGGTGGTGGTGATGTTTGTGTGGGTTTTGTGACTATCGTTGTCCATTGGTGAGAATAATGAGGGTGGGAATTTATTGGTGGTATCATGGGTGGATGGGAGGCCCATGATGGATATTGGGGGAAGAAGGAGCTTTGGGTAGATGAATGAGACAAAGAATTTAGGATTAAAGGTGTTTGTTGAGGAATATGAGTATTGTGTGAAGAGTGGATGTGACATGGACAAGTGCTAGGGGTGGTTTTTTATAAGTTGCATGATGAGAGATACAAGAGGATTGTGAGATTGAGTAGGACAAGCAAAAT
The DNA here is from genome assembly GCA_028583015.1 of Wollemia nobilis. Classification (NCBI taxonomy): domain Eukaryota; kingdom Viridiplantae; phylum Streptophyta; class Pinopsida; order Araucariales; family Araucariaceae; genus Wollemia; species Wollemia nobilis. Next base: position 624,881 of record JAQPPZ010002855.1, read on the forward strand.
ATGAGGTAGAAGGATGTGCAGCATTTGCACCGGTGATTGAAGTTGTGTAAATATTTTGAGTATTGGTTTAAGTATGTTTGTGGTTGAGCAAGTCTTTTAGAAGGCTTGAGAGCATATTTGAGCAAGTCCATGTGAGGGATTGAAGGTATATTTTAAGCAATTTTTGAGGTAGGTTAGAGGTATATTTTGAGCATGTTTTGAGACAAAATTTAAGTAGGTTTTGAGGTAGGTTAGAGGTAGATTTTGAGCAAGTTTTGAGATAGAATTTGTAGCATATTTGTAAGCAATGTTGATCAGTGTTGAGTAGAGAAAATGGGAAAGAGTTCTCCTGTGGAGAGATATCCACAAACTATAGCAGTGGGACAGAGGTCCCCTGTGGAGTGAGATCCACAAACTAGTTGGGGATATAGAGTTCTTCTATGGAGAGAGATCCATGAACTAGTTGAGGAGATAGAGTTATCTTGGATCAAGTTCCATGAACTAGAGAAAAGGGGAAAGAGTTATCCTATGGAGATAGATCCATGAATCAGAGCATAGGGGATTGGTGTCTTCTTTGGACAAAGATCCATAAAAACTATAATAGAGAACTGATTCCCAAAGGAAATTATTGAGAAAATTTATAAGGAATATTTTCTCCGTTGAGTAGACCACATTGGATGAACCACGTTAAATAATGTCTCTCATGTGTGTGATAACGTGTGTAATGTTTACTAATTTTATGTTATTGATGTTATCATATGGATTAAAAAGTAAAAAGTTTTATCTTATATTGTTCACCCCCCTAGTATAAGCTTATGTTCTTCAATTGGTATCAGAGTTGGTCCCTCCATGAAAAACCTAATAACTTGGAGAAAGATCTCACAAGAACATACATGACCTAAAAAAATGGAGAAGAGGCCATGATCGACATAAAAGAGGAATTATTTTCTGCTCTTAGAAACTTGGAAAAAGGTTAGAAAGAAGAACTCATGTTTGAAGGATAAAATTCAAGAGGATGAGGAAGCAAAGACATAAATTCTACAAAATCTCACAAAACTCAAAGTAAAAGTTGAAGAGGGAAAGAAAATTGAATAGGATATGACAAAACTATTAAAAGCAAGAGAGAAATAATGTGAAATATTGGAATTAGAAATTTTATCTCTAAGTAAGGAAGTTAAAGAGAATAACGATAAATTATAGTAAGACATAAAGTTAGGGAAACAGAAAGAGGATTCAAGCTCCCAAGGAAAAAAGAAATCAAAATAGGAAGAGCCCATGAATTATGCTAATGCACTAAAGGGAAAAGGCATCCGAAAATAAGAGGGTAAAGAAGATTCATGGACAAAATTCAGTTGCAGTAATAGCAAAAGAAGAAGCACACGACCATATTATTCAAAGTACTCCAACATATTACAAAATTTCTTCCATGGCTATTATTTTTCATGTAACAAATATGGTCATAGAGCTATACATTGCACTAGTTATGTGAAATATATTGTTGATAGAAATTTTAATTCTTTTGCACCTCTTATGAATGATAATATCATATGTTACAAATACAATAATTTTGGGCACAATGCCAAATGGTGTAAAATGATATTTCCTAAATTAAGAAAAAATAATACAACTTCAACAATTAGAAGAGAGAGAAAAGAACAAGAGAAAGTTAAGTCAATATTAATAAAAACAACTCTTCATGCACAAGATAAGGGAAAATAGTGGTTCCTTGATAGTGGTTGTTCTAGTCATATGGCAGGAGATAAAATTAAATTTATTATATTTAAAGAAATCAATGGAGGATCAGTAACATTTGGTGACAATGGCTCAAAAAAAATCTGTGGAAAAGGAACTTTGAGTCTAGATAATGGAAAAAAAATATAGAGAATGTGTTGTATGTCAAGGGATTGAGGTACAATGTACTAAGTGTAAGATAACTTTGTGATTAGGGGCACACAATTACCTTTCATCAAAATATATGTGAGATCAAATAATGTAAAACTGGAAAGCTCATTGCATATGCAAATAGAACTACAAACAACCTCTACATGCTAAGTGAGATTAAGGGAGAAAAATATTTTCTATCACAAGAAGATGAGAGCTGGTTGTGGCATAGAAGAATGGATCATTTGAACTTTGAAAACATAGTGAAAATAAGCAACAAGTAGGCAGTCAAATATTTACCCAAGATAAAAAGGCCACAAAACACAATTTGTGCACAATGTCAGCATGGGAAGCAAACTAGAACAAGTTTCAAGTCAAAAGAATTTATGTCATCTAAACCATTAAAACTAGTTCACACTAACCTATGTGGTCCTACAAGGACAAATAGTCTACTAGGTGAAGGCTACTTCATATTTTTTATAGATGATTACTCCATAATGATTTGGGTAGCCTTATTAAAAGAAAAGTCAGAAGCCCTTGAGAAGTTCAAGGCGTTTAAAGAACTAGTAGAGAATGAAACAGGTAGAAGGATTAAGTGTTTAAGATCGGATATAGAAGAATAATTTACTTCAAATGAATTTATAGAATTTTTTTAACAACATGGGATCAAAATATAATATTTAGTAGCAAGAACTTAACAAAATGGAGTAGTTGAAAGGAAAAATAGGACCGTTGAAAATATGGCCAGAGCTATGTTAAATGAGTCTAAGGTTTCAAATGGTTTTTGGAGATATGCAGTTCATACATAAATGTATATCATAAATAGAGCTCAATTAAGAGTAAATCATCACAAAACCCCATATGAGCTCTAGAAAGGAAGACCAACCACTGTAAACTATTTCAAAAAATTTAGAAGCAAATGCTACATAATATAGGAAGATAAATATTTAGGTAAGTTTGACTCAAGATGTGATGAGGGTATTTTTCTTGGCTATTCCACTAAGATAAAAGCCTATAGATGCTACAATAAAAGTACACATACAATTATAGAAAGTATAAATGTGACAGTTGATGAGCAGACACGGTCAAAAGAACCAGCTCAAGAAATTATGTATCAAGAAGAAGAAAGTTTCCAAGAAGAGTTAGGTGAAGAATAAGAATAAGAAACACAAATACCACTACCTAAAAATCCATCCAAGTTTGTGTAGAAAAATCATCCAAGATATCTAATCATTGTAAATCCATATGAGATATAGACAAGGAGGAAGATAATAGGAACAAGTCAGCATGCAAATTTTTCTTTGTTATGTAAAATTGAGCACAAGGATTTCAATGAGGTAAAAGAAGATAAGTTTTGGATAAAGGCAATGGATGAGGAACTGGATCAAATAGAAAAAAGTGAGACTTAGAAACTTGTCCCAAGACCAAAAGATAAGAATGTAATTGGCACAAAATGGGATTTCAAAAATAAGTTAAATGAATATGGTTAGGTAGTCAAAAATAAAGCAATATTAGTATGAAAAGGTTATGCACAGGTTGAAGGGATTGATTTTGATGAGATATTTACTTTTTTTGTATGACTTGAGTCCATAAGGATATTTTTAGCTTTATCAAGCTTCAAAAATTTCAAAGTATATCAAATGGATGTTAAATCTGATTTCTTCAATGGTGTCTTAGAAGAAGAGGTTTATACTGAATAACCTGAGGGATTCAGCCTAACTGATAAGACAAATTATGTATGCAGATTAAATAAGGTACTTTATGGACTAAATCAAGCTCCTAAATCTTGGTATTCAATATTGGATAAGTATCTTCAGGAACAAGGTCTCAACAAAGCAATAGTGGACAATAACTTAAACATCAAAAATGAAGAAAATGACTTATTAATTATGGTTGTTTATGTGGATGATATCATTTTTGGAGGTAATAATGATAAGATGTGTCAAAAAATTTTAAAGAGCATGTTGAATAAATTTGAAATTTCAATGCTTGGTGAGTTGTCCTTCTTTCTTGGACTACAAATTTCATAATTAGAGAAGGGTGTATTTCTCTCACAAACAAAGCATATTAAAGAGATGTTGAAGAAATTCAAGTTAGAAGATTGCAAACCAGTAAGTACCCCCATTATTACAGGATGCAAGCTAAGTAAAGATAATAAATCTCCTAAGGTAAATTAGAAATTGTATAGATCTATGATTGGTAGCTTACTATATGTCACAACTACAAGACCAAATATAATGCAGGCAATAGGACTAGTGGCAAGATTTCAAGTAGCACCAAATGAAACACATGTAATGATAGTAAAGAATATTCTTAGGTATTTAAAATGGACTATGGATTTTGGGCTCTAGTATCCAAATGCAGATTGGGCATACAATATTTATGATAGAAAAAGTACAAGCGAAGGAGTGTTCTTTCTTCGATATTGTTTAGTCTCTTGGATAAGGAAGAAATAAGCATCAATATCCTTATCCACAGCAGAGGTAGAGTATATTGAAGCGGTTACACAAGTGTTATGGATGAAGTAAACATTAAAGGACTTCAAGATAGAGCATGATCACCCTATCACCATACTGTGTGATAATACAAGTGCTATAAATATTTCAAAGAATCTAATGATGCACTCTAGGACCAAGCACATTCTGATTAAATATCATTTTTTGAGAGAGCAGGTGATAGATAAGAAAGCTAGGTTGGAATATGTTACTACAGAGGAGTATATTGTGGACATTTTCACTAAGCCACTTCCAAAAGAGACTTTTTAGTATCTTAGAAGAAAATTGGGAGTATTTTCACTCCCACCCCAAAATTAATCACCTCAAGGAGAGGAGGTGGGGAGAGGGTTGAGCTAAGAGTCTTATCTTTAGTCCCAAAGGGGTCCCTTTGCCATTTATGTCAAAAGGGGAGATTTTTGAGTTAGGGGAAGAACATTCAGTCATGGGAGCAGTTTCTCAAGGGGGTAGAATTGAAAAAGAAAAAAAGAATCATTCAAAAAAGGGGTTATCATCAATGACAAAGGGGAATATTATTGGAAATTTGAGCATGTTTTGTTGTCATTGATATCAAGAGGTTTGAAGGAGACTTGAAGACTCAAGTTTGAGGCTATGTGCAAGAAGGCAAGTGAAAAAGGATAATATTATAATATTTTAATATTATAATATTTTGGCCATCAAGGCCTTTCAAAAAGGAAGATTGGATAATGCATTGGCCAAATATTTTATCAAAGAGCTAAGTATTTAATTAATTATTATTGAACCATAAGGTTAAATAATATAATTAATTAATATTTAATCCTAAGGTCAAATATTAATAAAAATAATTATTAAATTTTGAAGCACCAAAATCAAAGTGCAAAGAGCACCGACGTCAAATGTATAGGAGGGCATATATATTAATAGGCTAATGTTTAGCCTAAAAAAGTGCAATTTGAATTATTAGCCTCCTATTTATTGTCTTGTTCGTGCAATGCAATGAAAGGGAAACAAAAAACAAATCATGCAATTTTCAAATTAGTCATTTGGTCAAAGGCAGGAAGGGGTGTGTTCCCACTCAACATGAGGTGGTAGCCAAGCTATCAAGTGAGGCTTCCACAACTCGTAGTGAGCAGTAGGTGTTGCATTTTATTTGTGTGGAGGTATTTTGATTGCATGGTTAGGATTTGTTTTTAGCACTGGTGACAAAGGATAAGGAAGATATAATGAACCTTTTTTCATGTGGGTTGGCTAGCCCACATGGTGGCCTAGCCACGGCTAGGGTGCAGGGCCAACAAGCAACATGGGTTCGACTCCCGACATCAGGTAGCAAGTGGTAATAAATGGGGATTAATTTTTATTAAAATTTAATTTGTACCCTAAGGTCTAAGGTGGCCAAGGTATGTGCTAGGGATATGTAAGGGGTTTTAAGTTATTTTTTGCAATAAAAGGAGTTATAAAGTGATTTCTTTTCTAAGAAAAAATAAAGGTGGATTTTTTCGCTAATGCATTGAGATAAAAATTGAAGTGGTATTTTATTTATCTTTTGGAAATACATTAATGACAAGTAGGATATATAAGGTGTAAATAAAATATTTTTCTTATGTAATTGGTAAACTTTGTTGATGAAATTTTGCTTGCAAAGTTAGGAGTAATAAGGTGTAAAAGTGGTTTTGCATTTTATTGGATTTTTGTATGGTGAAATATTTTTTGTGGTGGAATATTCATGTGGAGGTTTTGAAATATAATGTTGCTATCTAATCCTTTAAGTGGCACAAGAAGGATTGGTTATTTGTGATACATTTTTTGAAGACATAAATCCAAAAGGGGCATTGAAAGAGGTATGGGCACATGATGGGGGACCACGTTTCACCACACCGAAATCCAGAGCCAATATTTTACTTTGATCACAAAAAACCAATTACAACACTAGCCTGCAGGCGTAGTTGAGCACTTGGTAGGCATCTGGGAGATTCACCACCCCATCCCTAGCTCACCACCAACTTCTATTACAATGTCTGGGTTTTTTTTTTCGAGGTCCCGACCCTCTAGGCCATTAATGACCCACCTAGAAGAATACATCCTCCGAATTTGAAAAGTTGGCTCTTCCCCGCCTTCGTGACTGAACCTTCACATATTTTACCCTAACTGGCAACTGCCATCGGGTCATCCATGGAAACACACATTGATGAGTCGTCTGAACGTCTCTGACCTCTGGGCATAGCATTCGAGTGGTCGCCATGCTCAACAAGCTTATCGGGAAAGAAATAATGCATTAATGAGGCCTTTGATCATCTCAGGAAACATCATCTAGGAACGCATGCCTTTTCGAATCGTGAACCAGCAGCATGTCGCGATATCATTTTCTTCCTCGTTGCCTTTCTCTTATTTGGGTCATGATATCGTGACATGTCACGATATCGCAACATCTTTACTTTCTGGCTCTTCTTTCTCATTTTCGATCACAAAATCGTGACATGTCGTGATATCGCGACATATTTCCATTCTACTTCCTCCTCGCCTCTTAGGTCATGAAATTGCGACATGTCACGATATCGCTACATTCTTCCTTTTTGCTTCCTTCTCGCCTCTTTGGGTCACAAAATCGTGACATGTTATGATATCGTGACATTTTTTCTCTCTGCTTTCTCTCTCTATTTTGAGTCGTGAAATCATGACATGTCACGATATCATGATAGCTTTGCCTTCTACTTTCGCTCTCTTCTTCGGATCATGAAAATGTGACATGTCACGATATCGCGACAGTTTCCTTCCTTGCTTTCTTTCTGCTCCTTCGGTCACGATTTCGTGACATGTCACGAAATCATGATATTTTCTTCTCTGGCCTTGCTTGTCTTCTTTCGGTCATGATTTCGTGACATGTCATGATTTCATGACATATTTTCTTCGGATGCCCTCTCTCTCCTGTTTCGGTCGCGATTTAATGACATGTCATGAAATTGCGACATTTTCTTCGGGCACTTTCCCTCTCCTGATTCGGTCACGATATTGTGACATGTCACGAAATCGTGACATTTTTGCTCCGCACCTTCTCTCTCCTTCTTGAGTCACGAAAATGTGACATGTCGCGATATCATGACACTTTTTCTCCCCTGCGCTTCTCTCACCTTTTGGTTGCGAAAATGCAACATGTCGCGATATCGCGACACTTTTCTCTCTTGAGCCTTCTCTCGAATTTTGGTCACGAAAATGCGACATGTCACGATATCATGACACTTTTTCCCCCTTGCTCCTTTTCTCCTACTTTGGTCACAAAAATGCGACATGTCGCAATATCGCGACACTTTTCTCTCTTACGCATTTTCTCGTCCTTTGGTCGTGATAATGCAATATGTCGCGATATCATGACACTTTTCTCTCTTGCGCATTTTCTCATCCTTTGGTTATGATAATGCTACATGTCATGATATCACGACACTTTTTCTCTCTTGAGCCTTCTCTCACTTTTGGTCGCTATAATGCGACATGTCGCGATATCACGACACTTTTTTCTCCTTGCGGTATTTTGCTTTCCGTTGGATGCTCCTGCATCAGACAACCGAGGTGGATTGAGAAGTGACCTTCACTTCTATACTGTTCTGTCACCTTCTTTTTCAACATCTCAAAACTTGCAAAATATTCAGCCTCAACACTGCTCTTTTCTCCTTTATCCATCGTTCTCAACTCAAAAGCATTCCTTGGACTACTCCCACATACAATCTGGTATGGTGATTTACCAATACTCCTGTTGACAGTCCTATCCAGAGTAACTAGGGCTGTACAAGCTCTCCAAGCTTCAAAAAAATATGGGTCTTCAAGGTACAAACCCTTAAGTTCTGCAAACCCCACAACTTCCACTCTCATTGTTGTCAGCAACCTCTTTTCATCCATCCCCTTCAATGGATTTATTTTATGGCGCACTCCTTCGTTTGTTAGGGAGTAAGTGTTGGCATGTCCATCATGGACTACACGATGATCAAACTGCCATGGTCTTCCTAACAACATATGGCAAACATCCATAGGCAGGATATCACACAGGACCTCATCCTAGTATCTCCCAATATTGAACTTGACTAAGGACTGTTCACTGACAAATGCCCTATGGTCCTTTCGCAACCACATAATTCGGTATGGATGTGGGTGTCTCCTCCTCTCTAGCTGTAAATTAGTAACCATTTCTTCAGAGACCAAGTTATCAGTACTACCATTATCTACAATAACATTACAGACCTTACCTGAACATTTGCACCTTGTGCGGAACAGGCTCCTCCTCTGGTTTGGTTCTTTCTCCTCATTCAACAAGGTTCTCCTTGTGACCATAACTTCCTCTCTTTGCCTCCTTAGAATGTTCTGATTCAGCATCTTCATCTGCTATCGTAGCTTTGGCATGACCCTCAGGTCTCTTATTCGTCCTCTCTCGGTGTTGAGGACACTCATATGCCCGATGTCCTCCTTCTCCAAAGTTGAAGCAGGTTCCATGAAACCCTCTTTCTCCATTTTCTTGACTATATCTACCTCTCCCTCTTGGGTAGTTGTTCTAACTATGGGCTCTGTAATCATTATCTCCCTTCTAATCCTGACTTTTGCTAGCTTCCTCTTTCTTCTCCTCTCGTCCTCCATATATTCTTCCACCAGTTCTTTCTCCATGACCTCTTCCTCTTTGCTTACCCTCAAACCGTCTGTTCAGCTTCTCTTTGACTTTGAGGGCAAACTGGTAAGCATCCTCAATGGTGCTCACCCTAACCAGACTCAACTCTTCTTGAATATTGGTTCTCAAATCATTGATGTAACGGGCCACCTTCTCCTTGTTAGCCTCTGAATGGCCAATTCTGATGGAGATATTATAAAAATCCTTTGTTTATTCTTTGACAGATTTGTTTGACTGTCTCAAACTCTGCATTTTCCTCAACAAATCCAATTCGTAATCTGTAGGAATAAACTGTCTCTTCAACTTCTCTACCATTCTATCCCATCTTGTTATTCTCTCTTTTCCTCTTCTATTTCTTTCCAGCTGTACTCCCTTCCACCAGATGTTGGCATGACCCTTCAGCTTGGTCTTAGCAAATCTGACCCGATCAGGATCTTTGACCTCCTCATATTCAAAGTATTCTTCCAGGTCATTGATCCAGTCAATCAACTCCTTTGGATCTAGATTTTTAGAGTACATAGAAACCTCCATATTTGGTTTCTTTCCAATCTGAGATATGGCTCTGTATAACTTGGCTTGTGCAAGATCTACAACCTCTTCTTCTTCCTCAAACTGGTCCTCTTCTTCATCAACTTCATATTCACTTCCTTCTTCTCCTCTGGGTTCAAGCCCTCTGCACAGCTCCTCTTGCAGGGCCTAAACTTGCCTCTGCAAAGCTCTAAAATCTCCTTCAGGTACCACATTTCTCCCACCACCATAGTTTCTTCATGGAGGCATTCTTCCTCACTCTCTTCTCACAACCCTTCCATAGATCTTAGTGCAAATTGCCTCACTTTCGATGATCTGCTCATATGCTTAGGAGCCCTAAGCTCTTCCACAGATCCTAGTGCAAACTGCCTCACTTTTGGTGATCTATTTACACACTCAGGAACTCTAAGCTCTTCCATAGATCTTGGTGCAAATTTCCTTACTTTTGGCAATATGTTTACACACTCAGGAACTCCCACTCTTCCATAGATCCTAGTGCAAACTGCCTCACTTTCGGCGATCTATTTACACACTTAGGAACTCTAATCTCTTCCACAGATCTTGGTGCAAACTGCCTCACTTTCAGCGATCTATTTACACACTCAGGAACTCTAAGCTCTTCCACAAATTTGGTGCAAACTGCCTCACTTTCGATGATCTGTTTACACACTCAGGAACCTTAAGCTCTTCCACAGATCCTGGTACAAACTACCTCACTTTCGATGATCTATTTACACACTTAGGAAATCCTGCTCTGATACCACTTGATGGGGAGACCACGTTTCACCATATCAAAATCCAGAGCCAATATTTTACTTTGATCATAGAAAACCAATTACAACACTAGCCTACAGGCGTAGTTGAGCACTTGGTGGGCATCTGGGAGATTCACCACTCCATCCCTAGCTCACCACCAGCTTCTATTACAATGTTTGGGTTTTTTTTTTTTCGAGGTCTCGACCCTCTAGGCCATTAATGACCCACCTAGAAGAATACATCCTCCAAATTTTAAAAGTCGGATTTTCCCCACCTTCGTGACTAAACCTTCACATCTTTTACCCTAACTGGAAACTGCCATCGGGTCAACTGTGGGAACACACATTGATGAGCTGTCTGAACGTCTCTAATCTCTGGGTGCAACATTCAAGTGGCTGCCATGCTTAGCAAGCTTATCAGGTAAGAAATCATGCATTAATGAGGCCTTTAATCGCCTTGAGAAACATCATCTAGGAAAGTGTGCCTTTTCAAATCGTGAACCAGCAGTATGTCATGATATCGTGACATGTCACGATATCATGACATTTTTCTTCCTCGCTACCTTTCTATTCTTCGGGTCGTGATATCACGACATCTTTCCTTTCTGGCTCTTCTTTCTCCTTTTCGGTCGTGAAATCGTGACATGTCACGATATCATGACATCTTTCCTTTCTGCTTCCTCCTCGCCTCTCGGGTCACAAAATCATGACATGTCATGATATCGTGACATTCTTCCTTTCTGCTTCCTTCTCTCCTCTTTGGGTCACGAAATCGCGACATGTCACGATATCATGACATCTTTGCTCTCTGCTTTCTCTCTATATTTTGAGTCGTGAAATTGTGACATGTCACGATATCGTGACAGCTTTGCATTCCACTTTTGCTCTCTGCTTCGGGTTGCGAAAATGTGACGCGATATCACAATAGTTTCCTTCCTTGCTTTATTTCTGCTCCTTCGGTTGCGAAATCATGACATTTTCTTCTCTGGCCTTTCCTATCTTCTTTCGATCGTGATTTCACGACATGTCATGATTTCACGACATTTTTCTTTGGATGCCCTCTCTCTCCTATTTCGGTCACGATTTTGTGACATGTCACAAAATCATGACATTTTCTTCGGGAACCTTCCCTCTCCTGCTTTGGCCGTGATATTGCGACATGTCGTGAAATCGTGACATTTTTTCTCTGCACCTTCTCTCTCCTTCCTGAGTCGTGAAAATGTGATATGTCGTGATATCGTGACACTTTTTCTCCCCTGTGCCTCTCTCGCATTTTGGTTGCGAAAATGCAACATGTCACGATATCGCAACACTTTTCTCTCTTGAGCCTTCTCTTGGATTTTGGTCGTGAAAATGCTACATGTCATGATATCGCGACACTTTTTCCCCTTGCGCCTTTTCTTGTCCTTTGTTCACAAAAATGCGACATGTCACGATATCGCGACACTTTTCTCTCTTGCGCCTTTTCTCGTCCTTTGGTCGCGATAATGTGACATGTCACGATATCACAACACTTTTCTCTCTTGCACCTTTTCTCGTCCTTTGGTCGTGATAATGCGACATGTCGTGATATCGTGACACTTTTTCTCTCTTGAGCCTTCTCTCGGCTTTTGGTCACGATAATGCGACATGTCGCGATATCGCGACACTTTTTCTCCTTGTGATATTTTGCTTTTCGTTGGATGCTCCTGCATCAGCACGTCATCCTTTTTTTTAAGTGTGTGTTGGAATGAATGTTGTGAAACATAAGGTGGAGTGAAAATTATTATTTGATAAGCATTTTTGGACATATTTGAGTGAGTTTTGTGTTCTTCATTAGTTGAAGTTGTGTAAAGATTTTGAGTATTGGTTTAAGTATTTTTGTGATTGAGCGAGTATTTGAGAAGGCTTGAGAGCAAATTTTAGCAAGTCCATGTGAGGGCTTGAAGGTATATTTTGAGCAATTTTTGAGGTAGGTTAGAGGTATATTTTTAGCAGGTTTTGATATAGACTTTGAGCAGGTTTTGAGGTAGGTTAGAGGTAGATTTGGAGCAGGTTTTAAGACAGACTTGTCAGCAGATTTGTGAGCAGTGTTGATCAATGTTGAGTAGAGAAAAAGATAAAGTTATATCATGGAGAGATATCCATAAACTAGAGTAGTGGAGACAAAGGTCTTTTGTGGAGTAATATCCACAAACTAGCTGGGAATATAGAGTTCTTCTATGGAGCGAGATCCACGAACCATTTGAGGAGATAGAATTCTCCTGGATCAAGTTCCAAAAACCAAAGAAAATTGGAAAGAGTTCTCCTAGAGAGATCCATAAATCAGAGTACAGGGGATTGGTGTATCCTTTGTACAAAGGTCCATAAACATTGTAATAGGGAATTGATTCCCAAAGAAAATTATTGAGAAAATTTATAAGGAATATTTTCTTTGTGGAGTAGCTCACATTGGGTGAACCACATTAAATCATGTCTCCCATGTATGTGATTATGTGTGCAATGTTTACTACTTTGATATTGTTGATGTTATCGTATGGATTGAAAAGTAAAAAATATTATCTTATACTATCACCACCCTCTCAGTATAATTTTATGTTCTTTAGAAATTTAATTGCATTCAAAATTAAATGCAATTTACCTAATCAATCATGATTAATTAAGTTTCACAATAATTAATTTTCTTCTAAAACCCTTCAAAATCCCTTAATTGGAATTTTGTAGAATTCTTTAGGGTCTATGACCCTTTTTTGTTGGGTATTAATTGATCCCCATGATCAATTAATATCCTTTTGACAAGGTTCAAGGGGGACGGGTTGTGACACAAGCCATGTAGGATGGGTATGTGAATGCATTACATTTTTTGTTCTTCATCAACTTCAATTGCTCATGTATGTTGATGGCTATAAAGCCAACCCAATCCAATGTAACGTGCATGAAGGCAGCCATAACTAAGTTCTCCATACCTATTTGATAAGTGTACACTATATCATTTTTTATCAATCCCAAGATTATATCCAACATAAATAATATGGGCTTCACTTGATCACTGAATTCTACGAGCTTTCTGGTCTTGGTCATGAATCCCTCTGACAATTTTCCTCTTATTTTGATGAGCCAATCTTGAATTTCTTCATTATTTAGGCATAATATTTGATTTTCCAACACTATTTCCTTTAACCTGGTGTCTAGGGTATATTTTACAACAAATTCCTCCATTACGAGTTCTCTATTGATAGTGAAAAGAGGCTCAAACTTGGAAATATAAATGATAGTTGTACTAAGATCGTAAAATTTCACTATCATATGGATGATCTCTGGATATGGATGTACTACTTTAGGGATAAATTTGCTAAGTCATGATTGATAAGCCACACTAGTCGAATGAGTGTCAAAAACTTTCTTCCTCTTTTCCTTGTAGTTGATTTGAGAGGTCTTCAATTAAGATCTAATTGTGAGCATTGGGTCATGAATTCTCATAAAATCTTTAGTCAACTCATTTGTTTATTTTTGTAATATGATAATTATATTTCCTCTGGCCATTTTTTTATTTTACCTCTATCACTAACCATTGATTCTTATTCAAATTTCAAGGGCTCTTTCTTGCACTTGTACTCAGATATCACAAAGGAAAGAATATTTGAAAGGGAGAAGTCAGTTTATACTATTTAGATATGTGTTTCATTATCTTGAATATATTTTTGCCTTCATGCAATGGATTTACACGTGTGAAGAAGGATTTTCATAGGAAATTGTCACCCTTTCAGAGGTATGGCACATATTATTGGAAGGAGCACCATGGCCCTACGATATTCTATTTCAATTTTAAAGTTTAAGCTGAAAACCAATTGTTTCATTGCTCAGAGTATATTTTGACATAATTGTTTCCAACGGATTTGGTTGAGGTAGCATAACTTCACAAAATTTTAAATTTCAATAAAATTTTGTTGAGATCACTAATCATTGCAACATTAATGTTGCATGTTGTATTTGGCAGTTTATTTAACCGATAAAATTGGAAAATTTGTTTAATCATGGATGGCTTGCAAATTCTAACAATCATTAACTAGACAACCACTTTGTGATGTGTGTTGGGGAATACCAATAATTTTTAGACTTTCTAATTAGTGACTTAGTTGGGATACAATGAGGGGTTGTGCAGCTCAATATTCTAGGTAGACAGATGATCTACCTACTTTTGATTATTAATTTCAGTAAGCACTACCTTGTTCAAAAAAGACAAAATGTCATATTTATGAGAAGTATACATGTATCATATTTACATATATACAAGAGGGATGCCATTTATCCTAAGCATAATGATTTAGGTGTTGATAATTTAGTAAAATTGGTAGTAGATGATCATCCAAGTGGTGTAAATAAAAAGCATTCAAGGATTGCTTATTTTCAATCATGTATGGTCTAAACCACATTGAATCAAATTTTCATGTGAGCTAGGTTTCACTCTGTTAACATCCCAATTGAGCACCAGGTAACCTTATTAAAATGTCTTTGTCATAGCCTTTTTGTCAAACTAGTGTTTTATAATTATCTAGTGGTGACAAACATTGTTATGTGTCTATTCATATTTTTATTCCAATTGAAAAAGCTCCACCATCTGATGCAGGAGCATCCGATGGCAGCAGAGCAATCTTGCATCAACAACAATTTTTCTAAGTGTTTGCCTTGGCGTCGCGATATCATGACCGAAAAAGAGTCACGAAATCATGACATGTCACGTTTTCGTGACTCAGCTAGGAGAGAGAAGGTGTGGGGTGAAAATGTCATGATTTCGTGACATGTCACGAAATCGTGACCAAAAGCAAGAGGGAGCAGAAGCATGGTGAAGATGTCACGATTTTGTGACATGTCACGAAATCATGACCGAAGTAGGCGAGAAGTGAAGTCGTTGAGAAGGTCGCAATTTTGCAACCATCGTGAAATCGTGACCAGAAGCCGCCAGGAGGAGGACCAGTTGGGAATGTCATGATTTCGTGACATGTCATGAAATCGTGACTGTCATGAAATCATGACAATAGTGCAGATGAAGAGAAGGTAGTTGGGGAATGTCGCAATTTCATGACATGTCACGAAATCGTGACTATCGCGAAATCACGACAAAAGTGCAGCAGAATGGAAAGGTAGTTGGGAATGTCACGATTTCATGACATGTCACGAAATCGTGACTATCGCAAAATCATGACAAAAGTGCAGCAGAAGGGAAAGGCAATTGGGAATGTCATGATTTCGTGACATGTCACGAAATCGTGACTATCGCGAAATCACGACGAAGAAGAGTAGCCGAGGGAAGACTTGGGAATGTCATGATTTCATGACATGTCACGAAATCACGACTATCACGAAATCACGACAAGGAGCAGGAAAAGCAGGGGGCATCCGAAGGCAATGTCGCGATATCGTGACATGTCGTGATATCATGACTTGAAGTCAAGAAAGGCAGCGTTGGAGGAAGATGTCACGATATCGCGACCCAAAGGCGAGAAAGGCGAGATGAAGAGAAAACATCACGATATCACGACATGTCGCGATATCGTGACCAAAAGGGATAAGGAGTGCAAGGAGGCCAAAATTTCGCGATATCACGACAAATGACTGGTTCGTGGTTCAAAAAGGCATGCGTTCCAAGGTGAAGTTTTCGATACAATCAAGGGTCTCATTAATGTGTGTTTTCATATCTGGTAAGTTTGCTGAACATGGCGGCCTCTCGAATGTTGCATCCAGAGGTCAGAAATGTCAAAGGGTTCTTTAATGCATGCTTTCATGGCGGATCGGGGTAGTTGCCCATTTATGGAAAGAAAATTGAAAACTCGGCCGAGGAAGCCGACTTTGAGGTTTTGTTTAATGTATTTTTCCAGGTGGGTCATTAATGGCCTAGAGGGTCGAGACCTTGATAAAAACTCAGAGATTGTAATGGATTTGGTGGTGGATTGGAAGATGGCACGTAGAGTTTAGTTGAAAACCAAGCCGAGCGCTGGTTATTGTAAAGCCTGCGGGCTGTTTCTGTATGTATTTCCAGATTGTTGAATGAAAATTTGGAATTGGTGAGAGTGCATTTTTCATCCCCCATCATTGGTATCAGAGTGGGAGTTCTTGAGCATGTAATAGATTTCTGAATGAGAGGCAGTTACACTAGGATCTATGGAAGGGTCTGTAAGAGAAGAAATAAGAATGCCTCCACGAAGAAACCATGGTGGAGTAAGAAATATGGTGTCAGCAAAATATTTATGAGATTTGCAGAGGCAAGTTCAGGCCTTGCAAGAGGAACTGCGCAGAGGACACGATCCTAGAAGGGAAGAAGGAAGTGAAGACGAGGTTGAAGAAGAAGAAGACCAGTTTGAGGAAGAATAAGAGGTTGTAGATCATGCACAAGCCAGGTTGTATAGATCCATCTCCCAAATTGGAAAGAAACCAAAAATGGAGGTTTCTACATATTCTGGAAACCTAGATCCAGAAGAGGTGATTGACTGGATAAATGATCTATAAGAATATTTTGAATATGAGGAGGTTGAAGACCCTAATCGGGTCAAGTTTTCTAAGACCAAGCTGAAGGGTCATGTCAGCATCTGGTGGAAGGGAATACAGCTAGAAAGGAACAAAAGAGGAAAGGAATGAATAACAAGATGGGATAGAATGGTAGAAAAGTTGAAAAGACAGTTTATTCCTACAGATTATGAGTTGGATCTGCTAAGGAAAATGCATATTTTGAGACAGATGAGCAAAACTATCCAAGAATACACAGAGGAGTTTTATAATATCTCTATCCAAACTGGACATTTAGAGGCAAACAAGAAGAAGGTGGCCCGTTATATCAATGGGTTGAGACACAGTATCCAGGAGGATTTGAGCCTAGTTTGGGTGAGCACCATTGAGGATGCTTACCAGTTTGCTCTAAAGGTTGAAGAGAAACTAAACAGAAGGTTTGAGAGCAAGCAAAGAGGAAGAGGTCATGGAGGAAGGACTGGTGGAAGAAAAGATGAAGGAAAAGAGGAGAAGAAAGAAGAAGCTAGCAGCAGCCAAGAGCAGAAAGCGGGTGAAGATTACAGACCCCAAGTTCAGAACAATGGCTACCCAAGAGGAAGAGGTAGATCTGGACATGGGTATGGAAGAGGAGTGTTTCGTGGAACCTGTTTCCACTGTGGCGAAGAAGAACATAAAGCATTCAAGTGTCCACAACACTGAGAAAGGGTGAAAAAGAGACCTGAGGGTCTTGCCAGAGCTACTGTAGAAGATGAAAGAACCGAATTAGAACATTCTGAGGAGGCAGAGAGAGGAGAATTCATGGTCGTAAGGAGAGCCATACTGAATGAGGAATACAAACTAGAACAAAGGAAGAGCCTGTTCCACACGAGGTGCAAAATTTTAGGTAAAGTTTGTAATGTTATTATAGATAATGGAAGTACTAATAACTTAGTCTCCAAGGAAATGGTCACTAAGTTACAGTTGGAGAGGAGGAGACACCCGCATCCATACCGGATTGCATGGTTGCATAAGGACCACATAGCATGGGTCCGTGAACAGTGCTTAGTCACGTTCAAAGTCGAGAGATACTAGGATGAAGTCTTGTGTGATGTTTTTCCTATGGATGCTTGCCATTTGCTGTTAGGAAGGCCATGGCAGTTTGATCGGAGTGCAGTGCATGATGGTCGTGCAAATACGTACTCCTTGACAAAATATGGAGTGCGCCACAAGTTAAAGCCATTACAGGTAGTGGACGAGAAGGTGTGCAGCAGTGCCAGAATTTGTCTAGTAGAAGGCAGAAAAGTTTTTTTCCTGGAGACAAGTTTTAAGCGGGTTGTAGAGGCAGGTGCATGTTTGGAGATGTTACAAAAAACGGTGACCGAACAACACAGAAGTGAAGGTCACTTCTCCATCAACCCCGGGTGTCTGATGTAGGAGCATCCGATGGCAGTAGAGCAATCTTGCATCAACAAAATTTTTCTAAGTGTTTGCCTTGGCGTCGTGATATCGTGACCGAAAAGAGTCACAAAATTGTGACATGTCACATTTTTGCGACTCATCTAGGAGAGAGAAGGTGTGGGTGAAAATGTCACGATTTCGTGACATGTCACGAAATCGCGACCAGAAGCAAGAGGGAGCAGAAGCACAGTGAAGATGTCATGATTTCACGACATATCATGAAATCGTGACCAGAAGCAGGTGAGAAGTGAGGCCGTTGAGAAGGTCGTGATTTCATGACCGTCGCGAAATCACAACTAGAAGCCACCAGGAGGAGGAGCAGTTGGGAATGTCACGATTTCATGACATGTCATGAAATCGTGATTGTCGTGAAATCATGACAACAGTGCAGACAAAGAGAAGGCAGTTGGGGAATTTCGTGATTTCGTGACAAGTCACGAAATCACGACGTCATGAAATCGTGACAAAAGTGCAGCAGAAGGGAAAGGCAGTTGGGAATGTTGTGATTTCGCGACATGTCATGAAATTGTGACTATCGTGAAATCGTGACAAAAGTGTAGTAGAAGGGAAAGGTAGTTGGGAATGTCATGATTTCGTGACATGTCATGAAATCGCGACTATCACGAAATCATGATGAAGAAGAGCAGTCGAGGGAAGACTTGAGAATGTCACGATTTCGCGACATGTCATGAAATCGTGACTATCGTGAAATCATGACAAGGAGCAAGAAAAGCAGGGGGCATCCGAAGGCAATGTCACAATATCATGACATGTCGTGATATCATGACTTGAAGACAAGAAAGGCAGCATTGGAGGAAGATGTCACGATATTGCGACATGTCGCTATATCGCGACATGTTGCGATATCGCGACCCAAAGGTGAGAAAGGTGAGATGAAGATAAAACGTCGCGATATCGTGACATGTCGTGATATCACAACCAAAAGGGAGAAGGAGCACAAGGAGGCAATGTCATGATATCATGACATGTCACGATATCACGACAAACGACTAGTTCATGGTTCGAAAAGGTGCGTGTTCCAAGGTGAAGTTTCTGAGACAGTCAAGGGTCTCATTAATGCATTTTTTTGTATCTAGTAAGTTTGCTAAACATGATGGCCTCTCGAATGTTGTGTCTAGAGGTCAGGAATGTCAGAGGGTTCTTTAATGCATGCTTTCATGGCAGATCGGGGCAGTTGCCCATTTATGGAAAGAAAATTGAAAACTCGACCGAGGAAGTCGACTTTGAGGTTTTGTTTAATGTATTTTACCAGGTGGGTCATTAATGGCCTAGAGGGTCGAGGCCTCAATAAAAACTCAGATATTGTAATGAATTTGGTGGTGGATTGGAATATGGCACATAGAGTTTAGTTGAAAACCAAGCCGAACGCTGGTTACTGTAAAGCCTACAGGCTGTTTTTGTATGTATTTTCCAGATTGTTGAATGAAAATTTGGAATTTGTGAGAGTGCATTTTCTGTCCCCCATCACCATCCTTTATATAGGTTGTAAATCATCTGTATATTTCTCCTTAATGAATATTAACGTCGAAAGCTCTAGGTTAATTGTTAGAATCAATTCCTTGCCATAAACTAGAGCATAAGGTGAAGTTTTTAGGGTCTTCTTGATTGTGATCCAGTCAACCTATAGTGCTTCATCTAGAAGTAAATCCCAGTTTTTAGGATTATCTTCAATACTCATTTTGATGATTTTAGTATATTCTTGTTGGTATACTCTACAAGCCCATTCCCCTGAGGGTAATAATTTCATAAAGCATTCCAAAATATTCCATATTTCCTTACAAAATCAATAGTTTTAACTCCTATGAAATATGTTAGCTTTTGATGCACTATGCAATGGGAGATAGCAATCACAAGATGCAAAATAATATGAAATAAAGTAAATCTACGAGATGATTGAAATATATTATAAATAGAAAGGACAAAACTGAATACAATGTAGCTATGGAGGAAATGGACACTCAGTGAACAAAGCTATTGGACTACATTACACCCATTACCAATATATGGTAATATACACAACACTATGCTACTACCTACAAAAATGCTCTGAGATTCTATATTTTTCTTGTTACAATGAGTTTTTTTTTATATAGGAATATAAGTTCCTTGGCCAACACTCTACCTAGATATGCAAGGAACACCTTACATATATACAACTTGTACATTGACACTTGTGCATTTATTACATTGCATGAATTAACTAGATAACTTTATCTTAAAGTAATCTAGTGTCCTAAGTATGTACATAGGAAGGTACATTTACATGACCCAAATAATGTAATATAATCTATTTTTAGCACCTCTCTGTATTACATTATCTAGGTATTGAAGACTTTAGTCTTCAATGTGAATCTCCTTCTTCATTTTGAGATTCAGATTCTTCTTCTCTATTTTCTGTAACATGTTCAAGAAAGTAGTTAGTGTCTTCAAAATCTGTCATTCTTAATGAAAGAGATTTGATTTCATAATCGTCTGTAGATTCTTCCAGTTCTTGAATTTCTTCTATCCTCTAAGCTAGATTTCATTTTTATTTCCTTTTTGATACTCCAATTGGGGATAATTGGTTGGATGCTAAAATTGTTGCTAACAAGGATTTTGATATTGTCATGGCTAAAATTGATTCCCATTGTTCATCTGACTTCCTTGATTCTAATTTTTAATAGTGAATGTGCAATAGCTGGTACTATGGCCTTTTCTCTTCCATATCTGACAATACTTGTTGTACCATGGTTTTCATCCTTTTGATGAAGAAACAAAGTTTCCCTGTATATTATCTTTAGATGCCAATGCAATGTTATTCATTTCATATTTAACTGTATTTTCCATATCACATTCTTGTAGAATATTGACTAAGTCATCAAAATAAGTATCATTACTTAGGACTTGTAAAGATGTTACCAAATGCTTTTAGTTGTTTATAAGTGCTCTCATGGTTACTTGAGTAATAATTTCATCCTTAACTATTTCTTCTAAGGTCAATAATTTTCCTTTAATATCTACTACCTTCCTTAGGAATAGTTCTATGATTTCTCTATTACTCATCCTTTATGAGTGAAGTTGAGTTTGAAGATGAAGAATAGTTGTCTTATTCTTTCCTTCAAATATTTTTTAGGCTTTTCCATGCATCTAAATATGTTTTTGATGAAATGATATAGGGTTGTATCTCATCAATGATAGCAAAGGTTATTATCGTTAGAGCATTTGAATAATTTTCCTCAAACTTTAGGATTTCAAAATCATTTGTGGTTGGTATCTATATTTTCCTTTGACAATATCCCAATTTTTTCATATACTAGGATTGCTTTTACTTTATTCTTCCAAGAGAAATAATTAGGACCCTTAAGTAGTTGATATTCTGCTAGAAAGAATTTTTTTGATGCCATTTACATTCTCTAATATCAATCCTTAGATTTTGTGGACTTCCTTATCTCTCTAGTGATCTTGGAATATGATATAGTACTCTTGTAAAATTTAGTTCAATTTTTGGTTGATTTCCTAAAGTTATAAATATCAAAAATCAAATTTCTAAAACGTTATTACTCCTATTGAACTAAGCACTTTTCCAATTTTGAGGAGGTTTTAATGTTGTATTTCTATTGTCCCTTTAAAGAAATTTTGAGACAAGAATATTATAAATTTCCAACATTAGAAAAAACCTTGATAATCTCTTTTAATATCCCTTAGGATTTGATTTTAGTGTTTTCAATTTTCAATAACCCAATTTGGTGTTGTAATCCTTATAGCTTCAAAATATAGAAAATTAGAACACAAAAATATTTGCCTTAGGATTTGATTTTAGTGTTTTCAATTTTCAATAACCCAATTTGGTGTTGTAATCCTTATAGCTCCAAAATATAGAAAATTAGAACACAAAAATATTTGAAAATATTATAAATTTAATTTTTCTAGTAGTAACCCTTATTTCTCCTAGGTTTATTTTGTAAATATTATTTTAATTTGTTATATTTCACCCTTTTATTTTTTATTCCAATATTGATATTTTCTCTAAGCTTTAACCTTAGTTTAAAATCCTTATATCTCCCTAAGAATGAAAGCAATATTAAATAAGGCTTATTTCTTATATTTCAATGTTGTATTACCACAATGTTTGGTGTCTTTTTTGGTTGTATATGATAGCAACGTACTATTCTCCTTTGGCAGTAAAAACACTATCCAATATTTGAAATCTCCTTGCCTTAAATGCATGAATGTTGGTGCTTCAAACTATGGGGTCTTTGAAATCCCTTAACTAGAGCTTTTAATGATCTCTTCTCCTTTATTCCATGTTGTACTTTGGCTTACCTTGATTGTGCTATGAATGCAGACTCCTTGCACTTGGGAACCTTTTTATGAAGGAGGAATATTGGACCTTGTGAAAAGTGTCACAACCATTTCTTATGAGCGCTTTTGAGAAGTAGAGATACCTCTTTCCACTTGTAAATATTCTATCAAGTCTAAAAGGAACATTTTGTTCTGAGTTAAGTGCTTATTATTTTCCATTCCAAGTGTTTCTTTTCTTTCTAACGTTCCAACCTTCTTTGTGGAACACTCCTTGGTCAATCTTATAATGGATGGATACTTGTGTGAGAGTTGTTAGGGTTATTTTTAGATAACAAGTGTCATCACCTCCTTGTGTATGAGTCTTCTATGTAACGTCCTCAAAATGTGCCTTGGCAAAGCTTATTATTAGCAATGTGCCTTGTCGAATTCTTTCTTTGTTGTGACTGTTCGATGAGCTAGTTCCAACTAATGCTTTTGTATTATTTTAAGTAGCTTTTGATGGATATTTGGTGGTTCCTTAGTGGAGCTCTGGTGGTGCCTTGATGGAGCTTTGGTGGTGCCTTGATGGAGCTCCTTGGATGTATGTGGATTTCTATTCTTTCCCTCATTTTTTAAACCTGCTTTGTATGCTCCTTTGTAGATGATATTACCTTGGATGTAATGCTATTTCTTTACTTTGTATTGTGTCTTCTTTTATTACAAGTTCGACCATCCACAATGGAGTAATTGTGAGCCTTTTGAGAGGCTTCCTTTCTATGCTTGGAGTGTATTACTATTTGGCTATTCTTTATAGTAATAATTTTCTCTTAAGACACTCTAGATTCTACCCTAAGACCTGTGTACAGCCGATTAGAATGATGCACAATAATGTAATAAATTTTTGTTATAATAAATATTCTTGCACTCTTTTTTGCACTCTTTTTGCACTCCTTTTTGTAGATCTGATTTTCTAGTTTTTATGGAAAAATTTTGAATGCAATGGGAGATTTGAGGTGGTCTTCTTGAACAAACACCTTTCCCATTTTTCTTGGGTAATTTGATAACAATATCAATATTATAATGGTGTAGATATAAGGTTATATTTGATGTAAGTTTATGCACTTTCACCTTGCAACTAACCTTGTAATGCTTTGGATTTGAGACTCACCAAGTCTCAATTTTTGAAGCTTCCTTTGCTGACTTTAGTTAGTTGCTATTTTCTCCAAAATTTGGAGGATTCTAACCTATTTTTATGGCTTCCATTTACCACTAAAAATTTGCATATTTTGATGCACCAATGGTGTCTTTAGACATTTTATGATAATATGATTTTGTGCCTTTCTAAAGAACACAAACACTAATATTTTTATAAGTAATACAGTAGTACAAATGAACCCACTAATATTTCACTTTTAATGTGCTAAAAATAACACCTTATTACTCCAATAAACTATCAAAATAACTTATAAGTGCACTTAATCAATTTACTACAACTAATCAAGAATAATATGAAATGAATCTTCAAGAGTTATTCTACAATTTCACTACAAGCAAAGTTGTAGGAACTAGTCTTATTTTTCTTTCCAAAGTAGATATTTTGTAGTTGATATATAGTTGTAACTAGTCTTATTTTTCTTTCCAAAGTTGTACTTTAACGAATATGATAAGTAATCCAATTAATGAATATACTTGCACTAATAGTTGCTTACATTTTTTTAAGATTTTGTATCTCTTTTGCAGCTTCTATAGAGGATGTAAATCTTGGTGTCTAAGATCACCAAGTTTCTACTTTGAGTAGGATCTTGCTGCTTAGTTTCTTCTTCACCAAAAATTTTTCTCAAACTATCTTTTATGAGCCTAGGTTTTTATGATTTGATCCTTTAATAAATATTCTCATTTTGTTGTATATTTGGAGAAGTATTTATCTTTGAAACATTGCCTTCTTGCTATGAGAGGTAATCTTCAAATCTCTTGGATTTGGTAGGATTATTCCATATTCAAGTCTTCTTTTCAAATTTTGACTTCAAGTAGCATCTTATTCTCAAGATTATAAATGTCATGTGGTATTCTAAGATTTGGTACTCCTTACCAAATTATTCTTCTTTTGGGCTTGTTATTGTATGGTGATAATTGTCCCAAATCTTTCACTATATTTTGTAGTGAATTTCTCCAATGAGTTCTCATTTTATGATTTCTTCAGTAAGGCTCTACAAGCCTTTTATTGGATACTCATTGAGACCTCCCCAAGGTATTTGATCTTGTAACTTCTTCTGGTTTCCCTTGAGACCTTTTATTCAATCTTCTACTCCTAAAAGTATTGGTGGTGAGATATTCTTTTGGATCTTTGATTCTATTGCTTCTAGAAGGACTCTCCTAGTCCTTATTATTCTTCCAATATTGGAAGTTCTTCAATGATATCTTCTCATGATCTCTTTAACTTCAATACTGCTTCAAGTACTGGATTGATTCTGAATAAGATACTCTTCCTAAATTTCTTGTAGGAAGTTTCCCAACTCACTGAATCACCTTTCTCTACAACAAAGTATTAGTACTAAAATATTAATCTGCTTTTGAATCAGATACTCTCTTCTAGAGTCTTCTTCAATATCAAGGCTTCTATGGCCTTTTATTTAGTATCAAGGATTTTGTGGCCTTTTCTTCTAAGACAAGGCTTTTGTGATATTTTCTTCAATATCAAGGCTTCTGTGGCCTTTTATTCTGGATCAATCTTCTATGGAATTTTCTTTTGGAATAAGGATTTTTTGGCCTATTATTCTAGATCAAGGATTATATGGTCTTTTCTTCTTCTGTGAAGTTCTCAATCTAGAAATGGAGATCTCAAATATCCTAACTTCATCATGACTCTTCTCTAGAAGTCTTCTTCCACAGTATTATTTTCTTGCACAAGGAACTAATCTCTACACTATGAAGGAATGCCCATATTTGAGAAATGAAGTTGAATTATCATAGCTTTCTATTGTATGAGGTCTCCCAATCATACGAGAATTAATATTTTGCAACAAAATAAACTTTGGGTAATATTTAACAAATTCTAGATATCTTGAATGATATTCACTAGTTGATTTGTCAATCTAGTGGATTGAATATTGAGTCCTAGTCTTCACGAACTTTTCCTACAACTTTGTGGAAGGATTCTAGCAAAATGTAATCTCAATATTTTTGGAACTAAGATTTATTTCAGTCCTTACTTGTGGATCTCCCGAATTCTACCACCTAAAATCTTCTGAGATTTTTTGATAGTGGCTAGTCTAGTAGCTCATAAGGTTCATAAAAAACTCAAGCTCAATGATAATCGTATTTTTCCTATTAATCCACTATAGCTAAATCTATTATGGCTCTAATACCACTGTTAGATTTTGATGCAGTATGCAATGGGAGATAGCAATCATAAGATGCAAAATAATATGAAAGAAATTAAATCTGTGAGATGACTAAAATATGCTATAAATAAAATGATAAAAATGAATACAATGTAGCTATGGAATAAATGGACACTCTATGAACAAAGCTACTAGAATACATTGCACCCATCACCAATATATGGTGATCTACATAGCACTATGCTACTACCTATGAATATGCTTAGAGCTTATATATTTTTCTTGTTATAATGAGGAACTTTTTATATAGGAATATAGGTTCCTGGCCAACACTCTATCTAAATGTGTAAGGGACACCTTGCACATATAAAACTTGCACATTAACACTTTTGCATTTATTACATTGCATAAAGTAACTAGATAACTTCCCCTTAAAGTAATCTAATGTCCTAAGTATGTACCTTGGAGGGTACATTTACATGATCTAAATGATGTAATATAATCCATTTCTAAAAAAATATTTGGTATTATCTAATATAATGGTTGCTAGAATTCCAAATCTAGTGATTAGTCTTTACACAAATTTAATAACAGTATATTGATCAACATATTTCATAACTTTCGTATCAATCCATTTTGTAAAATAATGTTTTGTTGTTAAAATGTACTTCTATTCAGTAGATGAATTCAGGTTTATCATACCAATGAAATCCAAATCCCATTGTTAAAATGTCTCTTCCACAAATATTATGTGTAATGGCATTGTTGGATGTTTGCGTCTGCCTATAAACTTTTGAAATTTTTCATAGACTTTGGTCCATTTGAATGTGTTTGCAAAAATGGATAGCCAATAATATCTGACCCTCAGAATCTTTGCTACAATATTTTTCTCAAACTAGTGTCCTCTTGAGAAGCCATTATGAAACTCTTTGAGTACTTCTCTAGTTTTTTTCAGAGGTAGGTATCTTAATAGTACCCCATAAATGTTTCTCCGATACAAGATATATTCAACCAACATATATTTTCTAGCCTGCAATATGAATATTCATATTTGGGATGTAGTAAATTCATTTGGACAACTCCCTAAAGAAAAGTAATGATGCAATTGTTCAACCAAATTCTCCTGCTACATTGTTTCTATCTTTGGCCTAGTATCATATTCAACTTGATTTGACATATTGGTATTTTAACATGCAGACTCTGCTAATTTTTGGCATAGGGATCTACCTCTTATTATTTTTTTTAGTCTAATATCAATGTAATACTCCTATATATTGGTTACCCAATCAGCTCTCTTGTTACCAAGTTCCCCCTGAGTCCAAACATTTTAGATATCCGATGTACTACATATACTAGAGTCTTGCTTTGAGAAAAAAAATTCTAAATTTTTTCAGAGACTTCATGACAACATAGACTTGTTTTTCAATAAAATTATACCTCTCTTCATGATCTTGAAAAGTTTTACTTAAAAAAGTTATTGATATTTCATTATCTTGATCCATTTTCTGAGTTAGGACCATTGCATGGATACCTTCTACTCCAAATACATAGAGAATAAAGTCCTTGGAGTAGTCCATATTAATAATAATGGGAGCTTGAGATATTGCTTCCTTTATATCCTTGAAGGCCTTTCAAGAATATGTCCATTTGAATTCTACTCCCTACTTCAACATCTCAATAATTGGGTTTACTATTTGAGCAAAATATAAGATGAATTTTTAAACAAAATTAATCTATCCAAAGAATGACTAGAGTTTCTTTTTGTTTAGTGGGAGAGAAAGAGACCAGATGACTTTAGCCCTATGTAAATAAATTTCCAATCCTATTTCTAACACTACATGTCCCAACAATTTTCCTTCATGTACTATGAATATTTATTTCTTGGGATTTAAAGACATCTTGAATTCTCTATATTTCTCAAATACCATCTGAAGATGCTCAATATGATTACTCTTATCATGATATAATACAATCATATCATCCAAGTAGATCAAGATTATCTTGTTTACCAACTTACCAAATGCTAAATCTATAGCCCTTTCAAAAGTAGCACCTACATTTGATAGCTCAAATATATGCAATGATATGCAAAAGTACCCCATTTTGTGGTAATATTGTCTTATATTGATCATCATATTCAACCCAAGTCTGATTAAAACCAAAAAATCCATCCAAAAGAGAAAACCTTTTGGCTCTAGCTATAGTATAAAAGATTTGATAAATTTGTGGAAGGGGATAATGATCCTTCAAAGATACCTTGTTAAAGTTTTGGAAATACACACAGAGATGAATGTATCCATTTTTATTCCTAGATAAAAACAAATTAGCAACCCATATAGAGTGCTTGATGTGGTAAATGAGTTTGGCAGTTAAAAAATTTAGTAGTTCTTGCTTCATCAAAGCCTCTATCTTGGGACTTACTGGTCATTTCTTCTATTGAAAGGGCCTTGCATTTGGTAAAAGTTCAATAGTATGTTTAATACTATCCTTTTTGTATAATTTAAGATCCTCATAAGTCCAAGCTATGACATCATTAAATTCTCTGCACAAATCCACAATATGATTGACTTATTCTAAAAAACACATTCCAATGTTGATATCCTTTTTGGGTTTGATTTGCATCCCTTTATAAATATTACTATCAACCTAAATTTTATGAGTAGTTGATCTATCACTGTTATCAAATAAGCTTTCTGAAGTTATCAACCCTTTGGAAATATGATTATTTTTTAGCTAAATTATTTTACCTTCTTCATCTTATTTCAACAATTTATCACTTATGCAATTCATTTTTGGAATTAGGAAATAAATTATTTTTTCATAATTCTTGAATACCTACAAAAATATATCTCTATCTAGTACAAAGGTTTTATAAACAAGCCTTACTATATTATTTTTTTGAATGAAATTGGACACCAAAAATAAATTGGCACCGATGGAAGCTAGTATGTTAGCATGATAATTGTGTTCTCTAGGGATAGATTTGAAGTTTAAGGCTTTAAAATAATCTATTAAGTCCAATAATATATTTATATAATTTTTGAGGTAGTGTCATTTGTTGCTTCATTTATCTGTGACTTGATTAACTATCAATTCAGAATCACAAAAAATTTGTAGTTGCTTGATACCTATCTTTACCTTTCCTCAACCCTAAACATAGTACTTCATATATGTACCACTCCATGTAAAATTGTATGAGAAATTATTTTCCATTATAATTGGTGATACCAACACCACACCTAATCGAGAACCATTCTTGCATCAAGCATTATCAAAGAACAGTTTCTAAATCTGGTTTTGTTTGGAAATCTTATCTGTTGGGATTGTGAATTTTGTTTCTTCTAGCTTCATGATTGAATAGGTGCCTATTAATTTATAAATCATGGAATTAAAATATCTTATGGAAAATTGATCCTTAATTTGGAGATCCTTCAACACTTCCTCCATAAAATCTATTTCTTGAGTGGTTATATTGAATGTGTTAGCTTGTTGCTCTTCTTCCAACTTTTCTATATGGAATGAGGATGGCTTTTCAAAAAATATTTAGACTATTTTTACTTTGAATGGAACATCCATATGAGAGTAATCAAGAGATAAATAACCACCTATTTTGGTAGTAAATTATCTTCACAAGCACATCCCAAAATAGGGTTCTAAATCTACCACTACAATTTCCTAAATGATAGTGATTTGGGGTATTCTATGCAACTTCATGGGGACATATTTGATTACCTCTACTATTTTTACAGGTGTGCCATCCAACTGTAGCACTCCAAAACTACTTCTTTTGTATTACATATCCATTATATCACAAACTACTTTTACCATAATAGTGGTAGCTACTCTAAAGTCAATCATATAATTATGTACTACTTCCATTCATAAAGAAAAGTAAAATAAAGATATCATGTTCTTTTCAATTATTGAACTAGGGTATCCTTGAGCCAAATTCAGATCTATGTATTCCTTCCCTTGACTCTTTATTTATTTGAGTAAGGCCTACAAAAGATCGATTTGTCTTAGGATGAGGAGTGCATCGTACATGTTAGCTTTTGATAGGGTTTTCTCCAATTCTTATATAATTTTAAAATTGGAAGAGTTAGGTTGTTTTCCATATTCCTTAACAAGTTCATCATAGTTATTCTTATATTCTTGGGTAGATTAAATCCTTTGGTGTTTATTCAAGGAAGGATATCCTATCTTATCTCTAGTATTTTCCTTTCCTTCACTTTATTTTGTTGCCTTTTGTTGTTGTTGAATTTTTTTTGAATCGGGGTTAGTTGAGGCACATCCCTCTTTGGATTGTCCTATTATTCAAAAGGTAATTTGAAAGGATCCATGATTTTAGGATCAATGGGTAAGGGTTTCTTTTTGGACCTTGTAAGAATCACCACTTGTTCCATAGATGGCATAATGAAACTATAATCCTTTTTTTCTTTCATCATATTTACCTTACTCTTTTGTGCCTTTTCCACCTTCTCAAATGCAATTTTATTAATGTAATGTTGATGCATCATACATATACTTTCACCATGTGGGTCATTGTAGGTTGAGCACCAATAGTTAGACTCATATTCTAAGGAAGAAGTTTCCTCTTCTTGATTGATGTATATGATACTATACTTTTACAAAGGTTTAATATCTTGTGATAAATGGAAATTTTTGTGGTTGAAAGCTTCTTTCATCTTCTCTTCACTTATTATCTATGACTTCATTTGTGATATTTTTCATAGCTATTATAATTTCTTGGAAGGCAACTATTTGAGGATCATGGGTTGGTATCGCATGGGTAGTAGTAGATGGTGGAAGTAATGGGAATGTAGGAGTAGTAGGGAGTATTTAAGAAATTGAAACATGTGACCAAGATGGAAAATAAACCAATTAAGTGGTTATTGGAAAAGACCTTGGTATAGCAGAAACCAATGTTTGTTGCTGAGAAAATTATGGGTATAAGGTATTACAATTTTTGGAGGAAATATCCCTATAGAAATAAAATCATTTTTCCACTTTTAATGCTTCTTAAATTATCTATGGGAATGTTAGCACATTGGAATACCTTATAAACATACCCAATTCTGAGTGAAAAACCTTTAAATAGTAGTATATCGTTTGTTCATTGGTTGGACATAGACCCTAAGGTACCCTTATCCATATTCGACTGAATCTAATATTGAAATCTATTATTTCTTCCAATAAAGGCCTTTGAATTATAGTAAATTATTTTAAAATAGAGAAGGGGTTTGTATATTCATTGAAATATTTAATCAACTTGCTAGCCAACTCATGCCATGAAGTTATAATTAAATATGGTAAAGTCTTATACCAGTACTACATATTTCATTTCAATGATATTACCAATAGTCTTATCATGACATCCTCTTCTTGAATATTATGTATGGCACCTAGGGATGCTACATCTTGGAAATATTTATAAGCAGTCTTGTCGGTGCCATTATACATTGGTAATGCTTTTAGAGCTACCTAGGGAATATGATTCTGGACAGGTAAATTCAAAGGACTTGTATGATTCTAGGTTGGGTAATTCTAAGTATTTTGATTTTGATTTACGACCATTATTTGTTTGTGCTAGAGGAGGGATTATAAGAGTAGTACTGGCAATAATAGGATCAATTTTACTATTCAAATATTTAGTAAGAACTAAAGAGGATGTTTAAATAGAGGGGAAGATAGGATGTATTCTAAAGTTGTCAAACTACAATTCTAGAAACTCAATAGGTTCCTCTGATTCTCTAGTTGCTTGTCTTGTGATCTTATAACTGAAGATCTTAGCAAAGTGGATTAGCAATAAAGTGGATATGCAAATATTTTTGGTATCATTAGATGAAGTCACTAGGTGATTAAAATGAAGATTTATAATGAGAAGAGAATCACCATGTCTCTGATCTTATCAAAATGGTGGGATTGGATCGCACTGGGCGTGCCAAAAAGTGTTGGTTTGGAAATCTATATAATGGAAAGTTTGTGTGCCCACATACCTTGACCAACATTGAATGACCTAGAAGCTATGAGGCTTTGGTGGTCAATATCTAGAGGAGGTCGATTCCTTTGAATTTAGAACTAACTATTCCTAAGGTGTGGGGGAAAAAGGTGTTGAAAGAAGCAAAAAAGAGCTAAATCTAGAACTTATATTGTTGTAGATTAAGCCACATCAAGACACATGAATAATAGAATACTATGAAAATAAATAGTAAATTATCTAATAGAACAATCAATTTTACTATCAATCACATAATACTTAATTTGAATCCAATATAGCTTATCAA
This sequence comes from Wollemia nobilis, assembly GCA_028583015.1. Taxonomy (NCBI): domain Eukaryota; kingdom Viridiplantae; phylum Streptophyta; class Pinopsida; order Araucariales; family Araucariaceae; genus Wollemia; species Wollemia nobilis. Next base: position 656,966 of record JAQPPZ010002855.1, read on the forward strand.
ACTACATATTATAGAACAAGTGAATGGGCATAAGCATAAATTAATAAATTAGATTAAACACTATGAGCATTCAATAGGTTAAAATTAGAAATAAGTAATCATCCATACATACATATTCTGCAAATGAATTGAAGTAGAGACCAAAAAACAATATCTTTGTATTAAGATGTAAATATTTCATTCTTACATATGAATTATAAAAGCCTAATATTTGACCATTTTTTATTTTACATTTTAGTATTTATAGACTTTTTACAATGTTACAACTATCAAAGCATCATTGCCTTGGAAATAGATTATTATTATGTTAGAAAGTATGCAAGCTTGTTAACCACTAGGATTCATGGTTGCTCCAACTGCCTAATCATGGCTTGCTAGCCTAACTAAGATCTACATCATCTTAAGTCATGTTGACCTTGTTTTCATCTGGTTCATTGCATTTTACTAACCTTTTTTTGTTGAGTCACCTTGTTACTTGAATGATGTCCCTTAGAATAACCATATTGTTGAAATTATTCTGATAGATGATCTTATACAATAGGTATCATGAGATGATGATTGTCCTCACACAGATAGGTTGGTGTCAGATTCTAATTGAGCTTACTACAAAAATTATACACTATGATCCCATGGTGTTGGATATTCATGACCCTGGTAGACTTTGACTAGGTATAGGACTTATGGTGCCTTCTAAACTTAGCCAAATTTATCATCTCGAACCTCTAGTAGTGGGATAGAGATTTGGTACCCTGATGGGCTTCTACTGGGTATAAATATTTTGGTGTTGTCCAAACTTGACTATTTTCTTCACTTTGATCCTATAAACTTTTGGCATCTGGATGGAGAATTAGCACCATAATGGGTTTTGATCAAGTGTAGTTATTTTGTTGTCTTTGAGAGATAGCCAAATCTATCACCAAGGTTACAATGAACTTTTAGTACCTTGATAAACTTTTATTGGGTACAAGTATTCCAATGGCTTCAACATTTAGTCAAATTTGAAATTCTAGTAGTGGGACAAATATTTGATACCCTTATGGGCTTCAACCAAGTATAAATATTTCAGTGTTTTCTAGACTTAGATATTTTCTTCACTTTGTTCTGGTCAAGTTTTAGCATTTGGATAGAGAATTGGTACCATGTTGGGCTTCAACTAGGTGTATTTGTTTCGATACCTTCAAGAGATAGTCAAATTTGTCACTAGGGCTATGATAAAATTTAAGTACCCTAATAGGCTCCAACCAAGTACAAATATTTTTGTGCCCTCCAAACTTACCCATTTTCTCTATTTTATTCCTATCATCTTTCAACCTCTATATGGATAATTGGTCCCATGTCGAGCTCTAGCTAGGTGCAGTTGTTCCAACGAATTTAACACTTTGTCAAATTTAAACCTTCAGTAGTGGGATACATATTTTGTACCATGATGGGCTCCAAAAAAGTGTAAAATTTTTGGTGCATCCCATACTTAGTCATTTTGCTAAGGCTATCATGTTCTTCTCCATAGTTCTTGATCCTTTTTTAAATTTGTTGTATTATCCATATTTGCAATTTCTTACTAAAGTGCATGTGGATGGTGATTTGAAAATATCCATAGTATTGGTCCTAACTGAAAAAACTACAATAATCTAGCTATCTTGCTATTTTAAACTACTCCTAAACTACTAATGTTATGGTGACCAGGTTAGTGGCCCCATTCTTATTATAGGTATAGTTTTTCGATGGTCCTCCCATGGCTACCACACTTGGATCCTGGTATTTTTGTCATGTTCGATAGCGACTACACTCTTAGTTGGTAGTGTGTTAGAGCATGCACCTACCCCCTATTATTAAGGATAATTACCACATCCTAATAATCAATATTTTAGTTTTGAGATATTTTAGTTAGGCTTAGTTGTAGATTTTCTCATGCTCGATTAGTGACACGCAACTGAGTGCTAATGTGGAGTTTGTATGATTGGATGGAAAAACAAATTTATGGGTACATACAAAAACTTAACACATAAATGATTTCAGATAACTATGCATATAATTAACAAAAACAATTGTACTTACATGGGTGTAGTTTGTGGAACATGTTGTGTGTTGCACCAAGTGATGCAAAATTATTAGATGATATTGGATGCAAAAACTCTTGATATTATTCATGCAATGTATTCTCATTTGAGGTTGTTTTATTGGGCACTATATCAATGTAGATCTTGGGGTTTTGTGTTTGAAAATAGAAGCATAAATTATTATGCATTGCAAGAGTAGATGTACTTCATCATTAGGACTTGGAAGTAGGTGTACCCCGCCATTAAAATTTTGGGAGTAGGTGTACTCTATATTGGGAGTATATGTACTCCATAATCAAAATGTAGATGTCTTCGTGCTTAACTGGGTGTAGGCATTTTATTCCTTGTGTAAAATAGGTACCTCCTACACTCACTTAAATGTAGGCATCACACTCTTCGTGGGAATTAGATGCCTTCTATATTGACCTGTATGTAGGTGCCATCCTCCTTATGGGGAGTAGGCACCTCCTACACTAGATTGAGTGTAGGCACCACCATCCTGGTAGGAAGTAGGTACCTTCTACACTAGACTAGATGTAGGCACCATCCTCCTTATGGGTATTAGGTGCCTCCTATGCTTACCTAGATGTAGGCACCACCCTTTTGGTGGGAAGTAGGCATTTTCTATATTGTCCTAGATGTAGATGTCATACTTCTTATGTGAAGTAGGTGATTTTCCCATATTGTAACACTCCTATAAAGTGGTAAAATGAGATGGAGTGACTTTTTCCTAATAGGAATGACTACCTATAGTCTACAATGGGTTCCATGCCACCTTGTAAAATGAAACAAAAATAAAAGAAATTCCATCTAAAAATTTTAACTAGAATAAATATATATATATATATATATATATATATATATATATATATATATATATATATATATATATATATATATATATTTATCCTCCTTTTTCATTTTTTTAGAATATTGTAATAGCATTTGTCATGCTGCTAAAAATGATATGGATGATGGGGTCCCCCCATGCCTACATTTGATCCAAATTTAATAATTTGAGGTATGTGATAGGGTTTTAATCATCGTTCATTGATCATAAAAGTCACTCTACTATTGTCAATGGTTTTAATATGGATGGCTCCATTATTAATAATTTTGACCATCTCATATGGACACAACCACCTTTGAGTGAACTTCTCTTACCTTTCCTAGAACTAAGAGTCATACAACAATGTCAATTAACCATATCTAAATTATTTAGGTTTTATATGGTAGTCATGCCATATAGTCCTCTAATTCTATATTAATTATGTGCACTACAAAGCTTCCTATCTGTACTCATCCAACTGATCCAGTTGGTATATATGCTCTTGCTATGCAACATCTAAATTTATATTAAGCTCTATTACAGTCTACAAATTTATTACCTTGAACTCAATGGGCATCATCATATTCTTCCCATATACCAATTGAAATGGTGTGAATCCCATGGTGGTCTTCCAAGTGGTTTGATATGCCTAGAATACTTTCAAAAGATATTTCTCTCATTATTTCTTGTGTTCTTGCATTGTCTTTGTTAGAATATTCTCCAACTCATGATTGGTAACCTCCACTTGGTCATTAGATTATGGATGATATAGGTGGTTTTGTTATGCCAAATCTAGTACTACTAAATGATCTCATGTATCATCCTCAAAGTAAATTGAGCTCCCTGTTCAGTGGTAATATCCCTAGGAACATTGAACCTAGTGAAGATGAAATCGTATAGGAACTACATTGCTTTTTTTTTGTACTCTGCAAGGTTTTCACTTCAATCGACTTAGTAACATAGTAAATACATACTAAAATAGAACATTTACCATTTTATTATGAGTTGATAGGTCCAACGAAATCCATTCCTAATTTATCAAATGGTTCTACATGTAAATGTGGCTAAAGTGGTATTCCATCTCTCATTGTTGGTCATCCCATTCTTTGATACTGATCATATTGGTTAGTGTGTTTGAACTTTGACATTGTCTTTGAATAATGAGGGTCAATGATACACTATCTATAAAATTTTAAATGTAGTTATTTTTATTGTAAACTCCCCATCGCATAGTTCATCATGATAGACTTTTAGAATGGTTGGAACTTCTTCCTCTGCCATGCATCTTCTCATGATTTGGTTAGGACCAATTTTAAATAGACATCTCTTAATCTAGGATAAGGTCATACTTTTCTCTATTAGTTTTTGAACCTCTTGAGGAGTAAGAGCAGGGGATACCTTACGGGTTGCTAAATAATTGACCATGTTAGCATACCATGGTATCCAACCATCTAGGGCAAATATATGTTCATATAATAATGCATACTTAGTTGTTGTGTTGTCTTGTGATGTTAACATTGATAAAAATATGCAACCATGTTATCCCTTTTAGGTTTGTCAATTATGGTGACATTAAATTCCTATAGAAGCAAAATCCATTGCATAATTTTAGCCACTTACCGTTGGCTTGTTCATCAAATATCTAATGTTTGCATGATCAGTATGCACAAAACGTTTATAGCTTATAGTATAGTTGTAGAATTTATTAATGGCATGCACTACTATGAGAAACTCTTTCTCTATGATGGTGTAGTTTATTTCAGAACCCATGAGATTTTTTCTCACATAATAAATATTGTATGATTCATTATCTTTATTTTATCCTAATGCTGCTACTATAAAATTTTTTCACACATGCATAAATATGGAAATAAAAATCCTAATTTGGTCCTTTAAGGATCATAGTAGTAGTTATTTTTTCTTTCAAAGTTTGAAAATATTGTTCACATTCCTCTATCTACATAAACTCGACTTCCTTAGTCTATAAAATATGTAGTGGTCTAGAAAATTTACTAAAATACTTAATAAAAAATCAGTAGTAACTTGTAAAATCTAGAAAAAATTGGATATCTCTATGTTTATGAGGAGTAGCTAGTTCTCTAATAAATTCTATCTTACTTTCATCCACCTTTATCCCCTTAGCTAAAATATGATTTCCTAACACTATCCCTTTTATCATCAGCATGAAACATTTCTCATTGCTCAAGGGTATATTAGTCTCCTAACATTGATGGAATACTCTCACCAGATTTTTTGTAGCTTCTTCAAAGTTTTCACCATAGATGATGAAATCATCCATGTAAACATATATAGTTTCTCTTATCATATTTCAAAAAATATTGAGTACTACCCGTTGGAAAGTCACAAGTACATTGCATAACTCAAATGGTAAAATTTGATAGGCAAAGGTTCACCATGGATAAGTAAATGTGGTTTTTCTTGGTCTTCTTTCCCTATCTGTATCTGGTTGTACCCATTGTACCCATCAAGGAATGAAAAATACTTTTGTCCAACCAGAGTATCTAGGACATGATCTATGAAAGGTAAAGGAAAAAGTATTTCTTGGTCACCTTATTTAACATTCTATAATCCACACAAATCCTCCATTTACCATTTTTCTTAGGTACTACTACAATTGGTGATACCCACTATCTATCTGAAATCAAATAGATGAATCCAATAGATAATAATTTTTGTAATTTAGTTTTCGTTAGTTCCTTAATGGTTGGGTTCATTCTCCTTTCGTTTTTTCTAACTAGTTTTGCATCATCTTCTAGGTAGATTCAGTGAGTGCAAACTTTAGGTGCAATTCCCATCATGTCTTTGTAATCCCATGCAAAAATGGCTTTATGTTTGTTTAATATTTATTTCATTTTTCCTCTTTAGAGTTTTTCAATGCACTGTTACTATTCATAATTTTACCAGGTTCTATTTCAATTGGTTTAACGTGATGTTCCTTCCTTTCAACAAGCGATAAATCCATGGGAGGACATTTAAATTTTACCTTTTAGGAAATTTATTATGACTAAATCCTTGTATACTTTATCTCCTACTTCATTAAGATCCATAACATGTTGTTATATAGAAAGGTCATCATCATCTATGGTTTTCAAACTAGGCTCATCCACTTCATCAGTGGATTGTATCGATGTGTAAATAACTAGATTTTTCACACTTCTTCCATTACATATAATCATTTTCACTATCCTACAATTGATATAGGTATCAACCATTGTGTTACAAATACATCCCAATATGAGTGGATAACCTACTAATCCTAAATTTAATTTCAAGACTAAGAAGTCTATTGGGTATTCCTATGCATCTACGGTTACTATCACATATTCCAACATTCCCTCTAGACAGATTGTGGACATGTCTGCTAGTTGTAACACTATTTTTGTTGGTATAATATTTGTTAACTATAGCCTATGCATGGTTTATTTAGGCATGACATTAATGGTTGTCCCTAGATCCATAAAAGTATTGGGTAGCATTAATCTCGTAATTCTTACTATTAAAATCAGACTTCCTATGTCAAAATATTTAGAGTGGTAGGTATTTCTTAACATTAAATTAGCTAACTATCCTACCACCTATAATACTTTTGGATGAATCATATGCCTTGGTATCTTAAGGCATATATTTTTTAAGGCCTTTGTATAAATTGGAACATCTCTAATATCTTGATAGAGGGGAATGATAACAATAAGATTCTTCAGTTCCTCCATTATATCAAATTTTGGTTGCACAATATTCCTGGTTTCCTACAATATTTTGGAATAAGGTGGGATTACTTTATATAAGTGTTCAACAATATTATTGTTTTTCTACCTCTACTTCCTCCACTATTTGATGTGTTTGTTCTACTCCTACCTATACTTCCTCTACTACCATAGGTGTTTGTTTTACTCCTACCTCTCTATCGGATCTAAGCTGTATTGGGCTATAATCTACATTTTCTATACTAATATGATACATTGGATACATACCCATGTATCCCTAATAATATATTAAGTTTAGTTTATTGTTTTTCAAATTTGGAGCCATTTTTTATTGTAGTTGTTGTGGTCTCGAAGTAGTTGGTAATGGTAAGATGAGATGTTATGGTGGTTGTGTTACCATTTATGGAAGTGAATTCCATGTGTTATAATTTATCCTATACATCCTAGGCTATTGGTATGGAATCCATGGATATGGTGTATATGGAGGACTTTGGGTAGTATTCATCCAATGTGGCTGACTCCAGCATCCCATATTGGATTTTTTGGCCTGCCCTTGGTTCATGAAAATAGACCCCTCGTATGGTGATGTTGCTCATAGATTCCTCTTGATTTCAGAGGATATTTCTATCTCCTATTAACCATAAAATATTCTTCAACTACTTCTTGTTATTCCTTCATGTCGACTAACTTTGGATACAACCTATTTTATGGTCCATATGACAAATCTTACATATTTGTACATTATTTTTTGAACATTCATTTTTTGGATGCTTCCTTTTACACCTTGAGTAGAAAAAGGTCATTTTTGTTTATGTCTCTTGCTTCTTATTCTAAAATTTGTTTCTAATTGTGTAATTCAAGAGATGATAAAATTTGGATACAACCTATTTTTATGGTCCATATGACAAATCCTACATATTTGTACCTTGTTTTTTGAACATTCATTTTTTGGATGCTTCCTTTTACACCTTGGGTAGAAAAAGGCCAATGTTGTTTATATATCTTAATTCTTCTTCTAAAGTTGGAATGTGTCTAATTGTAATGCAAGAGATGATAAAATATCACTTTTCATATCTTCCAACAAGGTCTCTATTTTTGCCTTAGTTATTGAGGTCGTTGTTTTTATTCCTCGTGTCATTGGTTTACCTTTTCTCCTAGAATAATTATAATATAATTGTTGGATATCTTATATTTGGTCTTGGTAAACATCACCTCCTTCCAATTTTTTTAAGGCTTCTAGTAATTTATTTGTAAGACCCCTTAATAATATGTTTTATAACAATATTTCTTCTAGTTTTATATGGGGTGAGCGTTGGATATTAAAATTAAACCTTCCCCAATAATATGCTAATGATTAATCCTCCTTCTATGACCTATACAAAACCTCTTGTCATGCATCCCTTACACTTCCAAAGTCCTGGTATTGTTCCAAGAATTTTTTTCTTACTTTCCTAGGTACTTATTTGTCTGTTCCCTAGGCCAATAAACCACTGTAATGCTACATCATCTAATGTGGAGGGAAATTTTTTTAATTTTTGGGTATCTATTTTGTAATAAAATAATTTTTAGATGATAGGATTTAAATGAGATGATATTGTACATAAAAGGAGTACATATATAGGCATGAGCCTATATGAGATTATGACAAGTGTCATAACATGCATACAAAGTACACATTAAAATTATTCTAACATCCCCCCTTAATGTATAATTTTCTAATACACAACAAATAATGTCTAGGATCATACTTTTTGGCTCTTTCTCTTTGACTCTTCTACTTTGAAGAATATTTCTAGATTCATGATTCATATCTAGGTCTATTAATTTAGGGTTAGCTACATCATCGGGTTTGTTACCCCTAGGTTAACCTTTGTCTAAGTACCTCAAGGTGAGCCTTTGGATATATTACCTCAAGGTTAGCATCTTTCTCGGGTCTATTACCTTTGTGGTCAACCTCTAGGTTTTTTGCCACTATAGGTCACTACTTAATAGGTTCACCATGGGTATAATCCCTTCCATAGTGAAACTCACCTAGAAGGTATCAATCTCTAATAAAATACACCTTTATACAATAATATTGAGCCATATGAGAGTGTCATATTCTACTAAAAGTGCACTCCAAATAATAAAAATGAGCCATAGACTAGAATCCAAAATGGAGTATGGAAAAATATAAATAATCTTCTCAAGTTTCTATGTCTGTAGTCTTCAGAATTCCAAGTTTTAAGTTTGAAGGAAACTTTGTAGTCTTTGGATAAATTATAGGGTGTCAATATTAGATAGTCCCTAGAGTGGTAAGTGATATTATGGTAAGCTTATCATACTATCAAAATGTATGGATAACCAGTAGTTTTATCTACTAGGTGCTATAGAGAAACTTACTGGATACTAGGTTCACTTATATTTCCAAGGAGTGTTGTGTTCAATCAAAAATGCACTCCATAATACATTAAATTTTGAGCCACAAAAAGTATATAAAATAGTCTCAAAAGTGAAAATGGACACCACCATTGTGTCCAACTTGAAATTTTTTTTATGATGACTATATATAAGGTTATAATTATATTTAAGTGGGTCTTCTATTTATAGGAAATGCAAGAGACTCTCCTTAGAGCAAAAAAATATGGAAACAATGTCCCATTACAATTTAAAAAATAGAATATCCCCTATGAATATTTTTGTGGTTTAAATATTAATCATGCATTTCCATCCCATGCTCCATGTGGTATGAAAAAAATATGGGGTACAAATATATTTTTAAAAGCATGTCGACCATTGATCCTAGCATAGAGTCTCCCCATGAACCTAACATAATTAAAAATTTATACCTTTATAAAAAATTTCCCTACTTTACCAATCATCCCCTTAAATTTTCTTGTAAACCATCCACCAATACCTCTACAAATCAACCTCAAATATATCTACAACTTATCAAACCCTAATAACAATCCTTCTCGTAGAATACAACGATAGATGACAATGGAAGACAAACTTGTCATCAATAGATACAGGTAAAAATGACCTCCAATCTAGAATCCACTTCACAATTGAATAATCCTTCGATCTAAGGTTTTCCAAGGTTGAATAACTTGAAAGGGTTTCACCCTCAACAATCGTTTCTTCCAAAAAATATATGTGAAGTGGATTTCGAATAGACAACTATTTTATGTCTGATAAATGACACTTATAGAATATTTGAAGAACATAAACAACTCTCGAAGGTGTTAAAAAAATGGGATATGATATTGAGGTAAAAATATTCTCTTCCATATTTTCCCTTAGGAATGTGCCATTGGAGTGCCACCATGGAATTGTAATAGCTACATCAAGGCTCTCGTCACAATTGCTACATCCTTGGTCATGGCACCACATGGTGATGCTGGAAATCAACATCAAGACTAGCTCTTCTAGGATGTCTACCAACTCGGTATTACCTCTATCATGGTAATTTAGCTCAACATGGAGAATAAAAATGTAGCTTGATATTTGGTTCTTCCTCATTGATGATACACCATCCAAATTGGAGATAATATTTCATTATTTTAGGAATTGTTGATTCACATGAATCCTGACAACCTTGATAGAATTTGCATCGAGGGAAATAAAAGCTACTTTTAATGTAAATATTTCAAGTATGTGATTTTAAAGCTAAAGTTGAGCTTCATGACAAAAATTATGAAGGAAGAGTGTTTAATTTTGGTGAGTGATGGCCTATGGGTGCACCATATTACCAATAAATTTTCTCTCATCACTCGTAGTGAATATAGCTATCCTTTCCACATACTTTATACCAATTTAAGGCTTTGTAAATCATTTCCAATGATGTTGCAAAGTATATTCTACTTCTACAAATGAATACTACTCATCTCACCATCACAATCCCTCACACTATCATTTACAGTGATGGGATTATCATTTGTTGGAAAATGTTCCCATTTAAGTTACATATTGAAGACATAATTGTTGTAATATTTTAAAGACTCAATTTACACATGCAAGGATTTAAATAGGAGTATTGCACCCTCCATACCAGATTCATGGCTCTATGAAATTAAGCTTCAAGAGAAACCATGAATTTCTTTCCATTGGCTTTCTAGTTTATGATCCACTGAAGTGGAGAGTGTACTCCTGGAGATTATGGAGTAGGAAGGAATGGAGGTGAAACACCAATGGGGTAGGGAAGAATCACCAAAGAGGTAATTACTCCCTCAAGTATACTAGGTAGGAAAAATTTCTCTGATATGAAATGATAGGATTGAAATGAGATGATATTGTACATAAAATGAGTACATATGTAAGCATGAGCCTATATGAGATTATGAAAAGTGTTATAACATGCATACAAAGTACACATTAAACTTATTATGACAACATAGCACATAAAATTTTAAATAAATATATTGAGATAGTCTATTAGTAATCCTCTAAACATAAGGAGGTTTGCTTAGGAAATGTTTTTTATTTTGGATTCTTCTCTAAGTTATTTAACTGGAAATTCAAAAGTAGTGGAAGATTCATCGTTTCAAGCCATTTATCCTCTTACAGGTGGTGTAGGTTCTAAATAAATAAATTTTATAGATTCTAGCAGTACCACACTCATTATTTTTATCTTATAGTAATATTCCCAAATCAAAGTTTGAAATAGTGCCTTCTTCTAGTGGTTTCCACCTTTGTTTAAATATTATGTTAGACTAGTCACAATTACAGTTTGATACACTACCTACTTATGTTCCATATAATAGGTTAACGTGCCAAGGTGACTCAAGTGGAGGGGATTATCTCCCTTTAGGGGATGTCGACTCTTCTTTAATTTTTTTTGGAATAGCCAGAGCTTGTGATTGTAGGAATATTTCTATTTTCTTAATGAATCACCCATCAGATACTCTAGGTCTTGGTGGACTCATGCATATTAGGTAGTGGATCTACAGGTAAGGTAGTTTGAATGTAAAATTTTGAACTAACTTTCTCTGTGGATCCTAAACACTATAGTTTTTTTTAACTCCTCGACAATGACACCAAAATGATAGGCAAAAATAGTTTTTTTTAAATTGGTCGAGTCTTTTCTACTCATGTCAATCCCGGGATCATAAACTTGTGAGGTGACATGCAAAGTATATGCTTTTAGTGTGGGGAATGAGTCCTTTGTATACCTATTTTTTTAATGGGGGGAATTTTTATCTAAAAGTAATCTCAAGAAAACCGATGATTTAACAAAAGTAAATAGTAACAATGTAGAAAAGTGAATTTATGCAAAATTAAACAACAATAAACACATTTGCATATAAAAATAATTTAAATAATAACTAAATAAAAATAAAAATAAATAAACTACACATGAAAGAAATAAAACACATCCACACTAAACTAAAAATTAAAGAATAGGAACATGGGAGGATTACTACCTCGAGTGGGCCTGAGCTTCCATAGATGATCCGACCAACTAGTTGCTAATAAAAAACCTCTTAATCCAAATGAAGCAGAAGCACTAAAACTCTAGAGGCCTTAATTGATAAAATTCAATTACATTTCAAAAACATAACAAGAACTCAAATCTTTATTTTAGGATTGCTCTATATTTTTTACACAATATGCAAGAAACTCTTGTTACAAATGTATATAGTTAGTATACCTAAATCAAGATATACATTGCTAATATATATATATATATAATTGGGTAAATACTTCTTATACATATACATATCCACTATGGGGATTGAACTTGGGTCACATCATCGATAATGCAAGTGGTGTCCTTGACGATAGACCATATTACTAATATATTACAACGACTACGAATGCAACTATAATTTTTGCCATAGAACGGTTTGTTGTTCTTCAAAACCATATATTGGTAGTCAAAAATAATCCTCTAGAATTTGCATATGCTTTTGTTATTTTCCTAAAAATTGCATGGTCTTCGATCAACAATTACATTCAGGGTGTAGGTAGCTTCTAATGGAGTGTAGGCATTGTATTCCTATTGAGTGTAGGCTCAAGCACTTACTACACTCCACCGGATGTAGGCACTTCACCCTATATGGTGTGTAGGTACCTTCTACAATAATTTGGGTGTATGCAACTCCTACACTTGTTGAGATAACCTTTATAACATCTTCATGACCCAAAAGTAGTAATATTTTAGCACAATGCCAAGTCCGTATGAGACCTCAATTTATAAATGTAAAATAATTAGAAAAACCCTATAACTACACACATATACAACTAAAAACACCAATCAAGTCTAAGTACAACATTTTTTTTTTATCCGCCCATGTAGAGGAGTTGGAGAGCAAGTGGGTAGTTAAACCTCTCTAGTTGCTGAGAGGCCCAGGTTCAAATCTCTCGCCTCGCATGTTGCGGATATGTTATGTAATGGTTCCCTCGTGGTCACAGTCTGTTTACCCCTTGTGGCCACCACCAAAAAAAAAAGTACAACATTTTTCATTAATTATGCACAATAGTCATAAAAAATGCATTTATAATTTTGATTAAACTAGTGCAAAGCCCTCACAAATGTAATGAGCATTTTTTGTGGTCGTCACTAATATTGAAATCAAATAAATAATAATACATTAATATCTATAAATATTATAGTAATCCTTATCTAGATAGAATATGCTACACCAAAAGTGATTATCAAGTATTAGATGATAAAGCATGATATGTCAATTTTTAAAAGCAAAGGGTTAATATGTAAGTTTTACAAATAATGAAGATGTATTGGATTGAGGGTTGAATTCAAGTTACTCCATGAATATTCACCTAAAATGAATTTTCTTCATCATCTTCTCTAGTTAAAAAATCATGGATAAAATAATGGATGATTTTCCATGGTTTAGGAGGAGATATGACCTACATTAACACCATGGAGTGAGACTTTTTCTATGAAAATAAAAACTATTAAAATATTTCTAATGTGGTATAGGATTTTTGGACATCCATATTAGCTTATAAATGAGGATAATTTGTAGAATATTGTTAATACTTTACAAATTCATCCATAAGGGACCAAATACTAAGAAACAAAAGTATGTTGTATATAGTTGCATATGTGTTACCATGTATACCTTAAATCCTTTGCCAAAATGTATTAAGATAAAATCTAAATCAATAGAATGGGATAAATAAGTGGACTATAAATTTATTTCATTTCAATGCCACAAAATATTAATACACTCAACACATAGAAAATATTGTAAAATAAAAATGATTAAGAAAGAGATGGAAACACATGAGTAGATCATATTATAATAGAAAATAAATCCAACACAACAATTTACAAGAGATAATAGAAATTAATGGAATGGACCAATATATTCATGTGCAAGAAAAATAGTTGTCTTTCAATTATTATCACATATTGAAAAATGAAGTCATATAAATCCCAAAAATATAAAGAGGGATGAATTAAGGAAGGTGATAAAATTACCGAGTATTTCATGCTACAACCAAACAATTTTATCTTTTGACTGAATAAAAAATATTTCAACTCTTTATAGAAGTGTTGAGAAAGAAGAAGATATTAGGAAGAAATCAATTAAATATCTGAAAAGTATTTTGATAGAAATTGGGTAAGATAAAGAGGCCTAATTTGAGTTTTGGTAAAATACTTCATAAATTATAAGACAAGGATAAAATGAGAGCTTTATGAGGAATATTTTTATGAAGGAGCTACATGAGATAGTTTTCTCTTTAAAAAAATGGATTTACTAAAGAATGATATACTCATAGTGTTTTTAGAGGATAGAAAAAATAATTCTATAATACGTTATATCAGTTCCAACATAATTGCATTGGTTCCAATAAAATACAAGAAAAAATATTTTGATAATTTCCATCCAAAGAGTCCTTGTAATATGATTAATAGAATAATTTCAAAAATTATGTTAAATTTGTTATCTCATGGGAACAAGGTGGTTTTGTTCATGTAAGATAAATTCTTAAGAGTATAATCATTACATAAAAGGCTAGGTATTATCTTCATTCTATGAAAAAATAGGTATGCTTATAAAATTACTTATGAACAAAGCATATAATAGAATGTTTTTCTACATGATATTGTTAGAAAAAATTGGTTTTGATATGTTTTTATGTGAATAACTTAAATATTTTTATAGGAATCCAAAATATATTATTTTGATTAATAGATCCCTGCTAGATACTTTCAAAAAAATTGTGGACTCCACCAGGGTTACCCACTATCTTTTTATCTATTATTCTTGTTGAGGCATTAGAGAGATACTTCTCAAAGGAAAAAAATGGAAGGAAAGATAAAATATTTTCAAGTTGTAACAAGTGGTTCTTTTGAATCTCATCTCCAAATGATACTTTTAATTTGAGTCATCCCTCATTTAGTGAATCAATATAATTTAAATCTGTATTATCATGCTATGTAAGAGCTATTTGAAAATTGGTTAATACTATAATATTCATTATATATTTTTATTAACATTACCATAAATTTACAATGAACTATGGTGGATATTTTAAGGTTTAAAGTAGGAAAATCATCATTAATATATCTAGGTATTAATTTTTGTATAAAATAAATAAGGGTCTTTGGGACTTAATTTTTAATGGAATTAATTATTGTTTGGTATATTAGAAAGTTTCTTAATCATGGTTGGAAGGCCACAACTCACAAAGACTATATTGTAATCTATATCTATATATTGATATCACTTCAATATTTATAGCTAGTATAGCATTCAAATTTGATAAAATTCAAAGATATTTTCTTTTGGTAAGGATGTGAGGAAAAATTTAGACTTTCTTTTTGTAAGTGGAATAAGGTTTAGAAAGGAAATAAAATTATAGGGACAAGCTTACAAAATTATAGTCTTATAAGTTTTACACAAGGGAAAAAATTTGGTTGGATATTATTCAAAGATCAAAGAAATATTTGGAAAAAAATAATTTTTAAAAATATAGGTTTGGTTTATGCAATAAAAATTTTCAAAAAATAAATCCTACCTATGGGCTTGACAACATGGAACTTCATATGATATTGTTTACAATTATTAAAGAACATAATAGGTTGTCAAACAATAAGGGGAAATTTATAAATTTGTATATGATGCTTGGTTCAAGTCTTATCCTCTTATCTATAATGAAAATAATGGTTGCTAGCTCAATCATGTTTAACTCATATAGGTTTAAAGATAAAAATTATATTAATACAAGCAATAGTTCTCGATCATGGATTTGTATTAGAAACCAAATTGAAGGAGAAGAACTCAAACAAACAACAAATGAGCTTCAAAATATGCATTTAATTGTCTATTTTTATGTGAAATAATAAGTTGGTTTTAAATCTATCAAAAGAATGTGGATACTTATTCAAGTTAAGATATGCAGATTTAGAGAAATCAAAATTTTCTACTCTCAATAATTTCCCTTAGAATAATATTTAGTCACTTGATGCCTTCCATGAGGCCTCAATGTTTCTTTTATTATTGGTCCAAAGTAGAATTGTTATAGATGAGAGTCTACAAATAAGATGATATCATGGAATGTTTAGGTGTGTCTTATATAAGTAAGATATTAAAAACATAAAATCATGTATTTCATTATTTTTTTGCTTAAAATATTTAGGGATGCTTTTTTCAAAAAATAAGTATATGTTGGGTATATCCATAAACATTGAAGTCATTGATAAAATGTTGTTCTAATTAACTTAAAGCTAAAATATTGTGTATTCTATGAAGGATTTATCCTATCATTATCTGTTGAAATCTATGGATTGAAAGGAATAATGAGATTTTAAAAAATAAATCTTAGAGTCATACCCAAGTTTAAAATCATATTATTTTCCTTCTTGTAAAAATATATATATGCATGTTTCTTTTCATTGGAAGTCTCTAGGGTAAATAAAGAGGTACTTGTATTTTGGTTATATGATTTAAACATATATGCAAGGGTCATGTAACAACCCAAATCAAACCAACACAAGGGAGAGTTTTTTCTCTTAAAATATCAATCAAGGTTCACAAAGTATGTTTTGCAATAGGATTAAATTTGATAAGGAATTATAATATTTCAAGATTGTAACATTGCAAATGTTTCTTGAGTGGACAAGAGAGGCCAATATCCCATAGATTCTATGGTTTACCTTGTATACCTATGTGGCATAAAGGATGATTCAAATGATCATCCCATATTTTTTACATTCTTTGTGAACATAAGATATCTTTATCATAGCATTGGGATTATCTCTTTTCAATATTTGTATACAATAGTAATATTATTTTTAAAAATGTTAAAAAAACCATTTCATGATAAATATACTTAATACCAAAGTCCTTTCTAACATAATAATATCTACATTCATAGATTAATTCCCATGAACATTCAATGTAACTCTTTCTACATTCTATATTAGTCATAAATATTTTATGGTTTTGTACAAGCATGATAGAAATCTCACAAATATTCTTGAAAATAAAAAATCTAAATAATTTTTATCAATATACTATTACATAAAATAATCAATATTATCCTCCTTTTCAAACTTCATATAATTCTTCTACATAGAATAACAAATCTCCAATGTATAGAGCTATGCCAATTATAAAACTACAGGCCTATATTCTTCTGAAGGCAAATTTTTCTATTCTTCTTCCAGCATTCAACCAAGTTGTAAATAGGGATCAGGACAACTTTATTTTTTTATAAATGCATACCTATATGCTATTTTTAGAAAAATAATGCATCCAAACAAGCCATATACACTCTAGAAATAACTCATTCTTTTCAAAAGTGTACATAAGGAAACCCCATAAATTTCCTTCTTGTAAATAGTCTCCACGCCTATTTACAAGTCCTTGTGAGATATTCCCAAGTATACTCATTAAAAGTGGCTCCACACCCAATATTAATAAAAAATATTAAAATAAAAGTTATAAATGTAAAAATTATTCCATAACTTCATTCAAAAATATCTTAGATATATTTATGAGAAGTAACAAGGGAAAGCTAAAATAATTGAACTAGGGTTTCAAAGAAGGAATATCAAAGGTTTGCAGCATTACAGTAGCATTTTGAATGATTGGAGCTCAAGTAACAGGATGAATATCAAAAGTATAAGGAATCAAACTAGGGTTTCATAGGCTCAAGCAGAGGCCTAGAGAATATTTTCATGCAAAAAACACCATAAGAAAGTATCAATTATTTTTTAGGGTCTTTCAATAGTAAGGATCACGACCAATAATGGGAGACATAGGTACTTCGATACCAGATCCTCCAAATCAAGGAATATCATATCGAGATAAGTTATGTGGAACCTAAGATAGTTTCAATGATTGTTAAACATGAGCAAGGACAATCATAACCACCATGGAAAAGTGACAAAAGTAGGATTCTTTGCCTAGAATGGTGAACAGATGTTTAACATAAGCAACAAAATACCAGTATTGAAAATAGCAGACTAAATAGCTGAGGATATAGTTTATAAGATAAAACACTATTTGATATGTAAATTTGTGGGTTTGAGAATGTTTGTGCACTTCCTCCACATGTGGATAAGGAAACAATGGAATTTAGAAGGAGAACACAAAATTCTAACTCTCCCAAATGGGCATTTTTCTATAGAGTTCACATCAATGGAAAATCATCAAAAGTCTTTGAGGGAGGGCCATATCATCATGGGTCAACAAGACTATTCCTGCAACCATGGAATATGGGATTCAATCTGAGGGTGGAAGTGACTGTAGTACCAATATGGGTAATATTATTTTCCCTTTCCCTTGAATTTTGGAAATATTAGGTACTCGAGGCAATAGGCAACTTCCTTGGGCATTATAAAGGTAGATCAAGAGAAACCTATTCCCTTGATTTGTGTAGAAATGGATCTCATTAAACCTCTTCCAAAAAATATAGATCTAAAAATAGTGTATTTTTTTTGGGGCCAAAAACTATATTATGAGGTTATTCCATTCATATATTGGATGTACCACACTCATGGACATCTGGATAGAATGTGCCCAACATTTAAAGATCATCAATTTGGAAAATAGCGAATAAAAAAAATATTAACATGGTGGGCCAATATATTTAGTAAAAGGTAAATCAGAAAGAAGGTAAAGGTCCAACAGACTCTAAGAGCTTCAAAAAAGTAATCAGAAGGCAAAAAAAAAAAATTTCATAGTAACCAGAGATAAGGAGAAAACACGTGAAGAACAAATAATAGATATGAGATATTCAAACAATTGGAAATATAAGGGGATTTTCAAATGGAAGGATTAGAGGAGGATACTCAACAAGTCACACTGGTGGATTAGGAAAATACTCCAATCTAGTGTCAAAGAACAAGCAAGGAGCAAAACTAGATACAACCTCTCTCATGGAAGAGGAGATTCAACCTACGAGGGAGACCATAGGAGAGAAATTAGGGTAGGGGATAGTCTTAAATCAGAAAATAGAGATAAAATAAGTAAAAAAGAAAAAACACAACCCTACTTTAGGGATTTATAAAGTGGAGAAGAAAAAAAAATTGAATCAATCTATAGGAAGGAATTCAAACAAGGAAAATATGGAAGAACAAAGAAGAAATTTGAGTTAGAATGGATAGGTAAAATCGATGGCTGATTTTTTCTCCTCATTCTCAATGATTTTAATTACTTGGAATGTGAGGGGTTTAGGAAACCACCCTAGATAAAAGGTAGTCAAAATATTATCATGGATATGAGTCCAGATATAATTTTTTTACAAGTAATCAAAATACAAGGAGAAGACTTACAAAAAATAAATAGGAGGATATGGCAAAAAGGAGAGATCTTTACTCAAGTGGATTGGAAACTATGTGGAATCACCAATTTTTCCTAGCAATAAGATGTCTCCATGAAAGGGGTGTTGATGGTTTAGTTACAAAAAGGAAAAATGAAAAATACTAGACTATAGTTAACTTCTATGGAGCACAGATAGTTAGATTACATAGGTATCAATGGGTAGCCATCCAAATTTTTAGAGACAACTACCCAGAGGACCAATGGATTGTGGGAGGAGAATTTAATACAAATCTTAGAATAGAGGAATAAAAAGGAGGTAGAGCCATTTTGGAGGAAAATGATAGATTATTTTTAGAAATAACATGTCAAATGAATCCAAGAATGAAAATATTGTTTTCCATAGATCTTAATATTTCAATTGCTTCGCATCCCATAAAGATCATCTTCAGCAAACCTATCATATCAATGATGAGTTTCAAATTTTTGAGGTACTCATTACTCTAGATACTTGGTGTGGATTGGATTTTGTGGAAATTTATCCTCATGTTTTTTTAAACCCTGTGCTAATTATACCTGTCACTGCTTGTGGTTTTAGTCCCAATGTTCTCCCTTTTACCATTTCTTTCACTATACACCTAGAGCAATCCTTCTCTATATTCTCTCAAAATTTACTCCCAGTCCATGTGTTACCTTTTCATCCTCACCCACCACCTTTCTTTTTTTGGGGTTGTTTACCTCGTCACTTCCTTTCCAAATTCTTGTCCTTTCCCACTTTTTTTCATTTTCCAAAGCTTTTAATGTCTATTTTCCTCTATGAGTTTGGTGAAGGTGCTAAGTTTCATCACCCGATAGGCCAAGCTTCTCAAGGTGTGGCATACCTTTCTATTTCTATGGGGGATGGTAATTTTTGGGACCTTAAGTTGCATAAGGAATGTTGTTCTATTCTCCACAATTCAGTGATTTTGCTTTTCCCTAGGTTTTGTTTTGTCATGAGGAGTAGGAATAGATGGTTCCAAAAATTTCTAATGTTGTCAAATGTTTACATAACCCTCCCTACGAATGGGTCTTGCACCTTATATATCAGTTTCTATTGACTTAGTGAGCTCTCTTTTATCCCTGATTACCTACTTTGAATTCATATCATCATGTACTTTTGGGAGCCAGAATCACTTGTTATCGAATCGATGATCGAAGCTATCCTTAGTGCTAGAGGATTTATATCATTCCTAAAGTGATTCTCAGGTTGGTACTGGAATATCAATTTGGCATTCGCGTCCACCTGGGAGAATGGTATTGTCATCATACATGGTGTTGAGTTCTAGTTGGATATCAATATTCTGGTTGAGGTTACAAGACAACCACTAGTGGAAAGAATAGTGCATAGGGACAAGCACAACTAGGACATTAAACTTAACCAATTTGAGTTGAAGTTGCCTATGAGGAGGATTATCAAGCTGAGGATAGTTCGTGATGACTTAACCACTCCTTGGAAAAATATGATGAAGCCTGTTATGGAATATATAATATTAATTGACCCTAGTTATTAACTTAGGAGCTTCCATATTTCATTCATGAACCACTTTAGGGAGGTCAAGCCGCTAAACATTCCTTAATTCCTTTACTTGTCAATGGATTACTCCATCACATAAACATGCTCAAAGAAGGAGGAAGCATGGCCCTATCACCAGGGAATTTTCAAAGTCCTGTATGCTTATCTTCTAGAGAAGTTTCCTAAAGGAAATATATTTCCTCAGGACCAACAAGTAGAGAACATAGAAGAGGAATATGTCCTCCACTCCTGTATCTAAGGTTCGTGGTACTAAAAGGAAGAAGATGGATGTTGGCAACCAAGATGTTTATTTCTTGCCAAGAAATAATGGAAAAGCTAAGGCTACCCCAATGAGGAGTTCTCAATGCCTCAAGAATAAGGAAGTACATAATAAAGGAAATATGGAGGATGTGGCCAAATATGATCCTGACGATTCTACAGAGAATATTCTCCAAGAATATTTTATCAACACAACCATTAGCATGATTTTTTATCTGGAGAGCATCATGGATGCAATTTCAGGGGCAATTACCCAAATGAAGGAGCATAGGAATACCCTAAACCTTTTGTTCTTTTGTGATAAATTTGTAGAGGATACTCCTATCAAGTCTGCTATTGAAGCCAAACCAGATGTAAGGGATGATGAAGTCATAGAAATTACAAAGGATATCTTCAAGGTGTTGGTCAAATATCTACCTAATCATACAAAATTATGTTTGTGCACCCTAGATATGGTCAAAATTGAATGACAGGAGGAAAGAAATATCCTCTGTATCAATCTCTAGAAAGGGTTGGATCCCAAAATAAATCCTACACTGGTTGAAGACTAGACTCGCAGGAAAGAAATAAGAAATTGTAAAAAGAAATGAGAAACATGGCCATAGGCCGAAGGTGTAGGATTCAGGACAGACTAACAACAAAAAATTCACCCAAGCATGAAATAGTATATAACAAAAGAAAATTAGCAGAATTTACTTATAAACTTGCAAGAACAACCTCTAAAATAACACTCCAACACTCACTCCCTCATTAGCAATATTTAAATTCAAATGCAGAATTCAAACTTAACAGAAAATAAGGAAAATGAATGTAAAATAGAAGCACATGAATAAAAAAGAAAATTACACACAAGATCAGTTGCAAATTTAGAAGCCATGTATCTTGTATTTATGCAAAGAACTTGAAGAGTTTTCCAACAAAGTGTCTGACCTCTTTTTACAATAAAATTTGATTAGTATTTATAGAGGATTCTGCCTCTTTCATTAAATA
This sequence comes from Wollemia nobilis, assembly GCA_028583015.1. Classification (NCBI taxonomy): domain Eukaryota; kingdom Viridiplantae; phylum Streptophyta; class Pinopsida; order Araucariales; family Araucariaceae; genus Wollemia; species Wollemia nobilis. Next base: position 679,120 of record JAQPPZ010002855.1, read on the forward strand.
CACATGGAGACAAAATGATCACAGATCAGGGACCATAGTGAGGCAATTCCTCCTCAAAAATATTAAAAATTCATCCTCTTGGAACAACGATCCATCTTTCAAGGAAACATTTCTAGGAAATCAACATCTCTAGGCATCGATGCATAGAAAATTAAGAGACATTTGATGTCTTGAAAATGCGCTCCCACTTTGGAAATCATGAAAATACTCCTGTGTTTTTAACATAATGTTCTTATTATCTTGGGATTCACAATTTGAATTACTCCTTGCCTCCATTATTTAATGTTATTCATCATCTTCTCTGGGCACCTTTGAAAATCTAGATTCTAGTGGCGAATATTCTTTTTAATTAATTTTCTTTTTTCTTCAGGTGACAACAATTCCCTTTACTTTTGATGAAAATCCTTAAGAGACGTGTCGCTTACATTTATAATCCTGTTCACCCCTAAAAGGGGTGTCAAATATTCACTCTCCCTTTGGGGTGATCATGACATTGAATATTCAATGCCCCTCAACCATTTTGACACATTCACACAACCTTCATTCACAAGTGCATTCATGCAATCCTACTTTTGGGAGGATGTTTGCCCATGGGAGAGTTAAACATGATGTTCGTCCATCAACCTGGGTGAACGTAATGTTGACTATTCGGTCACACATATGTCATTGACTTCCCTGCACCTTATATTACATTCACCCCAAAGTGGGGTGAATAAAGCTTTCACCCCATATTTGGGGTGAACATGATCCTTAGCCAAAATAATTTTCTTTATCACAGTGGGGATGCATTTTTTAGATTTTTGTAAAGACGTTCGGAGCTTTCACCTCACCTTTGGGGTGCACGATTTCTCACATCTCATCGTCAGGCACTTTTATTCTCTTAAATATTTTTTAATGTTTTATCCATTTCTTTGACAGTTTGCAGGACTTTTCCCAGAGTGCTTCAATTTGTAGTGAGATTTTGAATGACGCAAATTTACATTTATAGTGCAGTTCTCAACTTTTCTTAGCAAATATTCATTACCTCCAAGCTAAAAGAGAATACATATAAATAAAAATAGAAATATTAACTGCAACATATAAATTCGGCCCAACATATTATATTAGAATAATGTATGTCATCGTATTACAATCAAAATGCTCCATTAAAATAAAACCAAAATCCCAATGTGGCAAAGTGCAAAACTGCCAAAAATTTTGGCAACTCACGGGGTATCCAACTCGCATGGATGCAAGAAATCCCATGCCTTTATCCATTGGGCTTCTATGGAGTCTTCTTTCTAGCTACCTTGGTGGGTGCTTTCTCTATAGATGCCTATGATGTGCCTCCTCTTTGGCCTTTTCTTTGGCTTCAACTTGACCGCAATTTTGAGTACTTTGGCCCACTCTACTTCCTCGACTGCCTTTTCTACCGCTTTGCTTTCTATTGCTACTATTTCTTCCTACTCTTTGAGGCTCTCATAAATTGCCTTATAGACTGTGACTGCCTGCTTCCAAGTGTGATTAGTAAATAGGCAAGGAACACTTAGTGACTCATGAATGAAGCAAAGATTTTGAATATCATCCAATCTAAGGTGCTTTGCTCATTGAGCCAACTCATACAATGACAGCTCCAAGTGTGTATATTTTTGCATTAAGGAAATACTTGTGCTTCCATGATGGGCTCCTCCCATGCATCAATTTTTTAGGTATATTCCACCAACTTTTTCCAGGTCACCTCCAATTGCTCTTGCAGTAGGGGTTCACCCAATAATTTGTAAAGTTTGGAAATCCCAACTTGGCAAGAGTATTAAAATGAGTCATGGAAATGGTATGTTTTTCCTCAATCATATTAAGGATTATCCAGACTTATCTCACCAGGTATATCCTTTGAAAATAACTATGTAACGCAACCTTGTTAGTTGACCAGGCATTATCCATTTTACTTAGAGGGTGAATACGTATACTGGCATTGGCTAGAGCCTAAATTTTTATGGCTATTTCCATGTACATCTCAAGTATTCCCTTGATATTATCTATTAGCTTTTGATCCATATGAATTTATATCTAAGTAGCCTAAATATAATGCAACACCTGAACTGCCTATGTGGCTAGCTTCTCGTAGCTCTGAGTAGAGTGAAGATGGGCCTCCTTGATGCTTTTTAGATAGAAACGAACAACCTGCATGATCTTCTATGCTAGATGATATTGCATACCCTCATGCTACTTGTAGAGCGTATGCATCTCTATTCTGGTTGCATATATTTCTTTCAAGTTCACTCTGACTTGCCGGTGCAAGTGTTCATTTTTATGGTAGTATTTCCTTCTTGCACTCTACTTTTTGCAAAGGTAGTTTCAAGCTCAATAATTTTATTTTCATTCTCAAAATATTTCTCCTTATAATACTCGCCATGAAAGTATACTGAGCTTATATTAACCTGTATATTGCCAATATTTTTTGTTAGATCTATCTTGGTGAGGTCTTTTGTTATAGTCTCATAGACATAATCACTCGACAACATTTCTCCTTGTGGATTTTTTACCAAGGGAGTGATTCTAGTTGTGTGAGCTTCCATAGCAATAGTATCGAAGACAACTTTCTTGATCGGTAGAGCTCGAGCCATGGCATCCTTTTGCCTCTTACTTTTTAGCCATTATGACAAACTCAGGTACGCTCGATTAATTTTCTCCATATCTGGTTGCTTCGACATCACCTGTACATCGGGAAATGCTTGAAATTCTAAAAATGGGATGAAATGAATTAAAAATTCTAAGTGGTTAGGATCAAAGGAAGTGTATGAGATAGCTATAATAGGGGGAATTGAAATGATGAATTAGATGGAGGAATCAGGTTTGGCTATAATTATTCTCACTCTGGGAGGATCTTGCATACTTACAACCTTGATGGTAGTGGTGGTGGTAATGGAAGGAGAAGGGTGTAAAAAGGGATTCGACCCTGACACATACAAAATAAAATAAAGGGATGTCAAAGATATGGGAATAGAAGGAGTAGTAGTGACTTAAGAAAGGGAAGAATGTGGAAGCAAAATGGATAAAAAGGTATACCAAATGGTGGAGAAATGGAGATAGAAGATGATCGGAGTGAAACATAAGTCACTACATACTCTAAAGAAAAAGAAGGTAGAATAGAAGATGTACATTTGAGCGGAGGCATCGTGTGATGTCATGATGGGAGCATCTATGAAATAACTTATTATTGTTGTTCTTATGCTTTCTCCTCAACATTCATATTTTTCTCAACATCCACGACCTCGACCTGAGAGATTTTTGATTGATGGTCCTCTCCTTGCTCTTGAATCATCAAAAATATTTGTGCAACCATAGTCAGAACCTCAATTTTTGATGAAGGATTAGTAACTACTACAAAAACAACAAGAACTATGAAAATTGTAGCAACTAAAATATTAGTAGTAGAAGTAGTAATGGCACCAGTCCTTGGTCTTTTTGTTACCTTGGGAAATTGTGGTGCCTTTGGCACATTTTGCTTCTCCGATGTAGGTGCCTCCTTTGTTTTCTATTTTTTCTGCTATGACCTTTGCCTAAACACATACTATTGTTCTTCTTCCTCTGGAGTCTCCTCCTCAATAAATGAACGTTTTCCCTCTATCTTGACTTCACCATGGTTGGAATATTGAAAAATTGTGGTAGAATGTTGACAAAAGCAATAGGGTGATATGAATCAACATACTCATTGTAGATATTTTAAAATGACTCATCCAACTTCAACCCATAAGTATTTGTGGGCTTCCCTCGGTGAATCTGCATTATCCACTAATTCATAATTTTCTCCTTAGTCCATTCATGCTCACTTTCTTTAACTTTGCTAAATAAACCTGATAGAGGGATTTGAGATTTATACCTAGCCATATTATACTCCACCTCTTTCTCATAGCAGTTATGCCAATGAGGAAGTGTCATCATATTTTCAATATGCCAATTCATATAGGGCCCATAAAAATAATTTTGATTCCTCTTAATATCACTCTAAGGGTAACAATGAAATGATTTGTATTTTATAATTGCTAAAAATTTGCCCAACGGGTCATACCTCCAACGTTGTGATAACTCTATCAGTCCTAAATATTGTAATGCTATTGTAAGAATCTAATTCTATCCCACTTAGATTATTTCTATGTTGTCAAATTCAAATGGTATATTGCACGTCATTTTCTTCCCGTGTCCAAATCCATACACATAATTAACATAGTCTGACTGGCACACTACTTCCATAGTGAAAACATGCTTAGTGGCAAAATAGGGTAACAAGAATGGCTTACTCGTAAAATAAAAAATTCTCACAACTACACCCTGAGTGAGCAAAAAAATATCTCCCTTTTCTTGGGCAACCATTGATTCTCTTAATTCCCACGTCATCCTCTCGCATGTACCACAAAGTAACTCTATTGCAGGTCCCAAAAACCAACTGTTAAAACTGTAAAATGACTCCCTTATTAATAAGACAGAAGTCCACATATAAAATGGCAAAGGTTCATTTTTATCATCTATTTGTGTTACTACAATGAAAGGAAAACACCGTTGGAGTTGGAAAATGAAATATCATATCAGAAAAGAAGTGTGTCTGAACAAATTTTCCTCCCTAATTTGTAATTTCTCTAGCTAAAAATTCAACCTACAGGAAATCAAATCAGCCCAATCAAATAAAATTGGATTTGTATCCTTTATCATAGCTGAAGGAGAATAGAATTCCATCCAACAAATACATTGTGCTAAGACAACCTACCATTTATGAATGGTATCATCTGAAGGTAAACCTGTGACCCACACCAACATTGAATAAATATCCACGCTTTTAAAATCTATGAGCGGTCTTGGCAAGCTAGGAATTTGCCCCATCGGTGGCTCCTTAATCAGTTGGGTCTCCATAAATTGATGCATTGTTACCATGGAGACATATATGTCCTCCTACTCGTTAGTATGGAATTTTTTATGAACCCCCTAGGAACAAGGCTTTAAACCACAAGCGAATGCCTCCTAAACCTCATCCGGGATTATGGTGAAGAGTATTTCCCTCTTTGCATTTCTCACAGCTTTGGTAAATGGATTATAAAACTGAGCGATAAGTAGCACTAACTCAGGATAAGGATGAACTAGCGGGCACAAGTACCAAAGTAGTTATGAATGATATGGCACTATCAACCAATTTTTTTACGTCAATCACTAGTTTACTGTGAACTCAACATCCTACCATAATTTCTCCATACCTTTGTGGGTAATGGTACAATCACCAATTTTTGCCATTGTGTCATCATATGGATCTAAGTCTGCATAGTCATTCCTTCGGGCCTTCTCAGCTCTAGATCCTCCTCTTTTATTTGAATTTTTGTGCTCTCTGGCATCTGTAATCTCTTTATTCTCTTTGCTTCACTTTCCCATTGTTTCTTTTCCATGATAAACATTTTGAATGCTATCTAGGAACTTCTACAATGATAGTTTGAAATACACGAAGATAATAAAAATTTAAAAAATAAACTAAGGTCTTTACCATGTTATTTATGCAGAGTGCTTCCCCAACTATCGTAATAAATACCCAGTTACCCTAGGTGCTTTCGGGAGGATGTGAGCATTTATTCGTTCGCTTGGCATGAATCCCAATGCTTTGAGGGTATCACTTTTGATTCATTGTCAAATCATCCTGGAAAAGAGTACCCTCCCTTACTGTGTAAATTTGTTGTTAATCATACCCTGGTTGCCGAAGCTTGCTTGGAAAAATAAATCCACCACCTGTATGCATGCTCTCTAATATTTGCCACATGTTCAAGGGCACACTTCTCTCATAAAAGTGCTCCTGAAATCATGTACTCCCAAAACAAAAAACAATATCACGAAGATGTTTTAAGGTGCATTCGATCTCCCCTTATTTGGATCCATTCACTTCAGCTTCAAGCACCTTCGATTTTCTTGGTATGACTTTATGGAAAATAGCCTCTTTAAAGCCTTCATCACTTCCTTTTTTGCCCATATTTAGCAAAAATAATTTTATTTTTTTAGAAAAGCAACGCCACTTTTAGAGTTTTTATTTCTTTTTTAGATTTTTCATTCTTTTTTTTTTATTCTTTTTTTTAAGAGGTTCCTTGCATTAATATGGAAAACCCTTTTACTAAAAAAAATAAAGCGCATGAGCTCCCATTTTTTTTAGATATTAAATCCTTATTGCTCCACATAAAAATGATTCCCTGTAGTTTCTTTCAACATGGTGATGCACATGCTTCAATCGATACATTTTTCCAAACTAGGGAAGAATGATCATTTTGTTCCTATTTTGGGGTGAATGTGATTTTGAACCTCAATGTCATGTTGACCAAATGTTTGCATATATTTTTTGTGCTTGTTCATGCCTAAAAGGGCACCTAAGGCTTTGCACACCACCAACACATTCACCCCAACCTTGGGTGGACAAACATGTTACCCTGTATTCAGGGTGAACATGATTTCAACCTTTTATTTGATGCTTGTGTTTTTGAAATAGATTTTAATGTCCTTGTGAATTTTAAATTTGGTGATGCTTTTACCAACACATTCACCCAAAATAGGATGAATGTGACTTTGTTGTTTCAATAGCAAGTCACACGGGTTTTACTCACTCACTTTACATATCCATTCTCAAAGAGTTCCCAAAGATTTGCACTCCTCCCTTGGGTGAAAACACCCCATAGATATTTCAATCATTGATGCAGGAGCATCCGGTGGCAGTAGAGCAATCTTGCATCAAAAAAAAAAAATTCTAAGTGTTTGCCTTGATGTCACGATATCGCGACAAGAAAAGTGTCACGATATCGTGACATGTCATGTTTTCGCGACTCAGGAAGGAGAGAGAAGGAGTGGAGCAAAAATGTCATGATTTCATGACATGTCGCATTATCGCGACCAAAAGACGAGAGAAGGCGCAAGAGAGAAAAGTGTCACGATATCGCGACATGTCATATTATCGCGACCAAAAGCCGAGAGAAGGCATGGGAGAGAAAAGTGTCGCGATATCGCGACATGTCACATTTTCGCGACCAAAGGACGAGAGAAGGCGCAAGGGAGAAAAAGTGTCACGATATCGTGACATGTCACATTTTCATGACCAAAGGACGAGAGAAGGCGCAAGGGAGAAAAAGTGTCACGATATCATGATATCGTGACATGTCACATTATCATGACCAAGAGACGAGGAAAGGCGCAAAGAGAAAATATGTCACGATATCGTGACATGTCACATTTTCACGATCAAAAGAAGACAGGAAAGGCCAGAGAAGAAAATGTCATGATTTCATGACATGTCGCGAAATCATGACCGAAGGAGCAAAAAGAAAGCAAGGAAGGAAACTATCATGATATCGCGACATGTCACGATTTCATGACCCGAAGCAGAGAGCGAAAGCAGAAGGCAAAGCTATCATGATATCATGACATGTCATGATTTCATGACCCGAAACAGAGAGAGAAAGCAGAGAGCAAAGATGTCACGATATCGTGACATGTCACGATTTTACGACCCAAAGAGGCGAGAAGGAAGCAGAAAGGAAGAATGTCACGATATCATGACATGTCATGATTTCACGACCCGAGAGGCGAGGAGGAAGCAGAAAGGAAAGATGTCATGATATCGTGACATGTCACGATTTCATGATCGAAAAGGAGAAAGAAGAGCCGAAAAGGAAAGATGTCACGATATCACGACATGTCACGATATCACGACCCAAAGAAGAGAAAGGCAGCGAGGAAGAAAAATGTCATGATATCACGACATGTCATGATATCATGACATACTACTAGTTCACGATTCGAAAAGGCACGCGTTCCCAGATGGTGTTTCTTGAGGTGGTCAAAGGCCTCATTAATGCATGATTTCTTGCCCGGTAAGCTTGCTGAGCATGGCGGCCACTCGAATGCTACGTCCAGAGGTCAGAGACGTTCAGACGGCTCATCAATGCATGTTTCCATGGCTGACCCGGTGGTAGTTGCCAGTTAGGGTAAAATATGTGAAGGTTTAGTCATGAAGGTGGGGGAAGAGCCGACTTTTTAGATTCTGAGGATGTATTCTTCCAGGTGGGTCATTAATGGCCTAGAGGGTTAGGACCTCAAAAAAAACCCAGAGATTGTAATAGAAGCTGGTGGTGAGCTAGGGAGGAAGGGAGGAGAACAAGAAAAAAAAAGAAAACTACGCCTACGGGCTAGTGTTGTAATTGGTTTTCTATGATCAAAGGAGAATATTGGATCTGGATTTTTGATGGTGAATCTCTGTCTCCCATCAAGTGGTATCAGAGTAGGAGTTCCTGAGTGTGTAAACAGATCAATATGTATTCGAGTGTGTGAGCAGATCATCGAAAGTGAGGCAGCTTGCACCAGGATCTATGGAAGGGTTGTGAGAAGAGAGCAAGGAAGAATGCCTCCATAAAGAAACCATGGTGGTGGAAGAAATATGGTGCCAGCAGAAGATTTTAGAGCTTTGTAGAGGCAAGTTCAGGCCCTGCAAGAGGAGTTGCGTAGAGGGCTTGAACCCAGAGGAGAAGAAGGAAGTGAAGATGAAGTTGATGAAGAAGAGGACCAGTTTGAGGAAGAAGAAGAGGTTGTAGATCCTGCACAAGCCAGGTTATACAGAGCCATCTCCCAGATTGGAAAGAAACCAAAGATGGAGGTTTTTGCGTACTCTAGAAATCTAGATCCAGAGGAGTTGATTGACTGGATCAATGACCTAGAAGAATACTTTGAATATGAGGAGGTCGAAGATCCTGATCGGGTCAGATTTGCTAAGACCAAGCTGAAGGGTCATGCCAGCATCTGGTGGAAGGGAGTACAACTGGAAAGAAATAGAAGAGGAAAGGAGAGAATAACAAGATGGGATAGAATGGTAGATAAGTTGAAAAGATAGTTTATTCCTATAGATTACGAATTGGATCTGCTAAGGAAAATGCAGAGTTTGAGACAGTCAAGCAAAACTATCAAAGAATACACAGAGGAGTTTTATAAGATCTCCATCAGAACTGGCCATTCAGAGGCTAACAAGGAGAAGGTGGCCCGTTACATCAATGGGTTGAGAACCAGTATTCAAGAAGAGTTGAGTCTGGTTAGGGTGAGCACCATTGAGGATGCTTACCAGTTTGCCCTCAAAGTCGAAGAGAAGCTGAATAGACGGTTTGAGGGTAAGCAAAGAGGAAGAGGTCATGGTGGAAGAACTGGTGGAAGGACCAGTGGAGAAAAATATAAGGATCAGAAGAAGGCTGGTGAAACCAGTAATACCCAAGATCAGAAAGAGGGGAACACCTACCAACCCCGTAATCAGAACAATGGTTACCCAAGAGGGAGAGGTAGATCTGGACATGGATTTGGAAGGGGAGGATTTCATGGAACCTGTTTCCACTATGGCGAAGAAGGACATCGAGCATACGAGTGTCCACAACATCGAGAAAGGATGAATAAGAGACCTGAGGGTCCTACCAGAGCTGTTGTAGCAGATGAAGGTGCTGAATCAGAACATTCTGAGGAGGCAGAGAGAGGAGAAGTTATGGTCACAAGGAGGACCCTATTGAATGAGGAGAAAGGATCAGACCAGAGGAGGAGCCTATTTCGCATAAGGTGCAAAAGTTCGGGTAAGGTCTGTAATATTATTATAGATAATGGTAGTACTGATAACTTGGTCTCAGAAGAAATGGTTACTAAGTTACAGTTAAAGAGGAGGAGACACCCGCATCCATATCGGATTGCATGGTTACAGAAGGACCATAGGGCTTTGGTCAATGAGCAATGCTCGATGAAATTTAATATTGGGAATTACTGTGATGAGGTCCTGTGTGACATCCTGCCTATGGATGCTTGCCATTTGTTGTTGGGAAGGCCATGGTAGTTTGATCGGTGTGCAATGCATGATGGTCGTGCCAACACTTACTCAGTGACGAAGAATGGAGTGCGCCATAAGCTGAAGCCCTTGAAGGAGGTGGGCGAAAAGGTATGTAGCAGTGCTAGAATCTGTTTAGTTGAAGGGGGAAGATTTTTGGATAGTTTAAAGCATGAGCATATGTGCTATGCATTAATTCCTAGAGTTAGGAAGGAAGAATGCAAGGATACCCCTATAGAAGTCTTAGGACTGTTAGAAGAATTTCCAGACATTATATCTGATAATGTGCCTGAGGGTTTACCACCAGTGAGGAAGATCAGTCACCATATAGATTTGGTACCAGGATCTAGTTTACCCAATAAGGCAAGCACATAGAATGACTCCTATAGAAACCGAAGAGCTGAATAGGCAAGTCCAAGAGTTGTTGGAGAAGGGACTGATTCGGGAGAGCTTGAGTCCATGTGCAGTACCTGCAGTACTAGCACCAAAGAAATATGGAGAGTGGAGAATGTGTACCGACTCTCGAGCCATTAACAAGATCACCATAAAGTATAGATTTCCATTGCCAAGGATGGATGACATTATGGACTATTTGAGTGGAGCCAAGTACTTCACAAAGATTGATCCGAAGAGTGGTTATCATCAGATTCATGTCAGAGAAGGAGATGAGTGGAAGACAACCTTCAAGACCAGAGAGGGTTTGTATGAATGGTTGGTCATGCCATTTGGGCTGACCAATGCACCAAGCACATTCATGCGGCCGATGAATGAGGTATTGAAAGAATTTTTAGGCAAATTTATCATTGTCTATTTGGATGATATTTTAATATTTAGCAGAACCCTGGAAGAGCATCTGATGCATATCAGAAGGGTTTTTGAGAAGCTGCGGGAGGAGCAGTTGTTAATTAATCTGAAGAAATGTAATTTCGTGAAGGAGTTAGTGTACCTGGGATTTGTCATCTCAGTCGAAGGTCTAAAAATGGACCCAAAAAAAGTGAGAGCTATCATTGAATGGCCTACTCTGAGAAGCACGACTGAGGTAAGATCATTTCATGGTCTAGCAAGTTTTTACAGGAAATTCATTAGGAATTTCAGCAGTATTTGTGCACCCCTTACAGAAACAATGAGAGGGGATAAGAAAGAATTTAAGTGGACCTTAGGAGTAGATAAGAGCTTTGATATGTTGAAGAAGAAGGTTATAGAGCAACCTATTTTGGCACTTCCATATTTTAATAAGGTATTTCAGGTAGATTGTGATGCTAGTGGTAGTGCCATAGGAGCTGTTTTGAGTCAAGAAGGTAAACCTTGTTGCTTACTTTAGTGAGAAACTCAATGATGCTAGGAAGAAGTATTCAGTTTATGATCAAGAGTTTTATGCTATAGTTCAGGCTCTAAAGAAGTGGCGACATTACTTGTTGCCAAAAGAGTTTGTTCTATATACTGATCATCAGGCCTTACAGTATATTAATAGCCAAGGGAAGCTAAATCAGAGGCACCTAAAGTGGGTTGAGTTTCTACAGAGTTATACCTTTGTGTTGAAGCACAGGAGCGGAAGGTCAAACAGAGTTGTAGATGCCTTAAGTAGAAGGCAGTGTTTGTTGACAGAAATGAAGGTGGAAGTGGTAGGATTTGATGAACTGAAGGGTTTGTACCCTGAAGATCCTGATTTTGCAGAAGCCTGGAAGGCTTGCTTGGCACCTGTTACTTTGGACGGGACCAAGTGGTTGGATTTTCTGATCCAAGATGGAATGTTGTTTAGAGGAAGTCAATTATGCATTCCAAGGAGTTCAATGAGGGAAAATCTGGTCAAGGAGAAACATAGTGGAGGGCTGGCTGGACATTTTGGTTGGGATAAGACCATTGCCCTGGTTAGTGAGAACTACTATTGGCCGCAACTACAGCAAGATGTGAAGAGGTTTGTGCAAAGCTGTAGAGTATGCCAGATGGTGAAAGGTGTGAGCCAGAACACTGGATTATATCAGCCATTACCTGTACCAGAGAGACCATGGGAGGACGTCAGCATGGATTTCATTCTTGGTCTACCAAGGACACAGCGGGGAAATGACTCCATATTTGTGGTGGTTGACAAGTTTTCAAAGATGGCACATTTTATCCCCTACCAGAAAACTAGTGATGCAGTTCACGTTGTAGGTTTATTTTTCAAAGAGGTGGTACGACTTCATGGTCTACCAAAGAGTATCGTTTCTGACAGAGATACCAAGTTTGTGGGGTATTTTTGGAGGACCTTGTGGAAGAAATTGAAGACAGATTTGAAATTCAGTTATGCATACCACCCACAGACTGATGGCCAAACAGAGGTGGTGAATAGAAGTCTGGGAAATCTATTGAGATGCTTGATAGGAGATAAGCCCACGGGATGGGATTTGGTTTTGCCATAGGCAGAATTTGCATACAACAATTCTGTCAACAGGAGTACTAACAAATCTCCATTCCAGATAGTATATGGGAGCAGTCCAAGGAATGCTTCTGAGTTGAGGAAGATGGATACAGGGGAAAAGTGCAGTGCCGAGGCTGAGGACTTTGCAGAGCATCTGAAGAGCGTGCATGAAGAAGTGAAGAAGCACATTACTAACATGAATAACCAATATAAGACAAGGGCAGACCAGAAGCGATGGTTCAAGGAATTCGTAGTGGGAGATGAAGTCATGGTCCATCTGAGAAAAGAAATATTTCTTGCTAAAACCTATAACAAGCTGAAGATGAAGAAGTTTGGACCATGCCGAATTATAGGAAAACGAGATTCAGGCAATGCATATGAAGTGGAATTGCCAAGTGGCCTTAACATATCACCTATTTTTAACATTGCAGATTTGGTAGAATATCATGAAGGAGGTAGTAGCGAGACACCAAGTACAGAATTGTGGAGTATTCCAACATCTACTCTAGCAACAGACGAGATCGAGGAAATACTAGACACTCGAGCAGGCAGAAGTACCAAGAACAGGCAGTATTCTGAATATCTGGTCAAGTGGAAGGGCAGGCCTATCGAAGATGCAACTTGGTTGTCAAAAATAGAGGTCGACCACCTGGGTCTTCCTCCAATAGTACAGAAGTGAAGGACACTTCTCAATCCACCCCGGGTGTCTGATGTAGGAGCATCCGATGGTAGCAGAGCAATCTTGCATCAAAAAAAAAAAATTCTAAGTGTTTGCCTTGATGTCGCGATATCGTGACAGAGAAAAGTGTCACGATATCGTGACATGTCACGTTTTCACGACTCAGGAAGGAGAGAGAAGGCACGGAGCAAAAATGTCATGATTTCATGACATGTCGCAAAATCGCGACCAAAACCGAGAGAAGGCGCAAGAGAGAAAAGTGTCATGATATCATGACATGTCACATTATCACGACCAAAATACGAGAAAAGGCATAGGAGAGAAAAGTGTCGTGATATCACGACATGTCACATTATCATGACCAAAGGACGAGAGAAGGCACAAGGGATAAAAAGTGTCATGATATCACGACATGTTGCATTTTTGTGACAAGGACGAGAGAAGGCACAAGGGAGAAAAATGTCACGATATCATGACATGTCCATTTTTGTGACCAAAGGACGAGAGAATGCGCAAGGAGAAAATGTCACGATATCATGACATGTCGCAATTTCACGATCGAAAGAAGACGAGAAAGGCAAAGAAGAAAAAGCAATTCGACATGTCAAGAAACTATCATGATATCGCGACATGTCGCATTTTCATGACCCGAAGCAGAGAGCGAAAGCGGAAGGCAAAGCTATCATGATATCGTGACATGTCATGATTTCATGACCCAAAATAGAGAGAGAAAGCAGAGAGCAAAGATGTCACGATATCGTGACATGTCACGATTTCATGACCCAAAGAGGCGAGAAGGAAGCAAAAAGGAAGAATGTCACGATATCATGACATGTCACGATTTTATGACCCGAGAGGCGAGGAGGAAGCAAAAAGGAAAGATGTCATGATATCATGACATGTCATGATTTCATGATCAAAAAGGAGAAAGAAGAGCCGAAAGGAAAGATGTCACGATATCGTGACATGTCGCGATATCATGACCCAAAGAAGAGAAAGGCAATGAGGAAGAAAAATGTCACGATATCATGACATGTCACGATATCGTGACATACTACTGGTTCACGATTCGAAAAGGCATGCATTCCCAGACGGTGTTTCCCGAGGTGGTCAAAGGCCTCATTAATGCATGATTTCTTGCCCGGTAAGCTTGCTGAGCATGGCGGCCACTCGAATGCTATGTCCAGAGGTCAGAGACGTTCAAACGGCTCATCAATGCATGTTTTCATGGCTGACCCGATGGCAGTTTCCAGTTAGGGTAAAAGATGTGAAGGTTTAGTCACGAAGGCGGGGAAGAGCCGACTTTTCAGATTCTGAGGATGTATTCTTCCAGGTGGGTCATTAATGGCCTAGAGGGTCGGGACCTCAAAAAAAACCCAGAGATTGTAATAGAAGCTGGTGGTGAGCTAGGGAGAAAGGAGAGGAGAACAAGAAAAAAAAAAGAAAACTACTCCTGCATGCTAGTGTTGTAATTGGTTTTCCGTGATCAAAGGAGAATATTACTCTGGATTTTTGGTTGTGAATCCCAGCTCCCCATAAATCATGAACACACTTATTAGGAGGGGCAAAAACACCTTTGTTTTTAATTCATAACCATAGAAAGCAAATAAAATACTAACGAGATGATATGTACATATTTACAAGATGGTACCTCTTAAAATTCAATTATTGAATATAGGTCTTCAAATGAAGACCATTCATTAGGATAGGAATATCCCAACCCTCCATGTCACGAAGATGATAGGCATTTGCTGAATTTATTGCAAAAATATGAAAAGGGCCTTCCCAGATAGCATCAAACTTATGGTGTTTCCCTAGCTTAGTCTTCTTCTCATTCCATTTAAGAACTAAGTCTCCCACCTAAAAACTGTGCTCTGTTGTCTTTTCTTGAACCACTTCTGCATCATTTTAGTGTGCTCAATGAATTTTTGATACTCCTTTTCTCTATCTTCTTACAACTACATTAATTGTGATAATCTTGCACTCATAGGATCGTACTTCTCATATTCGTCTTGAAATAACTATAATATTTGAAGGATTGGAAGCTCAATGTGGGTAGGAAGGATACATTATTTTTCATACACCAGTGAATAAGGGGAGGATTTAAGACTTTTTCATGGAGATGCGATCCACCCAAAGAGCTTGATTCAATAACAAGTACCATCTTATTTTATTATTTCCCAGTGTCCTTTTTAAAATCTACAACAAATTTTTATTGGTATATTTAGCCAAACCATTCCCTTGAGGGTAATAATTGGATGATGTTTTAAGATAAATTCCATATTTGCTAGTGAATTCTATAATATTGGCCACAATGAATGAGTTCCATTATCATTAACAATTGAATCTAGGACACCAAAATGAGTAATGATTCCTTCCAAAAAAGATATGATGGTTGCTTAATCAACCTTCTTGGTAGGAATAGCCTCTGCCCATCTAGTGAAATAATCAGTCACCATTAAGATGTATTTGTGTTCTATGGAATAATGTGGATCAATGACTTCAATGAAATCAAGACCCCACTGCTAAAAAGGTGCTTCCACTTAAATTGGAAGTAGAGGTAATACCCCTTTCTTGATTTTGCCAACGTATCATTTACAACTATCGTAGTGTTGACTTACTTTATGAGCATCTGTGGACAAAGTAGGTTAGAAATAGCTAGCTTGGATAATTTTTAATGCCATGGGCCTAACTACATAGTGGCCACTGGATAGCCCAAAATTAAATTCTTCTAATATTTTCTCCTTCTCAGATTCCTTCACACATCTAAGGAGAACTCCATAAATATTCTTGTGAAATATCACATTAGGCAACAAAACATACTTGAGGGCTTGTAGACTAAACCTATGATGCTTTGAAGCATCAAGGTGTGGTGGACACTTTCCAGAACTAAAGAAATCAATAAGATCCTTTGTCCAGTCATGATTACTTTAAGTATGGTTTACGCAAATACTTTCACCAACTTATTCTTCTTGCATTATAGTCAATAATTTTGATGCTACACTTTTAGCCAATTCTTGAAAAAGGGCTCATCCACAAACTAACTTTGTTGGTCAGATCTCCATGTCATATTCTTGAATTTTTAAGATCCAACCTACCCTTTTGTCACCTAGTTCTCCTTAGAGTATGAAGTTTTGAACCTCGGTACATATAACATAAACGAAAATTATACTTTGGGAAACAAAGTGTCAAAACTTCTTCAATGATTTCATTACTGTGTACACTTGTTTCTCAATGAAATTTTACTTCTCTTGGTGAGGCCCAATGACTTGGATTAAGAAGTCAATTGGATTCTCATCTCCATATTCTTGCTTTTGTGTCAAAACTACAACATAGATCTCTTGTCCACATACTACATAGAGAATGAAGTCCTTTGAATAATTAGGATTAATCAACACTAGAGCTTAGGTGATTCTTTCCTTGATCTCCCAAAAAGCTCATCTTCTGGCTTCTATCCATTTAAACTTGGTATTATTATTTAAGAGCTCAGTCATGGGTTTTAGCAATGAACTTACGAATGAAATTTATTTGGTCGAAGAAATATTGTAGGTCTTTTTTTTAGAAGGCAATGGTAGCTTCAAGAGTGCTTTAGCTATCGTAGGCTCAATTTCCAATCCTTCTTGCAAAATCATGTGACCTAGTAATTTTCCTTCTTTAACAACAAAGATTAACTTTTTAAAATTAATAGAAATCCTAAACTCACGGTACTTCTCGAACACCTACCTCAAATGATAAATGTGGTCTTCTATGTGATGTGAAAATATAATCATATCATCAAGATAGATTACAATAATCCTATTCAATAACTCATCGAAAGTGATGTCCATGGCCCTCTAGAAAGTAGCGCCAAAATTCGAGAGCCAAAATGGCATCCTTTGATAGGAAAATGTGCCCCACTTCATCGTGAATGCCATTTTATGTTGGTATTCATCCTTCACCCATATCTAATTATAACTAGAGAAGCTATTCAATAATGAAAGTATTTGCACTCCACTGACCACATGAAGGATCTGATCAATTTGTAGAAGAGGATAATGAGCTTTTAATGACACCTACTTCAAATTATAAAAATTGACACACAGTCGAATGTCTCCATTCTTCTTTCATACTGGAACTAGGTTCACCATCCATGTTGAGTGCTTAATTGGGTAAATTATCTTTTCTTTGACCATTTTTAATAATTCCACCTTCATGAGTACTTCGATTTTAAAATTGACGTGTCACTATTTTTGTCGAAAAGGTTTTACCCCTCCTATAGATCAATGCTATTTTGGATCATGTTATTTTCATATCCCTTCAAATTCTGATAGCTCCATGCAAAAATGTTATGGTACTCATAGTACAAATTCTTAATGTCTTCTAACTCTTTCAGCATGTAATCAATTCTAATTTTGATGATCTTCTCAAGTTCTAGCTGTAATTCCTTATACTCCTTGGCATTCACCTTGATCCTATGCTTTTTGGACATATTATTTTGATTAAACAAATTTTCCCCCAAAATCAATCCCATAGGAATGTTATTGTTCTTCAGTTGGATCATCCCCTTCATATCTTATTTAATGAGCTTTCTATCATCTCCACTTGCGGATTCCTTGATTAGAAAATTGACTATTTTCTTGTCATTGTTGAATACCTGCCAATAGATATTCTTTTTAGGGACTGAGGGTTTATAGATCACCCTAACAATCTTGAGATTTTTGACTATTTTCTCTATGGGAGAATAATTTATGCCAAGAGAGGCTAAAATATCCACATGTTTGTTTTGCTCATGGGAAATCGCTTGAATATTCAAGTATGTGAAGGACTCAAACAAATCCCACACTTTGTTACGATAGGCTTTCAGGTAATTTTGCTTAGACACACATTTATTTGTGGTTTTATTGACAATAATTTTAGAGTCACCAAAAATTTGTAACTATTTAATGCCCAAGTTTTTAGCCTTCTTAAATCCAAGGTATAATGCTTCATATTCGGTTGCATTATTTATGCGACTCCAAGTCAGTATATAAGAATAAGTCTTCTGTAACCCTATGGGAGAGATCAAAACGATACCCACCCCTACACCACTATTACACCTGGCACCATAAAAATATAGCTTCCATAACTAATATACCATAGGGTTAGGGGAATCAGAGTGTCTTCTTTCAACTTGCTCAGGATTGGTTATTGTATAACAACCAATATTTATTTCAATCATTGAATTAAAATCCATGAGCAAGAATTCATAGTCAAGGTGAATTTCACCAAGCACTTCTTCCATCAAGTCAACCTTTCCTGATTCTTCAGTCATCATGTTAACTGCGCCTGGAGATTTTTCTTCCTCCTCCAACTTCTCAATATGAAATGTTGATGGATTTTTATTATATCTATGAATTCTCTTTCCTTTAAATGGAATCTCTAAATGTGAGGATTCCAAGGAAAGGTATCCTCCCTGTTTCATTGTGAACTTCCTTGAGAGGCACATGCTAAATTATGGCTCTAGGTCAACCACTACTACTTCATGGATGATAGTAATTTGTGGCATGTTATGTAGAATTATGAGAATATCTTTGATTACTCCCACTATTTTTACCAGAGTCCCATCCAGTTGCAACACTCCTAGGCTACTTCTTATGTATTCCATCCTCATCACTTCACATACTGCCTTTGGCATGACAGTGGTTGCAGCACCGAAATTAGTCATACAATTGTGTACAATCCACCCCTCCATTCTGAGTGACAAATAGAAAATGGGTGGCCTATTCTTTCCAGTGGCCGAATTTGGTAGTGCTTGCACCAACACCATTTGAGAAGTACTTTTATTTTGGTCTTTAGCAGTCTTAAGAGATTCTTGTAGTAGGTCAACTTATTCTAGCAACTGTAGTGCATCGTATAGGCTCACTTTTGTAGGTATCTTCATTTCTTCCACAATATTATACTTTGATATGGTCAAATATTTTTCTTCTACAACCCACTCATACTTGTCCTAATACTACTAAGTAGCTTCCACCCTTTATCACTTGGTCAACGATGGGTATTTGAGGCATTCCTTGACTTGTTATTTAATTTCATTTTGCATTTGGGTAGCTTCTATAGGTTGTGAAGTTAATGCTTTTGTTTGTATCTTTTCTTGAGCTTGGTTAGGTAGTAATTATTTTAACATGGCATAATTCTACTACTTATCCATTACACCAGATGATTTCATTGGAGGCTACCCCTTTTTATCTTGCACCTTTGGTTACATAGGCACTTTTAAGGGTTCAAGCTCAGCTAGATCTACAATTACTAGCTTCTTTTTGGACCTCGTAAGAACCAAAACTTTCTCCAAGGATGGCATCATAAAATTATGATCAGCCTCCCTGATCATGTTGACTTGTCCACCAGCTAAACTTTTTGTAAGTGTCTGCACATAGTTTATATGCACCATGCAGGTTTTTTCTCCATGAGAATCATTGCATGTTGAACACCAATTTGCCTTTTTTGTTGTGCTAGTCTCTTTGTTTGCTATAACTATTGTACTCTTCTTAGGGCCTCTACTAGAATATTCTTGCTCTTGAGTAATCAATGGAGTTTGAAATCTCCTTGACAAAATTTTAGCCTTGGCTTACTTCTTCCTTATTGTCGTGAGCTCATTTGATATCGTCCTTAAGGCTGAGTTATTAGATTTATCCTCTTGTAGCAATATCATGAAAGGATCAAGGTTAGAAGGTGCAGGGACCATCGATAAGCTAGAGTAGTTGATGAAGTAGGTAATGGTAGTGGAACTGGTGGCACTAGAAATACTAGGAAAGGAAGGAGTTCTAGTAATTATGGTTCTATTAGAGCGGGTAGCTGTAGAAATATTAGAGTATGAAGTTGTGGTACAATAATTGGGGTGATTTTAGGTGAACCTGAGTTCCATAAGGGAATTGGATAAATGGAAGGCATGGGTTGTGGAAACGCACTTGAATACAAATGTTGTGGGAGGTTGGGAAGAATAGGCATCATAATTTTTAGAGGAAGCTTGCCTGTGGTGATAAATTTATATTTAGATTTTTGGGCTTGCATATACAGATCAGGTAAGGTATTCACATTTTTTTTCTAGAAATCCATGCCAATATTAGTTAAATTTCTTGAGTTAGTAAAATGTAGCTTGTTCGTGTGTGGGTCGTAAGCCATCTGAAACTCTTTTCTAGATTTGAGAAAACCTGATGTTGAAATCAACAATATCTTCCTATGGATGTATTTGGATCATTGTAAATGAATGCAACAAGGAGTATGGATTGACTTTTTCATGGAAATTTTTATCAATAACTCCATCAATTGATCCTATGAGTTAATAGTACCAAGTTGCAACGATCGGTACCAATACAACAACTTTCCTCTCAATGACAATATCAACAACTTTACCATTACGTCTACATCCATTATCCCACGGATCGTAGCCAAAGAAGCTACATATATAATATGTTTATAGGTCATTTTACTAGTACCATCATAGGTTGATAAAGTATTCAAAGCTACTTGAGGCACTAGATTTTGTGCTTGTAATTTCAAGGCCCCTAAGCTATTCCATGCTGGGAACTACCTTGGTGGTTGTGGATGCTGTGGTGGTGGATTTTGAGCCATGTGAACTAGTATGTGAGGTGGAGCTCGAGGAACGCTAGTGGCAGAACTAACTAGCCTTGTGGGAGTAGAAAATACACCTAGTCATGAGGATGTGGTGGGTGATATATGGTATGTATGAGATAATGAATATGTATTATGTAGAGTGGCTAATTAAGGATGTTATCCTAATATTTGAATATGAAGTTCATAAAACTCAATTGGATGGTTTGGATTTTTTGCCTTCAATATTGTATTCATGAGACACAACTTTCGTTGCTCTCATGCTCGTAGATTTTTGGGTATAATCGAGTCACTAGATTTTTTAACTATACAACATGAAGACAAACATCAAACCTTAATACTGTTAGAAGTGGAACTTTCAGGGTCCCATCAGGTGTGGAAAAAATGTTGATCAATATTTTTCTAATCATAAAAAAATGTGTTTGTGTACCCTAGATATGGCCAACATTGAATAACTAGAGGAAATAAATGTCATTTATGTCAATCTCCAGAGAGGGTTAGCTCCCTGACTAAATCCTACATTGGTTGAAGATTAGAGTCATAGGAAAGAAATTAGAAATTGCAAAAAAAATTGGAAACATGGCCACAAAATGAAGGTGTAGGATTCAAGGTAGACTAACAACAATAAATTTACCCAAGAATGAAATAGAATATAACAAAAGAAAAGAAGAAAAATTTACTTATAAACATGCAAGAACAACCTTCAAAATAACACTTCAACACTCACTCCCTCATTGGCAATATTTAAATTCAAATGCAAAATTCAAACTTAGTATAAAATAAGAAACATGAATGTAAAATAGAAGTGCACAAATACATAATGAAATTGTACACAATATAACTTGCAAATTTAGAAGCTATGTGTCTTCTATTGATGTAGAGAACTTGAAGAGTTTTCTTGCAGAGTGTCTAACCTCTTTTTACAATGAAAATTGATTAGTATTTATAGAGGATTCTGCCTCTTTCATTAAATACACATGGAGACAAAATGATCATAGATCAGGGATCGTATTGAGGCAATTCCTCCTCAAAAGTATTAAAAATTCATCCTCTTGGAACAATGATCTAGATTTCAAGGAAAAAATTCTAGGAAATCAACATCTCTAGGTGTCGGTGCATAAAAAAATTAAGAGATATTTGATATCTTGAAGATGCACTCCCGCTTTGAAAATCATGAAAACCATCCTATATTTTTAACATGGATTTCTTCTTTTCTTGGGATTCATAATTTGAACTACTCCTTGCCTTCATTATTTAATTTTATCCACAATCTACTCTGGACACCTTTGAAAATCTAGATTCTAGTGGCAAATGTTCTTTTTCATTAACTTTCTTTCTTGTTCATCCAAGGTGACAAAAAATCCTTTTACTTTTGGAAAAAATCCTTAATATATGCATTTCTTACATTTACAATCGCATTCACCCCCAAAAGGGGTGCCAAATAAAGTCACTCTCGCTTTAGGGAAACCGCAATGTTGAATATTTGACATGCCTCAATCATTTTGATGCATTCATACAAACTTCATTAACCAACACATTTGCATGATCCTACTTTTGGGAGGATGTTCGCCTATGGGAGGGGTGAACAGGATGTTCGTTGATCAATCTGATTGAATGCGATGTTGACTATTCAGTCATGTGCACATCATTGAATTCCATGTGCCTTATATTACATTCATCCCAAAGTGGGGCAAACAAATATTTTACCCCATATTTGGGGTGAACACAATCCTTAGCCTAAACAATTTTCTTTATCATGGTGGGTGCGCATTTTTTTGAATTTTTTAAAGATGTTCAGAGCTTTCGCCCCACCTTTGGGGTGAATGCGATTTCTCACATATCATCATTGGACACTTTTATTCTCATAAATGTTCTTTAATGTTTTCTTTTTTTCTTTGATAGTGTGCGAGCCTTTTCCTAGAGTGCTTCAATTTGCAGTGAGCTTTTGAATGACACAAATTTGCATTTATAGTGCAGTTCTCAACTTTTCTCCTCAAACATTCATTACCTCCAAGCTAAAAGAGAATACATATAAATAAAAATAGAAATATTAACTGCAATACATAAATTCGGCCCAACATATTATATTAGAATAATATATGTTGTATTACAATCAAAATGCTCCATTAAAATAAAATCAAAATCCCAATGTGGCAAAGTGCAAAACTGCCAACACAATGATATCCCCAAGGATGCTCCAAAGGATGTCAAAAATGATGACATCAAAGACTCTGTAACTGCCTAAATGGCTGCTCTTTTGTGGTCTTTATTTTTTTTCTGGTTTGGGCTTTCCCTAGGTTCCTGTTGGTTTGTTTACATTTTTATTAAGTTTTTAGATTTTCAAAGATGTTTCATAGTTTTTAATAATTATGCATCCTTTTCTTCAGTTGTTGTACTAAGGTGTTTGGGTGCATTTCAAATGCCCACATCAATACAATTTTTAACTTATAAAAAAATACATGTCAAATGAATCTAATAGATATCCCAACTATGGACAACTCCATGACTTGGACAAATAGAAGAAAGGAAGGGTAGACAGTCAAATATTTCTTGGATCATTTCTTAATGGAGGAGGAATTATTCCTGCATACCAAGCATCAAATTAGGGTTATGGATAGGCTTTCTTCATATCATTTTCCAGTAAGCCTTACTATAGAAGAACATAATCATAAAGTTACAAGAACTTTTAAACTTGAGCTATGGTGGCTGAAAGATGAAGAGTTGGAGGACCACATAAAGGAATGGTGGGAATTAGGGAGATCAATATTTGGGATAGCCCAATTCAAACTCCACAAACAACTAAAATATCTGAGGACCCAACTAAAGTAGTGGAGTAAACACAAGAAGGAACTCACTAGAATCAAAAAGAACAAAATCTAGAATCAGAAGGAGAATATTTCTCAAGAGATAAGACAAGGAACTGTTACAAAAGATCTATTGCAACGTGAGGCAAAACTTATTAGGAGAGAGAAATATTTGTAGCAACAAGAAGATATCTATTAGAGGTAAAGAGCTAGAGTTACATGGTTAAAGGAGGGGGATCAAAACACAACTTTCTTTCATAAGATAGCAACAACTAGAAGACAACATAATAGAATTACAGGTCTTATAGATATGATGGGTCAGGTAAAAACTAGTGGAAGTGAAATGAAAACTATAGCAAATCAATACTTCCATACTATTTTTAGTAGCAATAAAAATTTGAATGCAACATGACAGGAGAAGATACTAGAGGTAATTCCATAATTAGTCAAACCTGAACACAATAAATTATTAATGGAAAAAATTTCTTTGGAAGAAACATTGCAGATCATACAAAAATTGCAAATAGGAAAGACCCAAAGAATATGTATTACCCATTGAATTTTATAAAAAAAATTGGGAAATTGTGGGCCAAGCACTGGTGGAGGCACTGGAGGAAATCAAACAAAGTAAGCAAATGTTAAAAGCCTTGAATCATACTTTTATCACTTTAATTCCTAAGGGCCCACCTATTGAGATAATTTAAAACTATAGGCTTATTTCACTATGTAATAGAGTATACAATATATTAAAAAAGTTATGGTAGAGAGGTTAAAACCTTTTTTACCAAATCTGATTTCAAGTGAGTAAGGTGGTTTTGTTGAAGGTAAACAAATTCTAGATGGTATAGTAGTGGCCCGAGAGGTGATACACACAATGTTCAAGAAAAAGGACCTAGGTATGTTTATTAAATTATATCTTTATAAATATTATGATATATTAGGTTGGTCCTTTATGCAAAATATTTCTAAAAAAATGGGCTTTGCAGAGGAGTGGAGAGACTCAGTGAAATCCTATACATAGACTACATATTTCTCAGTTCTGGTAAATGGTAGTCCTTCTCACATACTCATAGTAGGAAGGGGGTTGAGGCAAGGAGAGCCTCTTTCTACTTACCATTTTATCCTTTATGTAGAGGGTTGATGCAGGAGCATCCAGCAGCACCTGCAGCAAAAGCATCCAGTTGCGGGAGAGCCACTTCTAAAGAGTCGACTCAGGAAGAAAAAGCAGAAGGAAGCCTAAGGGCAGAAACTGTCGTGATATCGCGACAAGAATTGTGTCACGATATCGTGACACAAATGGTGGAGGAAGGCTTGGAGGCAGAACCTGTCACGATATCACGACAGAAATTGTGTCGCGATATCATGACACAAATAGCGCAGAAGACTTGGCAGACGGGGGGGTCGCGAAATTGCAACGTCACAATTTTGTGACATCATGAAATCGTGACATCGTGATTTCGCGATGTCATGAAATCGTGACATGAATGAGAAGCATAGGGAGCAGAGGATGGGGTGCCACAAAATCGTGACATGTCATGATTTGTGACACAAAGGCACAGCCAGAGCGAAGCAGTGAGGGTTGTCACGATTTCGTGACGTCATGAAATCATGACTATCACAAAATCGTGACGAAGAAAAGCAATGGCAGAGAGGAGGCAACAGGAGTGTCACAATTTCATGACACGTCATGAAATCACAACTATCACGAAATCGTGACAAGAGCAAGCAAAGAAACGAGGACGTCGTGATATCGCGACGTCGCGATATCGCGACGTAGCGATATCGCTACAAGAAATTGCAATCAGGGCCCAGAGGAAAAATGGTCACGATATCGTGACATGTCGTGATATCATGACCAAAATGGGAAAGAAGCACGAGGTGGTTAGAACGTCGTGATATTATGACATGTCACGATATCGCGACGGAGAGAGAAGAAGGCATGGGAAGAGAAAGAGATGGCGAGAACGGTATTTTCAAGAACCGTTCAAAGATGACACATGGCACAAGCTAAAGTTAAAGCAAGGGATTACCCAAAAGCATGGGGAACGAAGAGGATGGGTGCACAGAGAATCTGACGAATTCAGTGGTGACAGGGACCATGCGAAATAGAGAATTTAATCGGGTTGGTGTCCTGGTTTTCGTGTTATTGTTCCAGAGGGTCGGGGCCTCTTTAAAAACCTAGTCTTTGTAATTAATCGGGTTGGTGTGTCCCGATTAATGTGATAGGAGGTTTTAGAGGGTCGGGGCCTCTATAAAAACCCAGTAAATTGTATTAGTCGGGATGGTGGATCGAGGAATAGACGCAGGAGTGTAGAAGTGTCAAGCTAAGCCGGGAGCTAGCTATTGTAAGCCTATGGGCATTTTATGTATGATTTTTAGATTTAATAGAGAGAAAATTTGGAAAATGGCAGGAGTGTGTTTGCGTGTATTCTTTCGATTCCCTATCAGTGGTATCAGAGCTAATGTTCTTGAGTGTGTAACAGATCGTCGGATGTGAGGCAGTTACACCAGGATCTGTGGTAGGGTTCTAAGAGAGAAAAAGAGCATGTTAGCAGATCGCCGGACGTGAGGCAGCTACATCAAAATCAGTTGAGCTTTGTGAGTAAAAGCTAAGAAAAAAAAAATGCATCCGCAAAGAAGCCGAGACAGCAAGGAAGATATGGTGACAGAAGAAGAATTCATAGCTTTGTAGAAACAATTGAAGTCCCTGCAAGAAGAGTGGCTCTGAATGAAATTACAAAAGTAAGAGGAGCGACATAAAATGCGGGAAGAGAGACAGAGAAAGAAAGAGGAGAAGTTGAAGAAGGCTGCAGAAGAGTGCAGCAGTGCCGGGACCTGCCCGGAAGGAGACATATTTTTATGTGTAAGAAGAGGAGTGCAAGCAGGCTGCTGAGGCAGGGAAAAGTCTGGAAGTGCTACAAGAGGCAGTGACTGGACCAAGCAGAAGTGAAGATCACTTCTCCACTTACCTTAGGTGTCTGATGCAGGAGCATCCAACAACACCTGCAGCAGAAGCATCCAGTTGCGAGAGAGCCACTTCTAAAGAGTCGGCTAAGGAAGAAAAAGCAGAAGGAAGCCTAAGGGCAGAAACTATCATGATATCATGACAGGAATTGTGTCACGATATCGCGACACAAATGGCGGAGGAAGGCTTGGAGGCAGAACCTGTCACGATATCGTGACAAAAATTATGTCGCAATATCATGACACAAATAGTGCGAAAGACTTGGCAAACGGGGGGGTCACAAAATCATGACGTCATGATTTTGTGATGTCACAAAATCATGACATGAATGAGAAGCAAATGGAGCAGAGGATGGGGTGTCACGAAATCGTGACATGTCACGATTTCGTGATGTGTCGTGAAATCGCAACACAAAGGCGCAGCCGAAGCGAAGCAGTGAGGGTTGTCACGATTTCATGACATGTCGCAAAATCACAACTATCATGAAATCATGACAAAGAAAAGAAAAGGTAGAGAGGAGGCCGCACGAGTGTCGTGATTTCGTGACATGTCGCGAAATCATGACAAGAGCAGGAAAAGCAGCAGGTACGTCGCGATATCGTGATGTAGCGATATCACTACAAGAAATTACAATCAGGGCCCAGAGAAAAAATGGTCATGATATCATGACATGTCATGATATCGCGACCAAAATGGGAAAGAAGCGTGGGGTGGCCAGAACGTCGTGATATCGTGACATGTCATGATATTGCGACGGAGAGAGAAGAAGGCACGGGAAGAGAAAGAGATGGTAGGAACGGTATTTTTAGGAACCATTCAAAGATGACATGTGGCACAAGCTGAAGTTAAAGTGGGGGATTACCCAGAAGCACAGGGAACGAAGAGGATGGGTGCACAGAGAATCTGACGGATTCAGTGGTGACAAGGACCGTGCGAAATGGAGAATTTAATCGGGTTGGTGTCTCGATTTTTGTGTTATTGTTCCAGAGGGTCGGGGCCTCTTTAAAAACCCAGTATTTGTAATTAATCGGGTTGGTGTGTCTCGATTAATGTGATAGGAGGTTTTAGAGGGTCGAGGCCTCTATAAAAACCCAGTAAATTGTATTAGTTGGGACGGTGGATTGAGGAATAGACGCAGGAGTGTAGAAGTGTCAAGCTAAGCCGGGAGCTAGCTATTGTAAGCCTGTGGGCATTTTATGTATGATTTTCAGATTTAATAGAGAGAAAATTTGGAAAATTGTAGGAGTGTGTTTGCGTCTATTCTTTCGGTTCCCCATCAAGGGTCTAGGGAGATTATTAAAAAAATGGATACAAGAGGGGAGGCTAAGGGGTCTGGAAATAAGTTCTTAGATTGAGATAAATCACCTCTAGTTTATGGATGATATTGCTCTTATTAGTCAAGCCAATCTCCTAGTAGAAAGAAACATAAAATAATTTTTATATGGGTATACTCAAGCTATTGGGAAAATTTTTAATGAAAAAAATTTCAAATAGTTTTTTTCAATACAATGAAGAGTGTGGGAGATAAAATTATACAGTTTCTAAACTTTAGGAAAACTCCTTTATCTATATAGTATTTAGGAGTACTTTTATATGCAAATAAAACAAAGCAAGGAGTGGAAAGGGTTGATTGATAGACTTCAATCTAAGTTAAGCAACTGGACACACAAATGGCTAAGCTTGGGAGGAAGGCTTACAATGATTAAAGTTGTGCTATAAGCTCTCACAGTTTATAAATTTTTCATACTTAAGACTCCAAAGAAAATTTTAAAAGATATTTAAAAATACACATGAAATTGTTTGTGGTCAAGTGCAAGGGAAGAACAAAAATTAGCACTAGTTAGGTGGGAGAAGTTATGCCAACAAAAAAAATATGAGGACTGGGGATAAGATAAGCATCCCAAAGTAGCAAGGTACTTGTAGGGAAGCTATATTGGAGATGGATTATAGATACTGGAGGCTTATGGAGCAGACTATTACAAGCCAAATATTATCCAAGAGAGGCTGAGAAATAAATTCTAAGTCTCAAAGTGGAAGAAGAGGGATGTAAAGTATGGTGGAAGTAGGCTAGAAGTTAATAAATCCATAGCTTTATTGGAAATTAGGGGATGGAAAGGATGTTCTTTTTTGGGATGATTCATGAAATCAGTATCAACCAATTATTCAAATATTCACAGAGATGGATATTTGGAAAGAAGATATCCAAAAGGAAGGGTGGTGGAAAGCCTCTTACTATATGAAATCATGGAATCAATATATGTTACATGAAGAACACAAGCTTATACTGAGAGGGGGGTGAACAGTAAAATACCACTTTTTACTTGTCCTTCCCAATCAATATTATTCAATGTATATATAGCAATATCAATAGTAGTAATCAAAGTAATGTATAAATCACCACACACAATAGAGACACCAATTTTACATGGTTCACCCAATGTGGGCTATTCCATGGAAAAAATAGTTCACTAAAATTTTCTCAATCAATCTCTTGGGAATCATTTCCCTATTACAATTTTTATGGACCTTTGTCCAAAGTAGAAACCAATACCCTAATAAAGTTCATGGATATTTATCCACTGGAGAACTCCTTTCTCCTCTTGCTCTAGCTAGTGATATTCTAAAATTGTTGCCCCCACTCCACTAGCTAATGGATCTCTATCCATTGAAGACACCTATCCTCACTGCCCTGGAAAATGGATCTCTATCCACTGGAGACTATCATATTCTATACTCTATCACATTCACAAATTTATCTCAAATCTATAATAAACATAGTCCTTCATTCTAGCATAAATATGCTCAATCTCTATCTTTGGTTTGGCACAAACTGTCCTCAAATATACACCAATATCTATCCTTAAATCTACACTAAACACAGTACTTCGATCTAGCACAAATCTATCCTCAATATTTGTCCTATTATTTGTACTAAAAATAGTCCTTTGGTCTAGCACAAATTTTTCCTCAATCTTTATCTTCAAGCCTTAACACAAAGCTTGACTTAATCTCAAATCAATTCTTCTAGATCTACCACAAACCTTAACCCAAGGTTTGAACAAATCATCAATCAAATATGCTCACAAGTCTACTCAAAGACTTGTCTCGAATCTACCTTGTAATATTCCACAAGAGCTCACACTAATCTATCCACAAGTTCTCTCTAGAACTAGTCCAATCAACACTCAAGTCTTCATTAATATTTACCTCAATTCTACTCAACAAGTCCTCAATAGAACTTGTCTCAATATGCTCAATAAGTTCTCACTAGAACTTATCCAATATCTACTATCAATTTGTATTGTAAGCTTCCATAAAAGCTCACATAAATATGTCCACAAGTATTCTCAAAGACTTGCCTTAAATCTGCTTCAACAAGTCCACACTAGAACTTGTCCAATCTCATAGAAACATAAAGAGAATTGTTAGAGACTCAATTATTTTCAATCACTCTTTTATAAACATACAAAGAATTGTTAGAGACTCAATATGCTTCTTCACTCATAATAATGCTCAATTAGTTTCAATCACTCTTTCAGAAATATACAAATAATTGATAGAGACTCAATATACTTCTTCACTCATCATAATGCTCAATTATTTTCAATCACTCGTTAAAAAACATACAGATAATTTTTAGAGACTCAATATGCTTCTTATTCACCTCAATTACTTAATCAATTTCAATCACCTTTTCAACTTAATTCAGAATATATAATAATTTGTTTTATAGGACTTGAGAAATCACTTCACACATCCACTTTACTAGGCTCAACCAACTCTACTCAACCAATCACTCAATGTAATAATCCTTGCTCACAAATCCTAGTCTAATCATATGAACACTCACTCAAAATATTTCCAACAATACTTATCAACAAATCTCACATAACAATGATACTCATGTTCTTTTCAAAACCTAGTTCAAGTTCTTCACTCAATTACTCACTTCAACAACAATGCTTATAAAACAATCTTCACATAACAATGATACTCATGTTCTTTTCAAATCCTAGTTCAAGTTCTTCACTCAAACATTCACTTCAAAAACAATGCTGATAAACCAAGGTGCATAGCATTCATTTCACAATAGCTCAAAAACTCAATAAGGAAATCCTAACCAAGTCCTTTTTACTCCAAATCTTGTTTTTCAGAAAACAACCAAACAACTCAACCATGGAAGAATGTACCCATACCTTTTTTGCTTGAAGAAGAAGGAATATCAAAATTTGTCTCAATCGCATATAATACTTTACCAATCTCAATAAGGTTAGATAATAATACAAATTATATAATATCTCGCAAATACACCTTATTACTCCATTCTTAAAATAATATCCAACATCATAATTTTAATTAATCACTTCTTCAAAGTCCTAACTTATCACAAGATCATCTCAACCATTCAGATTTAATGCAACTCACTTCAGAAAATTATCTTCAAATAATAAACCAATTTCTACTTATGACTCCCTACTTTAATATTGCATTAAGTAACTCACTTGTAAAACAATGCAATAAAATAATTTTCCTTTTTATAAGGTAAAAAGACTTTCACCCTCAAATCTATCTCAGTAAAATAACCTACCAAAACTTTAATAACATTTTCTTTGTGAACTTTGGTTAAACTTCCAAAACAAAACTATCACCTTATTTCTCCTATCTCTAACTTTAGCCCATGCAGAAATTAAATCAAAAATCAAAACATTTACCACTTTAGCATGCGCATGAGTCAAACTTGGAACTTCTCTCCAACGAACGCATTGGTCACAGCTTCCACACCATGTGAGCAATGTGCTCCTTTTGGATCCACCAAGTGCCAACCACACTTTGACTTCCTTAGAACCCACGAGCCAAAAGGCTCCTTCACCCTCGCTTGTTAGAAACCACACGTTGCACAAATTGTCATTGTGAAATATGCGCACGAGTCTTAGGATTTAATTTTTGGAAATGAGGATGGATGTCTTTATCTCTAGAAAGGCCATTGTTTAAATACCATTTGCCTTCCAATAATATCCCACATCAGCGAAGAGAGTACGTCATCTTATGTGAAAATGTCAATGCC
This sequence comes from Wollemia nobilis, assembly GCA_028583015.1. Classification (NCBI taxonomy): domain Eukaryota; kingdom Viridiplantae; phylum Streptophyta; class Pinopsida; order Araucariales; family Araucariaceae; genus Wollemia; species Wollemia nobilis. The sequence continues at coordinate 710,456 of JAQPPZ010002855.1, forward strand.
AAACTTAGACTTTGGCCTTGTAATTATTAAATATAATAATTTAAATTCTTTTAGAATTTAAATATTATAATTTAATAATTAAATAAACTTTGTGTCTTTTAAATAAAACTAAATGTCTTCTTGGTTTTTATAAAATATCTTATAACTTGTCCACCATTGGTTTTAAATAAAAACCTTTTATTTTTGCCACCATTGGTTTTAAAGAAAAACCTTTTAATTTTTGCCACCATTGTTTTTGAATAAAAACCTTTTATTTTTGCCATAATTGGTTTTAAAGAAAAACCTTTTATTTTTATCACCATTGGTTTTAAAGAAAAAAACTTTACAATCATGTTCCACATAATATTTAAAAATAAAAATTATGGAACTCATATATCATCAACTTCTTGTATTGCTCATTTTGATATTTTGACATCAATGACAATTTATCCTTGACATCACATAAAAACTTTGACTCAAAATGTCCAAAATTATATTTAATACAATGGAAACATCCTCAAGAATGGCCAGTGAGGGGGACATAGGAACTAACCAAAAAAATGTGGAGACATCTCCAAAGACATCCAGTTTAGGATGATTCTAATAGGGATATACTTGTATGGAGAGGAATTAAGTTGGGGATCTATAAGGGAAATGAGGAATACAAGGTAGTATGTGGATATGAGATTACCCCAACACCACTTCCATGGATATTTGTTTGGAAAAATGAAATATGACCAAAAATTAACATTTTCTCATGGCTAATTAACCACAGAAAGTGCTTGACATTTGATCATTTGAGAAAAAGAGGTTTTGATGGGTTTTCCAAATGTGTTATGTGTGGAAAGGCAGAGAAGACATTGAATCACCTATTTTATGGGTGTTATTTTGCCAAAGACATATGAATCAGTTGGTGGAGGTAGATGAGACAACATTGGGAAATTTTTGAGATCCAGGAAAGCTTTTATGAGATATGGAAATAGTGCAGATTTAAGACTAGAACAATGAAATGGCATGAAAGCTAAGACTTAGATTTATATAGTGGTAGCTATGGCTAGAATGAAGTGCACACATATTTATAACAGAGCACAAAACAAGGGAGCAAGTTTAGAAGAGGATTATGAGTAAGTTAATGGAAACACTATCCATTAGATTACAAGAGGAAACAAACATAGAAATGGAGGAAGTGATTATTCTAAGGAGCTTTAGAATATTTATAAAAGAAAACAAATAAATGGATGGTTGCACATGTGAGATCTCCTCAAATAACATAGAGTGGAGACCATATCCTAGAGAGTGCGTGAAGGTAAATACAGATGGGAATTCTACTAAAAATCTTGGAAAGGCTAGTTTTAAAATTATCATACAAAATTGGAAAGAAGAACAGGTGTACTGGAGAGCAGAATGTATGGGGGAGACAATAAATAATGAAGCAAAAGGATAGGTGATCTTGTCAGCATCAATGATAGTTGTAAATTTACATTCACATAATCTATGAATAGAGATAAACTCTTAGGTATGGACTAGATTCTTAAATCTGATAAGACCCTTTCAGGTGCTAGAAATTGGAGAGAGAAGGAAGGTGGAAGCATTTAAAAATATTTGGAAGGTTTTTCAAGATGTTTTTATTACACATATCAAGTGAGATGGAAATAACATGGCATATTATTTATGAAAATGGAGAAAAGAACTAAAAGAAGGGTAATATGTGGACTCTCAGATGGAAAATCAAATAAGTTTGTGACATAGAATCCAAGGGATGCAAGAGGTGATACAGGAAAATAGCAAACATGTTCAAGATGCCAATAATGGATGGCCTACAAAATTCAGATGACTAAGAAAAATTGGAATTCAAGTATGGTAATGTTGATGTGTATGGATAATTGTATTATGGTGGACTCAGGTGATATTTTAAACAAACACATCTATATATTGTTTTTATGGCTAATTTTTGATCCAGAAGAGATTGGAGGAGTATTTTCTTCTTCCCTTGTTTCCTATATAACTCATTTTACTTTGTAATACAACTTCTATAAATATAATATATTTATCATTTTTCAAAAAACATCTTAACAAATCAATCCTTCCTATATATTCAACTAAAAAGGATAAACTAAAGAGAAACTTATTCTCTATTTCTCTACATAGGAGATGATATTTATATGAAAGGAAAACCCTTGCTCCTCTTCTTTTAGATACAAAGCAATACATGAATAACTTCCCTTCAAAAGAAAACCAATTAGCATATAATATCTATAACAAGATCACAAGTAAACGTTCTCCTTCCACAATTATAATGCTACAAATATTAAAAGAGATATCTACAACAACATATAAACTTTTTTCATCTCTATGCAAAACCAAGCATGGCTAAAAAATATAAAGAGATTAATAAAGATACCTACAACAATCTTAAAAATATTTTTCTTGTCTTTATAAAACAAAACACAGACTATAATGCAAAAAAGGTTTTATAAGGTATGAATATATTAATTAATTTATATAAAAATAACTTCTACAAGCTTCTCAAGAGGGTGGTAGAGGACTATATTCTATCAGAAATATGTTCTAATAATCAAAGGCAAAAGTGTCGATTGAAAATGAAAATTTTGCAACAACCATAAAAAGGAAAACTCCAGCAAGAAGGTACATATCCAAAGGTTTATGCAAATAAGGTAAACCTTTGTTTTTTAATATAATTTGGTTCCTTTATTCTAAGGAAATCATAAATATGAAACTATTTGGTTTCTTTAAAACTAGTTGGATTTAAAATGCAAAATTAGAACAAAGCATAACAACAACTACATTTTCATTCAATAACACTCAAGCATTCATTTAGAGTTTCAACATTGTAACCAAGAAAAACTAAGATGAAGGTCCACCTGAAAGTGCATCATGGCTTCTTTGAAAGGTATGAAGACCTATATTTCATCCAACAACCTTCCATGCTATTGCTCTCTGATGCAGGAGCATCCGGCAGCATTAGATGCAGAGGCATCAAGTTGCAGGAAAGCCAGTGCTGAGGAGTCAGCTCAGGAAGAAGAAGTAAAAGGCAAGGAGGAAGTTCACAGTAGAAACTGTCACGATTTCACTATGTCACAAAATCATGACAGTTTTTCAGAGAGAGAAAATGCCACAGAAGGGGGCACGATTTCACGACATGTCGCAAAATTATGACCCGCGATTTCATGACATGTCACGAAATTGTGACCGTCGCAAAATCGTGACAGCAACAGCGAAGCGGAGGTCGAGGTCAGGAGTAGTAGCGAAATCGCGACGTCACAATTTCACGATGTCATGAAATCACGACAAATTTTGGAAGCGAAGGCGGAGGAGCTGGAAGGTCGCAATTTCACGACATGTCATGAAATCGTGACTGTCGTGAAATCACGATGGAGAAGTGCAGCAGGAAAGGAGGCAGAAAGGTGTAGTGAAATCATGATTTCATGATGTCATGAAATCACGACAGCAAGGCAGCAGCAGGAGAAAGTAGTTTAGTCGTCGTGATTTCATGACATGTCGTGAAATCGTGACTGTCACGAAATCATGACTGGGGAAGGCAAACAAGGGGCAGTCAGAGGTAGAGGTCACAATATCGTGACCTGTCACGATATCACAACAAAAATTAGAAATGCAGGCACAGAGGCAAAATGGTCATGATGGGCAGAGAGTGTAGGGAGGCAGAAACGTCGCGATATCGTGACATGTCGCGATATCGCGACGGAGAGAGAAAAAGGCGCAGGAAGAGAAAGAGATGGCGGGAATGGCATTTTCAAGGAACATTCAAAGACGACACGTGGCAAAAGCTAAAGCTAAAGTGAGGAATTCTAAGAGCACATGAGATGAAGAGGATGGGTCACATAGAGAATTTGATAGGGAACAACAGTAATAGGACCGTGCGGAGTGCAAAAATTTAATTGGGTTGGTATCCCAATTTTTGAGTAATCATTTTAGAGGGTCGGGACCTCTTTAAAAACCTAGTTAATGTAATTAATCGGGTTGGTGTCCCAGTTTAATGCGTGAGAGGGTCGGGGCCTCTATAAAAACCCAGTGCAATGTTTTAGTTAGGACGGTGGATCGGAGAATGCATGCAGGAGTAGAAGTGTAAAGCTAAGCCGAGAGCTAGCTACTGTAAATCCTGTGGGCTGTTTGACTTAAAATTTTTAGATTTCTTAATGAAAATTAGGGTTTGATATAAGTGTGTTATCTGGGTCCCCGTTAGTGGTATCAGAGCAGAAGATCCTGAGTGCATAAACAGATCATCGACCGTGAGGTAGTTTACACTAGGACCTATGGGAGGGTTCTGAGAGAGAGTGAGTTCAGATCCCGGGCGTGTTAGCAGATCGTCGAACATGAGGCAGCTACATCAGATCGTTAAAAGCTTTGTAAGAAAATAAAAGAAAGAAAAATGCATTCCCAAAGAAGACGGGACAACAAGGAGGATATGGTGCCGGAGGAAGAAGTCTTAGCTTTGCAATGGCAATTAAAAGCCCTACAAAAGGAATGGCTCACAATAAAGTTGTGGGAGCAAGAGGAGCGGCAAAGAAGGTAGGAAGAAAGATAGAGAAAGAAAAAGGAGAAGTTGAAGAAGGCTGCAGGAGAGTGCAGCAGTATCGGGAACTGCCCGAAAGAAGGCATAGATTTTTCTGTGCAAGGGAAGAAGTTTGCAGCAATGAGAAAATATATCTGGAAGAAGACAGAAGTTGTGTGGACCGGGAGACGGGGTTGAAACAGTCTGCTAAGGCAGAGAAAAGTCTAGGAGTGTTGTAGGAGGCAGTAACCAGATCAAGCAGAAGTGAAGATCACTTCTCCACTTACCCCAGGTGTCTGATGTAGGAGCATCCGACAACATCAGATGCAGAGGCATCAAGTTGTGGGAAATCCAGTGCTGAGGAGTCGGCTCAGGAAGAAGAAGCAGAAGGCAAGGAGGAAGTTCACAGCAGAAACTGTCATGATTTCGCTATGTCATGAAATCATGACAATTTTTAGGAGAGAGAAAATGCCATAGAAGGGGGCACGATTTCATGACATGTCATGAAATCGTGACCCGTGATTTCATGACATGTCACAAAATCACGACCGTCATGAAATCGTGACAGCAGCAGCGAAGCGGAGGCCTAGGTCAGGAGTAGTAGCGAAATCATGACGTCGCGATTTCGTGACGTCGTGAAATCGTGATAGATTTTAGAAGCAAAGGTAGAGGAGCTGGAAGGTCACGATTTCGTGACATGTCACGAAATTGTGACTATCATGAAATCACGACGGAGAAGTGCAGCGGGCAAGGAGGCAGAAAGGTGTAGCGAAATCGTGATGTCGTGATTTCACGACATCGCGAAATCACGACAGCAAGGCAGTAGCAGGAGAAAGCAGTTTAGTCATCGTGATTTTGTGACATGTCACGAAATTGTGACTATCACAAAATCATGACCGGGGCAAGCAAACAAGGGGTAGTCGGAGGCAGAGGTCGCGATATCACGACCTGTTGTGATATTGCGACAAAAATTAGAAATGCAGACGTGGAGGAAAAATGGTCGCGATATCGCGACATGTCGCGATATCATGACCAAAATGGGCAGAGAGTGCAGGGAGGCAGAAACATCGCGATATCATGACATGTCGCGATATCACGACGAAGAGAGAAAAATGCGCGGGAAGAGGAAGAGATGGCGAAAACGGCATTTTTGAGGAACGTTCAAAGACAACACATGGCAAAAGCTGAAGCTAAAGTGGGGAATTATAGGAGCGTGAGAGACGAAGAGGATGGGTCGCGCAGAGAATCTGACAGGGAACAGCAGTAACAGGACCGTGCGGAGTGCGGGAATTTAATCGGGTTGGTATCCCAATTTTTGAGTAATTGTTTCAGAGGGTCGGGACCTCTTTAAAAACCCAGTTAATGTAATTAATCGGGTTGGTGTCCCAGTTTAATGCATGAGAGGTTCGAGGCCTCTATAAAAACCCAGTGCAATGTTTTAGTCGGGACGGTGGATCGAAGAATGCATGCAGGAGTAGAAGTGTAAAGCTAAGCCGAGAGCTAGCTACTGTAAAGCCTACGGGCTGTTTGACGTAAAATTTTTAGATTTCTTAATGAAAAGTAGGGTTTGATATAAGTGTGTTATCCGGGTCCCCGTCACTCTCCTCCCTCCAGTTCCATCCCTTTACCAAACAAGAAGGTCTAGACAAAAACCCATTCATAGCACTCAAACAGTTATGAATCAATTCTTTTAAATAAAGGTTGGCCATAACCGACTTGTTGTGCATTGCCCCATGATGACATATCATTAATAATAATGAAATTATTATTAACACTACCAAAAATACTTAATAAAGCAAGTTAATCATTTTCTTTAAATTTGCTTTATAAACCTTTATAACAAACTATAAGAATGAATTAATTTATTTACTTGTTTAATCAAATCAATAATAAATTTTAATATCTATTTCAACATTAGAATAAAATTATAAATTTTTTAACTACACTATTTTTAATTTTATCAAATGAAATGCTTAATCTATCGATTCATGCATCATTCCCATAAGATAAGCATTACTCAAAATACAAATAAGAAATAAGTCCAACTAAACATGATCAAATGGATTTATGATGACCACCACCAAACATCATTATGAATTCAAATACACGTGGGTAAATTTTATCTTGGATAAATCCTACCCTAGAGATGTTAATCAGACTAAACATCATTTTCCATTTTTGGTATCTTGTTCTTGGTGGTCAACTTCCTTGTCCACCTACAAGAGTACCTAGTCCTACAAACACACATAACATCAATAGTATCATATTCTCATATAATATAAATAAAAAAACAAATGTAATTAAACATCCATAATAAAATTAATACCAAGCTTTGAAACATCACATCAATACATAATTCATCTCATAAATGAATTTTTCCCAGGTGGGTCGTGACAGGTCATTTGTGACAATGGATTTAGCATAAAGAATTTGTGTCAATCTATGGTAAAATAAAAAAATCAAAATTTGGGTTCATTAGAATTAATTTTAATGGCGCTTCTAAAAGAAATTTGGGAAAATCTAGTGGAGGTAGTGTTCTTTTTTTATATAAATAAAAAAGATATTGGATAAAAAATGACTCTACATCTTATATCCACCAACAATCATTAGAGGCAATATCTTAGAAATTTCAAAATATCAATAGAGAATGAAATAATATGGTGGAAAGTCTAATCAATCATTTTCTTGATCTTCAACGTGCTAAAATTTAAATACTAGGGGACAACTAGATGAATGCTTATCTCTTAATAAAATGATATTAAGTAATTGATTGCAAAGACATAAAAGTTTTAGGAATATCAAGCATATCTTTGATAGAAATACAAATAAAGAATACCTTTGATAAAAATATAAGCTAGATATGGTTTAATTACCCTAACAAAAAATATAATATTTTACTATTTTAATAGGAGTGACCCAAATAGAAGCCATATATCTTATTAAAATAGATATTGTAATAAGATACAAATAAAAAATGGTGTATGCATGTGCACACACACACACACACGTGAGTATGCGTATACGTGCACACATACACACATACATGCACATAAACACATGCACACACAAAGATATAACAATGTATAAAATGACTAACTAAATTATTATGTTCAATATCACCACTATCTTCACATCCAAATCAACTTCATTATTGTCAGGTTTATTGCCATCACCATCGCCACCAATTACACCCTTAGATATAAACTAATCATCATGGTTATTGGCATCCTACTTGTGTCATCCTCATCTTGTCCTTAATCATCATCATATCATCCCTTATTTCGTTCCTCCTCTTGATCCACTTCATTTTTCTCATCATGTTGTTGCTCTAATATATCCTTAGATTCCTCCTCTGGATTATTGATTAGTACTTACTATATTCTTATTCTTTGAATAAATATCATTCCTAAATACAATCTTAACTCCAATTTTTCTTTGTAATCAAAATAAAGAAAATGCATAGATTTTACAAAAAACAAAAAGAAGTAATATTTCATGTTAATTTGTGAATCTAATTAATTTACTATTCAAATTAATACCACTAGGTAGATATTCATGATTTGTAACCATATTTTATTACTTAAGGTACCTTTATTAATACTATGAGGAATAATTTTATGGAGGAGCAACATGAGGTAGTTTTCTCTTAAAAAAAATAATTTTACTAAAGAATGATATACTCATAGTGTTTTTAGAGGATGGATAAAATAAGTCTATAATAAGTTATATCAGTTCCAACTTAATTGCATTGGTTCCAATAAAATACAAGAAAAAATATTTTGATAATTTCCATCCAAAGAGTCCTTGTAATATGATTTATAGAATAATTTCAAAAATTATGGTAAATAGATTGAAAACAATTCTAGATTTTGTTATCTCATGGGAACAAGGTGGTTTTGTTCATGTAATATAAATTCTTAAGAGTATAATAATTACATAAAATGCTAGGTATTATCTTCATTCTATAAAAAAATAGGTATGCTTATAAAATTAGTTATGAACAAAGCATATAATAGAATGTTTTTCTACATGATATTGTTAGAAAATTTTGGTTTTGATAAGTTTTGATGTGAATAGGTTAGATATTTTTATAGGACTCCAAAATATCTTATTTTGATTAATAGATCCCCTGCTAGATACTTTCAAAAATTTTGTGGACTTGACTAGGGTTACCCACTATGTTTTTGTCTATTATTCTTGTTGAGCTATTAGAAAGATACTTCTCAAATGAAAAAAAAAGGAAGGAAAGACCAAGTATTTTCAGGTTGCAATAAGTTGTTCTTTGGAATCTCATCTCCAATTTGTTAATGATACTTTTAATTTGAGTCATCCCTAATTTAGTGAATCAATATAATTTAAATCCATATTATCATGCTATGTGAGGGCTATTGGAAAATTGGTTAATACTATAAAATTCATGATATTTTTATTAACATTTCCATAAATTTACAATGAATTATGGTGGATATTTTAAGGTTTAAAGTTTGAAAATCATCATTAATATATCTAGGTATTCATTTTGTATAAAGGAAAGAAGAATGATCTTTGGGACTTAATTTTAATAGAATAAAATATAGTTTGGTAGATTATAAATTTTCTTAATCAAGGTTAGAAGGCCACAACTCACAAATACTATATTGCAATCTATATTAATATATTCACATCACTTCAAGATTTATAGAAAGTATAGCATCCAAAATTCAAATTTGATAAAATTTGAAGATATTTTCTTTTGGTAAGGATGTGAGGAACAATTTAGGTTTTCTTTTTGTAAGTGGAATAAGGTTTATAAAGGAAAGAAAATTGGAGGGACAAGCTTACAAAATTTATAGTATTATAAGTTTGACACGAGGGAAAAAATTTGGTTGGATATTATTCAAAAATAAAAGAAACAGTTGGAAAAAATATTCCTTAAAAATATAGATTTGTTTTATGCAATAAAATTTTTCAGTAAATTAATAATCCTACCTATGGGCTCGACAACATGAAACTTCATGTGAAACTGTTTACAATTAAACAAAGAACATAATAGGTTGTCAAACAATAAGGTGAATTTTATAAATATTTATATAATGCTTGGTTCAAGTCTTATCCTCTTATCTATAATAAAAAATAATAGTTGCTAGCTCAGTCATGTTTCTCATATAGGTTTAAAGATAAAAATTATATTAATACAAGCAATAGTTCTAGGTCATGGATTTGTATTAGCAACCTAATTGAAGGATAATAACTCAAACAAACAACAAATTGAGCTTCAAAATATGCATTTAACTATATATTTTTACATGAAAGGAGTTGGTTTTAAATCTATCAAAATATTGTGGTAACTTAGTCAATTTGAGATATGCAGATTTAGAGAAATTAAAATTTCCTACTCTCAATGATTTCCCTTAGAAGAATATTTAGTCACCTAATGCCATCCCTAAGGACTCAATATTTATTTTATTAATGGTCCAAAGTAGAATTATTATATATGATATTCTACAAACAAGATAATATAATAGAACTTTTAGGTGTGTATTATATAAGTAGGATATTTAAAAACGTCAAATCATTTATTTCATTATTTTTTAGCTTAAAATATTTAGGGATGCTTTTGTCAAAAAATGAGTATTTGTTGGGTATATCCATCAACATTTAAGTAGTTGATGAAATGTTGTTCTAATTATGCTAAAGCTAAAATATTGTGTATTCTATGGAGGATTGCTCCTACCATTATTTGTTGAAATATATGGACTGAAAGGAATAATGGTATTTTAAAAAATAAATCTTAGAGTCATACCCAAGTTTGAAATCATATTATTTCCTTTCTTGTAAAAATATATATAGGAATGTTTCTTTTCATTGGAAGTATCAAGGGTGAAGAAAGAGGTACTTGTATTGTAGTTATAATATTTGAACATATATGCAAGGGTCATGTAACAATCCAAATCTAACCAATGCGGGAGAGATTTTTTTCTTTTAAGATCTTAGTCAAGGTTCACAAAGTATTTTTTTCAATAGGATTAAATTTGACAAGGAATTACAATATTTAAATATTGTAACACTACAAAAATTTCTTGAGTGTTCAAGAGAGGTCAATCTCCCATAGATTCTATGGTTTACCTTGTATACCTCTATGGCATAAAGGACGCTTCAAATGGTCACCCAATATTTCTTACATTCTTTGTGAATGTAAGATATCTTGACCATAGCAATGGGATTATCCTTTTTAATATTTACAGAAGGGGAACACCAATTGTCTTACAAGTCATATGTCAAACTATGTTGGTTCTTCTAGGTGTAATACTTTTAAGTTTAGTCAATTGCACTTCTATGATGAAATTACTAAATATTTAGTGTTTAACTATCCCAACTTCATGATGGATTTATTTAAGGTGATTATCACTTTACATGATATTTTCACATAGACACTTTAGCCTACCTACTCTAGATGCCATCACTTAACTCCATTATGCATGGGTTCCTATCCTCCATGGTAGTATGTAAGATTAAATCTACACCACTTATAATTAACCAAAGACTCCCTGTATTTAGTTCACATTCAAGTTCCTCGCTTAAAATATGCCCACTACAAAATGTCCTAGGTGTTGCCTCCCTAAAACTCCCTCAAGTTTGGATTCATATTATAGGGATTATATTCAATGTTAAAAAAGTATACCCTTATATAACCTTCAAACCCAAATATAAACTCTCTCTTTCATCAATAAAAGTAAAGCATTCTTAACTAACTTAAAAATAAAGAAACATAATATTCCTTATGCATATTTTTAAAGTATTAATAAACATACTAAATTAACACCTATGTCAAAAGCATGATCATTTAATAAATTCAAAGCTCCATCTATTTACAATTCATTTTTCCATTCATAAGGAAACATCCTTTTGTTCACAATATCAATAACTAAGATCTTAATCTTTCCAAGGAATTGTATACAATAATAAAATTACTTTAAACAATATTAATCAAACCCTTTCATGATCAAGAGACTTAATACCAAAGCCTTTTCTAACATAATAATCTCTACATTCATAGATTCATTCCCATGAACATTCAGTGTAACTCTTTCTACATTCTATCTTAGTCATAAAGGTTTTATGTTTGGTACAAGCAGGATAGAACTCTCACAAATATTATTGAGAATAAAAACTCTAAATAATTTTTATCAATATACTATTACAAAAAATAATCAATATTATCCTCCTTTACAAACTTCATATAATTCTTCTACATAGAATAACAAATCTTCAATGTATAGAACTATGCCAATTATAAAACTATAGGTCTATATTCTTCTGAAGGTAAATTTATCTATTCTTATTCTAGCATTCAACCAAGTTGTAAATATGGATCAAGAAAACTTTTTATTTTTTTAATAATTGCATACCTATATGCTCTTTTTAAGAAAAATAATGCATCCAAACAAGCCATACACTCTAGAAATAACTCATTCTTCTCAAAAGTGTACACAAGGAAACCCCATAAATTTTCTTCTTGTAAATAGTCTCCATGTCTATTTACAATTCCTTGTGAGATACACCCAATTATACTCATTTTAAGTGGCTCCACACCCAATATTAATAAACAACTTACTAAAAGAAAAATTATGCATATAAAAACTATTCAATAACTCCATTATAACAACATCTTAGATATATGTATGATAAGTAAAAAGGGAAAGAGAAAAGAATCAAACTAGGGTTTTAGAGGAGTAATGTCTAAGGTCTATGGCATTATAGTAGCATTTTTAATGATTGGAGTGCAAGTAGCAAAAGGAATGTCAAAAGTATAAGGAATGAAACTAGGATTTCAAAGGCTAGTGAAAATGCTTAGAGAACATTTTCATGCAAAAAATACCATCAGAGAGGATGAATCCTTTTGAAGGGTCTTTCAATATTAAGGATCACGACCAAGAATGGGGGACATAGGTACTTCGATACCAGGTCCTCCAAATCAAGGAATCTCATACTGGGATAAGCTATGTGGAACCCAAGTTAGCTTCAATGATTGTCAAACACAAGCAAGGACAATCATAACCACCATGGAAAAATAAAAATAAAAATAGGATTCTTTGCTTGGAAGGGTGAATGGATGTTCATCACAAGAAAAAAAATACCAGTATTGGAAATATGAGAGGACTGGATAACTGGGGATATAGTTTATAAGATAAAACATAATATGATATGTCAATTATGGATTTCGGACCACCTATGTACTTCCTTCACACGTGGATAAGGAAATAATGACATCTAGAAGGAGAATACAAAATTCTAACTCTCCCAAATGGGTACTTTTCTATATAATTCACATCAATGGTAGACTAATAAAAAGTATTTAAGGAGGGCCATATCATCACAATCCATCGAGACTATTCTTGCAACCATGGAAGATGGGATTCGAACCGAGGGTGGAACCGATCGTAGTACCAATATGGGTAAGATTATTTTTCCTTCCCCTTGAATTTTGGAAAGAGGAGGTACTCGAGGAAATAGGTAACATACTCGAGCATTATCAAGGTATATCAAGAGAAATAGTTTTAGGAGGATAAAAATATTTGCTAGGGTTTGCGTAAAAATGTATCTCAGTAAACCTCTTCCAATAAATATAGATCTAAAAATAAGGGATTTTTTGTGTGCCAAAAATTTTATTATGAGGTTATTCCATTCAAATTTTGGGTGTGCTACGCACATGGACATCTAGCTAGAATGTGTCCAATAGTTAAATATCATCAATTTGGACAAGAGGAGAAAAAACCAAATATTAACATGGTGGGCTAATCTATTCAGTAAAAGGTAAACCAAAAGGAATAGAAAGGCCCAATAGACTCTGAGGTCTTCCAAAAAGTAATAATAATATTAAACAAAATAAATCAGCATAGTAACCAGATATAAGGAGAAAAAGTGAGAATAAAAAATAATATATATGAGATATTCAAACAATTGGTAAGCTTGGAAACAAAAGGGGATTTTCAAATAGAAGGATTAGAGGATACTTAGCAAGTCACACCAGTGGATCAATAATAATACTCTAATGTAGTGACAAGGAATAATCAAGGAGTAGAACCAAACACAACCTCTCTCTTGGAAGAGGATAATCAACCTACAAGGGAGACCATAAGAGGGGAATAAGAGTAGGGGATAATATTAACTCAAGAAATAGAGACGAAATAAGGAAATAAGAATAAATATAACCCTACTTTAGGGATTCATCAATTGGAGAAGAAAAAAAATTGAACCAATCTATAGGGAGGAATTCAAACAAGGAAAAGATGGAGGAACAAGGAAGAAATTTGAGCCAAAATGGATAGGTAAAATTGATGGTTGATTTTTTCTCTCCCCATTCTCAATGATTTAATTACTTGGAATGTGAGGGGTTTAAACAGCCAGCCTATAAAAAATGTAGTAAAAAAAATCATTGATATGAGTCCAAATATAATATTGTTACAAGAAACTAAAATGCAAGGAGAAGACATAAAAAATAAATAGGAGGATATGACAAATAGGAGAGATCCTTACTCAATTGGCACAAATGAAATCAGACCGATTGGCCACTATGTGGAATCCCAAATTGTTCCTAGCAATAGGGGAGGCCTCCATGAGAGGGTTTTGATGGTTCATTTATAAAATAGAAAAAATGGGAAAAATTAGACTATATTTAATTTCTATGGAGCAAAAACAGTTATATTATATAGGGATCAATGGGTAGCCATCCATACTTTCAGAGACAACTACCCGAAGGACCAATGGATTATGGAAGGATAATTTAATGCAAAGCTTAGAATAGAGGAACAACAAGGAGGTAGAGCCATGTTGGAGGAAAAGGATAGGTTCTTTTCAATAATAACATTTCAAATAAATCTAATAGATATCCTAATTGTGGATAGCTCCATTGCTTGGACAAATAGAAGAAAGAAAGGAGAGAGTCAAATATTGCTTGGATCATTTCTTCATGGGAGTGAAATTATTCATGCATACCAAGCATCAAGCGAGGGTCATGGATAGGATTTTTTCATATCATTTTCTATTATGCCTTCCCATAGAATAATATAATCATAAAGTTACAAGAACTTTTCAATTTGAGTTATGGTGGTTGGAAGATGATAAGTTGGAGAACCACATAAAGGAATGGTGGGAATTAGGGAGACCAATATTTGGTATAACTCAATTCAAACTCCACAAAAACTAAAATACATGAGGACCCAACTAAAGGAGTGGAGTAAATACAAGAAGAAACTCCCTAGAATACAAAAGAATAAAATCAAATATTAGAAGGAGAAGATTACTCAAAAGATAAGACAAGGAAATATTACAAAAGATCTATTGCAATGTGAGGCAAAAATTATTAGGAGAGAGGAATATTTGGAGGAATAAGAAGAGATCTATTGGAGGTAAAGAGCCAGAGTTACATTTTTAAAGGAGAGGAATCAAAACACAACATTCTTTCATCAGACAACAATAGCTAGAAGAAAACAAAATAGAATTACAGGTCTTACAGATATGATGGGTCAGGTAAAAACTAGTGGAAGTGGAATGAAAACTATAGAAAAGAAATACTTCCATACTCTTTTTAGTAGCAACAAAAGTTTGAATGCAACATGGTAGGCGAAGATAGTAGAGGCAATTCCATAATTAGCAAACCTGAAAATAATAAATTATTAATGGAGGAAATTTGTTGGAAGAAACATCACAGATCATACAACAAATGCAAACAAGAAAGACCCCATGACTAGATGGATTCCCCAATTAATTTTATCAAATTTTTTGGGAAATTATGGGCCAAGCAGTGGTGGAGTCACTAGAGGAAATCATATAGAGTAAGCAAATGTTAAAATCCTTGAATCATACTTTTATCACTTTAATTCCTAAGGGCCCACCTAGTGAGATAAATGAAAACTATAGTTCTATTTCACTATGTAATGTAGTATACAAGATATTAACAAAGCTTATGGTAGAGAGGTCAAAACATTTTTTACCAAATCTAATTTCAAGTGAGCAAGGTGTTTTTTTTGAAGGTAAATAAATTCTAGATGGTATGGTAGTGGCGTAGGAGGTGATACACACAATGCCCAAGCAAAAGGACCCAGGTATGTTTATTAAATTAGATCTTTCTAAAGCTTATGCAAAGGATTTTAGTAAAAATAGGCTTTGTAGAGGAGTGGAGAGATTGGTTAAAATCCTGTACACAGACTACATATTTTTTGGTTTTGGTAAATGGCAATCCTTCTCCTATGTTCATAGAAGGAAGGGCATTGAGGCAAGGGGAACCTATTTCCCCTTACCTTTTTATCATTTATGCAAAGGGTCTAGGGAGACTGTTAAAAAAAGGGATGCAAGAGGGGAGGCTAAGGGGTCTAAAAATATGTTCTTAGATTGAGATAAATCACCTCTAATTTTTTAATGATATTGCTCTTATTAGTCAAGCCAATCTCCTAGTAGCAAGAAATGTAAAACAATTTTTATATGGGTATACTCAAGCTAATGGGTAAAATTTTAATGAAATAAAGTCTCAAATAGTTATTTTTCAATACAAAAAAGAGTGTGAGAGATAAAATTATACATTTTTTAAACTTCATGGAAATTTTTTTATCTATACATTATTTAGGAGTACATTTATCTACAAAGAAAACAAAAAGCATGGAGTGGAAAGGGTTGATTGATAGACTTCAGGCTAAGTTGAGCAATTGGACACACAAATGGCTAATCTCAGGAGGAAGGCTTACAAGCTTTCCCAATTTATAAATTTTCCATACTTCATACTCCAAAGAAAATTCTAAAAGATGTTGACAAATACACAAAAACAAAATTTATGATCAGGTGCAAGGGAAGAACAAAAATTAGCACTAGTTGGGTGGGAGAAGATATACCAACCAAAAAAAAAAGGGGGATTGGATATAATATTAGCATCCCAAAGCATCAAGGCACTAGTAGGAAAGTTATATTAGAAATTGATTATAACTACTGGAGGCTTATGGTGTAGACTATTACAACTCAAATATTATCTAGGAGAGGCTGATAAATACATCCTAAGACTCGAAGTGGAAGGAGAGGGATCTATAGTATGGAGAATAATGTAAGCCAGCTAGGATTTAATAAATCCATACCTTTATTGGTAGTTAGGGATGGAAAGGATATTCATTTTTGGGAGGATTCATGGAATCATTCTCAACAAATTATTCAAATATTCCAAGATATGGAGAGTTGGAAATTAGAGATCCAAAAGACAAGGTGGTGGAAAGCCTCTTACTATATAAAATAATGGAATAAACATGTGTTAGACTTACTACAATGGAAACATCCTTGAGAATGACCAGTGATGGGGACAGAGGAACTAACCAAAAAAATGTGGAGACATCTCCAAATACATCCAGTTTAGGATGATTCTAAGAGGGATATAATTGAATGGGGAGGAATTAAGTTGGAAATCTACAAGGCAAAGGAGGGTTACAAGGTAGTATTTGGATATGAGATTACTCCAAAACCACTTCCATGGACATTTGTTTGGAAAAATGAAGGATGACAAAAAATTAGCATTTTCTCATGGCTAATTAACCATAGAAGGTGCTTGGATCACCTCTTTTTTTGGTGTTCTTTTACCAAATATATATGGATCAGTTTGTGGATGCAGATGAGACAACATTGGAATTTTTTTTAGAGTAAAGAAAGCTTTTATGAGAAATGGAAATAGTGTAGATTTAATACTAGAACAATGGAAATGGTATGGAAGCTAAGACCTAGCTTTATATGGTGGTAGTTATGGCTAGAATGAAATGCACACATATTTAGATTAGAGCATAGAATAAGGGATCAATTTTGATTGAGGATTATGAGTAAGTTAATAGAAATAATTTTCATTAGGTTACAGGAGGAAACAAACATAGAAATGGTGGAAGTGACTATTCTAAGGAGCTTTGGAATAACTATAAAAGAAAAATAAATAAGGTTTGGTTGCACATGTGAGATATATTCGAATAATATAGAGTGGATACCACCTCCTAAAGAGTGGATTAAGGTAAAAAAATATGGAGCTTCTACTAAAAATCTTGGAAAATCTAGTTTTGATATTATCATACAAAATTGGAAAGGAGAACAAGTGTACTAGAGAGCAAAAGGTATGAAGGAGACAACAAAAAATAAAGCAGAAGGACAGGTGATCTTGTCTACATCAATGATAGCTACAAATATACATTTATATAAGTTATGGATAGAGATAGACTCCCAGGTATGGTTTGGATTCTTAGATACGATAAGACCCTTTTAGGTGTTGGAAGTTGGAGAGAGAAGGAAGGTGGAAGCAATTCAAAATATTTAGAAGGTTTTTAAAGATATTTTTATCACACATATCAAGTCAGAGGGAAATAGGGTGGAATATTATTTAGCAAAATGGAAAAAAGTACTAGAAGGAGGAAAATATGTTGACTCTTAGATGGAAAATCAGATAAGTTGGTGCCAAAGAATACAAGGGATGTGAGAGGTGGTACATGTAGATAGAAAACATGTTCAATATGGTAATAATGACTTGAAAACATCTTGAAGATAGATGGATGGTCTATGAAATTCAAATGACTAAAATTTTGGAATTCAACTATGGTAATGTTGATGTGTATGTATAATTGTATTATGGTGGTCTCAAGTGATGGTTTCAACAAACACACCTATATATTGTTTTTATGGCTAATTTTTGAGCTAGGAGGAATTGGAGGAGGATTTTTTTTCTCTTTTTTCCTGTCTAGCTCATTTTACTTTGTAAGACAACTTCTATAAATATAATATATTTTTCATTTTTTCAAAAAACATCTTAAAAAATCAATCCTTCCTATATATTTAAATAAAAAAGATAAACCAAAGAGAAACTTATTCTCTATTTCTTTACACAAGATATACATTTATATAAAATAAAATTCCTTTCTCCTATTATTTATTATACAAAGCAATACATGAATAACTTTACTTCAAAAGCAAACCAATTAACATATAATATCTATAACAGTATCACAAGTAAATGTTCTCCTTCTCTTAAAATTGTAAAACCACAATTATAATTCTACAGATATTAAAAGAGATATCTACAAAAACATATAAATGTTTTTCATCTCTATACAAGACCAAGCATAGCTAAAAAATCTAAAGAGATTAATAAAGATACCTACAACAATCTTAAAAATATTTTTCTTTTATTTATAAAACCAAAAATAGACTATGATGTTAAAGAGATTATAAGGTATGAATATATTAATTAATTTATATAAAAATAACTTCTACAAGCTTCTCAAGAGGGCGATAGAGGACTATATCCTATCATAAGTATGTTCTAATAATAAAAATATAAAGTGTTTATTGAAAATGAAAACATTACAACAACCATAAAAAGGAGAACTCTAGAAATAAGGTACATATGCAAAGGTTTATGCAAATAAGGTAAACCTTTTTTTTAATATGAGTTGGTTACTTTATTCTAAGGAAAGAAAAAAGATGAAATTATTTGATTTCTTTAAAACTAGTTGGATTCAAAACGCAAAATTGAAACAAAGCATAGCAACAACTACATTTTTGTTCTATAACACCCATGCGTTCATCTAGAGTTCCAACACTATAACTAAGAAAAACAAAGATGAAGGTCCACCTGAAAGTGCATCATGGCTTCTTTGAAAGGTATGAAGACCTCTGTTTCATCCAACACCCTTCCATGGTATTTTCTCTCCTCTCTCCACTTGCATCCCCTTACCAAACAAGAAGGTCTAGACCAAAACCCATTCATAACACTCAAATGATTATGAACCAATTCTTTTAAAGAAAGGTTGGCCATAACCGATTTGTTGTGCATTTTTCCATGACAACATATCATTAATAATAATAAAATTATTATTAAAACTACTAAAATCCTTAATAATTTTATTTAAATTTGCTTTATAAATTTTTATAACAAACTATAAGAATGGATTAAATTATTTACTCGTTTAATCAAATCAATAATAAATTTTAATATCTATTTCAACATTAGCATAAAAGTATGATTTTTTTAACTACAATACTTTTAATTATATAAAATGAAATGCTTAATCTATCCATTCATGCATCATTCCCATAAGATAAGCATTACGTAAAACATAAATAAACAATAAGTTCAACTAAACATGATAAAATGGATTGATGATGACCACCACCAAACATTATTATGAATGCAACTACATGTGGGTAAATTTTATCTTGGGTAAATCCTACCCTAAGGGTGTTATTAATCAGACTAAACATCATTTTTTTTTATATCTTATTTTTGGTGGTCAACTTCCTTTCCCATATACGAGAGTACCTAGTCCTACAAACACACATAACATCAACAATATCATATTCTCATATAATATAAAAATAACAAATGCAATTAAACATCCATAATGCAATTAATACCAAGCTTTGAAACATAACATCAATACATAATTTATCTCATAAATAAGTTTTTCTCAGGTGGGTCGTGACAAGTCATTTGTGACAATGGAGTTAGAATAAGGAATTTGTGTCAATCTATGGTAAAATAAAAAATTGAAAAGTTGGGTTCATCAAAATTACTTTTGATGGCACTTCTAAAAGAAATTTGGAAAAATCTAGTGGAGGTAGTTTTCTTTTTTATATAAATAAAAAATTCTCCTCACATACTTAAAATCATTTGGAAATTTAACTAAGAACTATGCAAAGGTTAGGCCACTTTTTATAATGATCAAACTTACCACTAAAAAATAATAGAAATAAATTTGAATTGAGGTGGATCCATAAATTATTATTAATGACATCAAAAAATATGTGGAGATTGGATAAAAAA
Organism: Wollemia nobilis; assembly: GCA_028583015.1. NCBI lineage: Eukaryota > Viridiplantae > Streptophyta > Pinopsida > Araucariales > Araucariaceae > Wollemia > Wollemia nobilis. The sequence goes on from JAQPPZ010002855.1 coordinate 730,777, forward strand.
TGATATTATGTCTTATATCCACCAACCATAATTAGAGGCAATATCTTAGAAATTTCAAAATATCAATATTGCTCTCAAGCTGGATATGAACAAGGCTTATGACCGCATAAACTGGAGTTTTGTCTCTGCCATTCTTCAGAAATTTGGTTTTTGGAAGGATGTTTTATGAAACCTTGGTTTTTAGTCCTTGTTAATGGTGCTCCTGTTGGATACTTTCAAAGTAAAATGGGCCTAAGGCAAGGTGACCCTATCTCTCCCATGTTGTTTATCATTGTGGTTGAAGCCCTTGGGAGGACAATCAAAGCTGCCTGTAATATTGGTCTTATTTCAAGAATTAAAGCATCATCACAAACACAGGCAATTACACATGAACAGTTTGTGGATGATACTTTGTTGTTAACTCTTGCATCAGTTTTTGAGGCTAAGGTCATAAAACATATTCTAGAGCTATATGAGGATGCTTCGGGGCAAAAGGTAAATTTTTCAAAGAGTAAAATTTATTTCTTTAACACTCCCATTCAGAGGCAAATTAAGATTGCTAGGATTCTTGGATGCTCAGTGTCTACTCTTCCATCCACATACCTAGGCCTTCCTTTATTTACAGGCAGAGCTACTGATTCCATGTGGACTAATGTAATTGAAAGAATTTAGAGGAAGCTGGCTGGATGGAAAGGGAATTTGTTATCTCAAGCTGGCAAGGCAGTTCTCACCAAGTTTTCCATTCAAAGCATCCCTGTCTACTTTCTCTCTGTTTTTAAAGCTCCTACAAGTGTCTACACTAAAATTAAACAGATCCAGAAGAGGTTCCTATGGACTGGTTCTGAATCTAAGCAGCGCTTTCACTTGGTGTCCTGGGATAGGGTTTGCAAACCAAGGGAGTTTGGAGGTATTGGGCTAAGGAGAATACAACATTTAAACATGGCCCTCCTGGCCAAACAAGCATGGCGTCTTTTGACAAATGCAAATGCGGAATGGATTACTATAATCGAAGAAAGTATTTGCAAGAAATTGAATTCTTAAGTTATTCCTTTCCTCCCAGGGGATCAATTTTTTGGAAATCAATCCTTCAAACTAAAAACTTGCTAAGCAAAGGGCTACGTTGGAAATTGGGAAATGGAAGAAACATTGATTTTTGGGACCACAAATGGTTAAAGGACTATCCCCTCTCTGCAGACCCCATCATTTCAACCCTTAGAGCTTGGACAATTGAAGTTTTTGGTACCAAAGTTGCAGATTTTATTACTTTGTCAAACAATAGAAGGGTATGGAAGCCAATAATGAATAATGATCTACCAGGGGCATCAATAATACTGGAGAATGAATTAAAACAATCTTTACTCCCTTCTGGCATTCTTGAGGACCAGATTATCTGGGAAGCTTCAGACAATGGGGAATTTTCTATCAAGACTGCTTATCTGATGCTTATTGATAATGATGAACCTACTTTCCCTCACTTGGAAGTTTGGCCCAAAAGCATTGTTTCGAAGGTTGGGTTTTTGCATGGCTGGCCATCAAAAATAAGATCCTCACCATGGATAAATTAATAAAAAGAGGTGTGATTGTTGTTAATAGGTGTTATCTTTGTATGTCTGAGTGGGAGTCTATTGATCATTTGTTTCTGTATTGTAATTTTTCTGTCTCAATCTTGTTAGGTCTGTTACAAGTGTTTCATATTTATTGGGTCCATCCTCGAGTCCATTTTTGACTTATTTGTCCAGTGGCCTTCCCGCTTTTTGAATAGGCGTCTTAGGTATATGTGGAAGATCTGCCTTCATCACTACTTGTGGCAGATATGGTTGGAAAGGAATCGTCGGGCCTTCTTGGATAAGGTTTCTCAGTCATCCTCTGTCCTGTCAAAAATTTTAGCATATGCTAATGAGAATGCTTGTTTAGTGCCTGCAGCATCTAGACCTCCAAATCCTTTTGAAGCTTCATTAGGCCAGTCATTAAACTTACCTCTCACTGATGGCCTCAATCATCCTCAAGTCTATCCTAGAACCATGATCACATGGACCCCACCCCCCCTAGGGTGGATTAAGTTAAATTTTGATGGGGCATCTAGGGGCAACCCAGGTGAAGTCAGGGCTGGTGGCTTACTTAGAGACCACAAGGGTGAGGTGCTTGTAGCTTTTGCTGAACATCTTGGAGCTCAAACTAACAATGTGGCTGAAGCAAGGGCAGTTTGGAGGAGCCTCAAGGTGGCAGAGAATTATCCAGGGAAACTGTTGGTGGAAGGTGATTCTCTTATTATTATAAATCTTCTAAAGAACACTAAGAGAGCTCCTTGGAGATTTTATGACTACATCCATGAAGCAAGGGCTCTAATTCATGATCGACCTGAGGCCATAATTTTGCATACCTTTCGGGAAGCAAACATGGCAGCTGATAGGCTGGCAAATGAAGGCATTGTAGCAGCAAATTTGATCACATGGACTGAAAATCTTCCTCATGCAGTCTCAATGGTGATAGATAATGAAAAAATTTAGATTGGAAGGCTCAAAGTGGATCAATGATAGAAAATGGGGGCATTTTTAAAAATGTTTTTTTGAACCTTATAATGGATTTTGTCATATTTTTTTTTTTGTTCATGTGACTAGTGTTTTTTGCAGCTGGTGGGGCACTGATATAGGTTTTTTATCTACAAATTCATGCATGGGAAACATCTGCTTTGGCCTAAAGTATTTCCCAAGGTGTGTTTGGATTTGATGTCGCAAAAAGGCCCTAGCAAGAAATAAAATAGTGTTGGAGATCCCTGACAATGAGGCACCAGACCCCACCATAATAGTCTTGGAGAAGATGACAATTTCATCAGCCTCCAACAGTATCAACCAGTTGAAGAGTCTGTCTGGCCTCATCAGTGCAGCTGTTGATTTGTGTGATTCCCTAAATCTTTTGTTTTATAGCCAACGAGTTCCGGGGGGCACAAGGAGTCGAAGGCAAAATCTAAAGATGATGGCAAGAACGATGATAAGAAGTTAGATGAGGACTACAAGGAAGACTGCTTGGCCTCTTGGCTGTCCATTCTATGGGATGTTTTTTTTGACCATATTCTATTATTTTTATATGGGCACAAGCTACTCTGCATGGTGCTTGCATGATTAGTTTTTGTCTTTGTTAGTTCTTTTTGCGTCTTTCTTTTCTGATGGCCATAATATTAGGCTTCCATAGTTTAGTTTGGCTGTATTCTAATGGAAGAGTAGGTCTTGGCCATTTTTGTTGTCAGTTTAAACTTTTAGGGCTTGGCCTTTGTCCAGTTGGTCAGTGGACCCTATTTTGTAAAATGGTTTTGGGTCAACCAGTTAAAACCCGGTGTTAATTATAATATTCTCTTACTTACCAAAAAAAAAAAGAACATATTTTATAGAAATACAATTAAAAAATATCTTTGATAAAAATTTAATCTAGATATGGTTTAATTACCGTAACAACAAATATAATATTTTACTATCTTAATAGGAGTGACCCCAATTTAAGCCATATATATCTTATTAATATAGATATTGTAATAAGATACAAAGAAAAATAGTGTAGGCATGTGCACAAACATGCACACACACACACATGCGCATGTGCACACATACATGCACATGCACACAAGTGCATGCATGTACACACACACATGCACACACAAATATAACAATGTATACAATGACTAACTAAATTATTAAATTCAATTTTACCACCATATTCACACCCAAATCAACTTAATTATTGTTAGGGTTATTGCCATCACCATCTCCACCAATTATACCCCTACATACAAACTAATCATCATGGTTATTGTCACCCTACTTGTGTCATCCTCATCATGTCTTTAATCATGATGTAGGAGCATCCAGAAGCAGCAGAGCAATCTTGCATTAACCAAATTTTTCTAAGTGTTTCCAAAATTTGGTTCTGTTTCGAAGTGTTTGGCAGGAATAAAGCAAAAGTTGGAGGGTCACGAAATCGTGACATGTCACAATTTCGTGACATGTCACGAAATTACGATAAAGAAGTGGAGTACAGGCTCGCAGCCAAAAATGGTCGCGATATCGCGACGCGCGATATCACGACAGAAACGCGGAACGAAGGCCGAGGGCAAAAGTGGTCGCGATATCGCGACGCGCGATATCATGACAGAAAATCAAAAGCAAGGATCAAAGGCAGAAAACATAATGCATGGGCTCGAAGGCGGAAGGCAGAAGGCAGAAGCAAAACTCAAAGGCAGAAAACTCAAGGCAAAGGTTTTGTCGTGAAATCGCGACATCTAAAGGAAATTAAGACAAGTCTGAGTTTTTGTCGCGATATCGCGATGTCGCGATATCACGATGTCACGATATCATGATAGTAGTTAAAAACAAAGGTGAAGGCAAGAGCGAAGGTGGAGTTAACGAAGGGAAGAAGAACTAAGGCATGGCGAAAGTTGGGCCAGAAGGTGAAGGCAAAAATCGATCGTGATATCGCGACGTCGCGATGTCGCGACGGTTTTCAAAGCGGAGGTACGGAGGCAGTTTTCGTCGTGATGTCACGACGGTTTTCAAGGTTAAGGCATGGAGGCAGTTTTCATCATGATTTCACGATGAAAACCAAGGTAAGGGGCTCGTAGGAGAAATGGTCATGATATCATGACGATTTCACAGCTGGTTGAAGACGAATAGAAAATGGACACATGGACAGTCGTGCGCACAGGAAAAGAGACAGTAGAGGCAGATGAATGTTCTGACAAGGCAACAGTTCCCGAGGGAAAGTCTGGCAAACGGTGATTGCAGGGCAAGGGGGTGTCTTTAATGTAAGCTTCGATAGCGGATCGGGGCAGTTGCCCATTGATGGAAGGAATTTTGAAAACTGTAACAGAGGAAGCGAACTTCATATTTAATTTCTTAAATTGGACCAGGTGGGGCATTAATTGCATGGAGGGTCAAGACCTCGATAAAAACTTGTTTTAATGTATTATTGGGTGGTGGACCGGGAAATGGAAGAGGTGTGTGAGTGGGAATATAATACCAGGGAATCTCTAGTCTTGAAAGCCGGCGGGCTATTTTGTATACATTTTCCAGCTAAGTTAATGAAATGGAATGAAATTTTTGGGAATAGACTGAGTGATTTGGTTTCGGTTCTTTGGGCTATAACACTATTTTCGTAAAGGATATGTGATTGAATTTCCTATCCCCGTCAGTGGTATCAAAGCCGAAAGTTCCTGAGTGTGTAACAGATCGTCGAACGTGAGGCAGTTACACCAGGATCTGTGGGAAGGCTCGTGAGAAAGTGAGAAGATGCCTTCGAGAAGAAACCTCGTTGGTGGGAGAGGCATGCCGACAACAGCAGATGTTCGAGCTTTGCAGCGGCAAGTTCAGGCCCTACAAGAAGAACTGCGTAGAGGGCACGAACCCAGAAGAGATGCAGACAGTGAAGATGAAGTAGATGAAGAAGAAAACCAGTTTGAAGAAGAAGAAGAAGAAGTTGTAGATCCAGCACAAGCCAGAATGTACAAGGCCATATCCTATATTTGGAAGAGGCTGAAGATGGAAGTTTCCACATATTCTGAAAACTTGAATCTGGAGGAATTGATCGACTGGATCAATGATTTGGAAGAATACTTCAAATATGAAGAAGTTGAAGATCCCGAGAGGGTCAGATTTGCCAAAACCAAATTAAAAGGTCATGCCAGCATATGGTGGAAGGGAGTACAGCTAGAACGGAATAGAAGAGGAAAATAATGGATAACAAGATGGGAACGGATGGTAGAAAAATTAAAAAGATAGTTTATTTCGATAGATTACGAGTTGGATCTGCTGAGAAAAATGCAGGGTTTGAGACAGATGAATAAAACTATCCAAGAATATACGGAGGAGTTTTATAAAATCTCCATCAGAACTGGCCATTTAGAAGCAAGCAAGGAGAAGGTGGCCCGTTATATTAATGGGTTGAGACCCAGTATCCAGGAAGAGTTGAGCTTAGTTTGGGTGAGCACCATTGAAGATGCTTACTAGTTTGCTCTGAAAGTTGAAGAAAAACTGAACAGAAGGTTTGAGAGCAAGCAAAAAGGAAGAGGGCCTGGAGGAAAGACTGGTGGAAGAAAGGATGAAGGAAAAGAGGAGAAGAAGGAGGAGGTTAGCAGCAGCCGAGATCAGAAAGAAGATGAAGAACCCAAACCCCAAGTTCAGAACAATGGCTACCCAAGGGGAAGAGGTAGATCTGGACGTGGGTATGGAAGAGGAGTGTTTTTGGGAACATGTTTCCATTGTGGAGAAGAGGGACATCGGGCATATGAGTGTCCCCAGCACCCTGAGAGAGTGAACAAGAAACAAGTGGGTCCTGCTAGAGCTGTTGTGGCAGCGAAAGATGCTGAATCAAAACATTTTGAAGAAGCTGAGAAAGGGGAAGTAATGATCATGAGGAGGACCATGTTGATTGATGAATACAAACCAAAGTAGAGGAGAAGCCTGTTTCGCACACAGTGCAAAAGTGCAGGCAAAGTTTGTAATGTTATTATAGACAATGGGAGTACCAATAACTTAGTCTCCGAGGAGATGGTTGCTAAGTTATAGCTGGAGAGAAAGAGACACCCGCATCCATACCAGATTGCGTGGTTGTGGAAGGACCACAGAGCATGGGTCCGTGAATAGTGCTTAGTCATGTTCAATATTGGGAAGTACCAGGATGAGGTCCTATGTGATGTTTTCCCCATGGATGCTTGCCATTTGCTATTAGGGAGGCCATGGTAGTTTGATCGGAGTGCAGTGCATGATGGTCATGCAAATACGTACTCCTTGATGAAATATGGAGTGTGCCACAAATTAAAGCCATTGCAGATAGTGGATGAGAAGGTGTGCAGCAGTGCCAAAATTTGTCTAGTAGAAGGCAAAAAAAAATTTTGCCAGGAGATGAGAATTGAGCAGGCTGCAAAGGCAGATGAGTGTTTTGAGCTGTTACAAAAGATGTGGACCGAACAGCATAGAATTGAAGGTCACTTCTCCATTTACCCTGGGTGTCTGATGCAGGAGCATCCGGCAACAGTAGAGCAGTAGAGCAATCCTGCATTAACCTAATTTTTCTAAGTGTTTCCAAAATTTGGTTCTATTTCAAAGTGTTTGGAAGGAATAAAGCAGAATTTGGAGGGTCACAAAATCATGGCAGAGAAGCGGAGTACAGGCTCGCAGCCAAAAATGGTCATGATATCGCGACGCGCGATATCACGACAGAAACACGAAACGAAGGCCAACGGCAAAAGTGGTCGCGATATCGTGATGCGCAATATCGCAATAGAAATTCAAAAGCAAGGATCAAAGGCAGAAAGCATAATGCATGGGCTCGAAGGCGGAAGGTAGAAGGCAGAAGCAAAACTCAAAGGCAGAAAACTCAAGGCAAAGGTTTTGTCATGAAATCATGGCATCTAAAGGAAATTAAGGCAAGTTTGATTTTTTGTCGCGATATCGCGACAGCAGTTAAAAACAAAGGCGAAGGCAAGAGCGAAGGCGGAGTTAACGAAGGGAAGAAGAACTAAGGTGTGGTGGGAGTTGGGCCAGAAGGTGAAGGTGAAAATTGATCGTGATATTGCGATGTCACGATGTCGCGACGGTTTTCAAAGTAGAGGTACGGAGGCAGTTTTCGTCACGATATCACGACATCGCGATATCGCGACGTTGCGATGTCGCGACGATTTTCAAGGTTAAGGCATGGAGGCAGTTTTCATCATGATTTCATGACAAAAACCAATCGCGACGTTGCGATGTTGCGACAATTTTCAAGGTTAAGGCATGGAGGCAGTTTTCGTTGCGATTTCGCGAAGAAAACCAAGGTAAGGGGCTCGCAGGAGAAATGGTCGTGATATCGCGACATGTCACAATTTTGTGACCGGTTGAAGATGAATAGAAAATGGACACGTGGACGGCTGCATGCACGTGAAAAGAGACAGCGGAGGCAGATGAATGTTCTGACAAGGCAACAGTTCCCGAGGGACAGTCTGGCAAACGACGATTGCAAGGCAAGGGGGTGTCTTTAATGTAAGCTTCGATAGCGGATTGGGGTAGTTGCCCATTGATGGAAGGAATTTTGAAAACTGTAATAGAGGAAGCGAACTTCATATTTAATTTCTTAAATTGGACTAGGTGGGGCATTAATTGCATGGACGGTCAAGACCTCGATAAAAACTCGTTTTAATGTATTATTGGGTGGTGGACCGGGAAAGGGAAGAGGTGTGTGAGTGGGAATAGAATACCAGGGAATATTTGGTCTTGAAAGCCGACGGGCTATTTTGTATTCATTTTCTAGCTAAATTAATGAAATGGAATGAAATTTTTGGGAATAGACTGAGTGATTTGGTTTCAGTTCTTCGGGCTGTAACACTGTTTTCATAAATGATATGTGATTGACTTTCCCATCCCCGTCAAATCATCATCATATCATCCCTTCTTGTGTTCCTCCTCTTGACCTACTTCATTGTTCTCATCATGTTATTGCTCTAATATATCTCTAGCTTGCTCCTCATTTGGATTATTGATTAGTCCTTACTATATTCTTATCCTTTGAATAAATATCATTCCTAAATACAATCTTAGCTCCAATGTTTCTCTGTAATCAAAATAAAAAATGCATAGATGTTTAAAACAAAAAAAAAAAGTAAGTAATATTTCAAATTTATATGTGAATCCAATTAATTCACTATTCAAATTAATATTACCAGGTATATATTCATGATTTGTAATCATATTTTATTATTTAAGGTGGCCTTATTATAGAATTTAATATCTTGCACATAGCAAGAAAATGTTATAGTTAGTTACAACATGTATTTATACAAATTTTATTTAAATAAATTTAATGAAATTAACATAGAATGTAAAACTAATCAATGAGATATTTCTAATATGTTTTACAATAGTGTTGGCCATGCTCATTGTCCCTACTCAATGAGATATTTCTATCACTATTTTAATAATTTTAAAACATCCATTTTGTTTCCTCCCTATATATCACTTGCACATATTTTGTTTGAATATTTGAATTGATTATGAATTTGGTATAATCCCAAGGATCATAACAATCAAGTAATTTTTAATAAAATTCACTACTGACTATTCAATATCTTTGGTATATCACCTATAATCAAAATATAATAGTTAAATAAAATATAAACAAATATGCAATATAATAGGAAGCTCATAAAAAAATCTAATAAAGAATCGAATGTGGGTGATTGGAAATTGAAATAGAGGTAGTTTTTAGACTTGATAAGTTTATTATTTATGGTTCTTTGAGTTTTTTTTTAAATAAAAGTATTTTTATGTTTACTTTTGTCAATGAAAATTAAAATATTCTAGAGTTGTCCTTTTTAAAGAAAAAATAAATAAATTTGTAGGAAAATTAGGTACATAAGGATGACTAGGGGGAGAACAAGGCAAATATAAAATATCTATCAAGAGATCAATATGCATAGTTGAAATGGAAGGAAGTCTAATCCTAAATTTGATGATATAATAGATAAAGTATAGTATAGATAGAATTATGGGTAAGTCACTAATATGTCAATTTTTGGGGGTTGAACCATTTATTAAAGAGTTGAATTATTAGGATTCACACAGATGTAGGACTAAAGGGGCTTATGAGATTATATTTTACCTAACCTTTATTTTATAGTTATTTTTACCACTAAATATGATTGGGATGCAATATTTCAAGGTGGCCCTTGGATTTCCAAGAAAACAACTGTCTTTATAAATTTTTGGCATACAAAATTTAAGCCCATAATGAATTATTGTCAAGGGCACCAATTTGGTTATGCCTTTGTATACTACTACACAATTTCTAGTTGGTATATATGTTCAAATTTGTTAATTTTATAGGGAGATATATTCATATGGATAAATTCACACATGCTAAAAAAATGGTAGCTTCTCTCAATTATGTGTAAGTCTAAAACTAGATAAACCACTCTTGATATTGGTTCATCAAAAATAAGGAGAAGTTTCAAGTAGGCTAGTTACAAGATGAATTCCTTCTAGAAGTGGCATCAATCCCACAAATGTAAACAATTGATAAAGTGATGAAACAAAATAAGCCTCATCCTAAATGATGATCACTTCTTAGAATATAAGACTTTTTTGATATCACTACAATCACTAAAAATGTGCCTCCATATGTTTGGGTTGAAGCCACTTGTATTGCTATGCATGTACTCAACACAGTGAATCCCTCAAAACCTAGCATATTCCCTCATGAAAAATGGACTAGACAACCCCCACCATCATCCACTTCAAAATATTTGGCTCCACCTATTATGCTCATATTCTTCTAGAGCACGAAAACAAACTTGAAGCTCAATATATTTAAGGCATCTTTATTGGATACCCTATGAGTAAAAAGGGATACAAGGTATTAATTCCTTCACAATATAAAGTTATTGTGATACATGATGTATTTTTAGATACTGAAGAACAATTGGTTACATTGAATACTAGCGGATACAATATTTAGCCTAGATCAAAAGATGCTAACATATATGATATTTAGATTCTAGACTTTAAGGGGGATACATTGAACTGATACTCAAAAATTTCAAAATTTTAAATCAATCTATAAGTCTAGAGGAAGAAAACTAAGATACCGAGTAGATGTTTATATATTTTACACATTTTGATCCTTCACACAGTAATGTTGATCGTAGTAAAAGTATTATTTCACATCCATATTCATCAGTATCCTCCATACCTAATGATCCATTCTAGAATCATAATAAAAAAATTAAGGTAGGTGATACATCCACACTACTCCCCACTCAAGGAATTCTTGAAGAGCGATAGCTCTTAAAATACATAAAAATAGATGAAGAAGCCAAAATAGACATAAGAGGTGCCCTCAGAGCAAGAGTGCATGAATCATTACTTGTTGAATTGGAACCTACAGAACTTCACCTCACTCTGAAGAATGAACTTCTCACATACCAAGAAGCTATCAAACACATAGCTTGGAGACATGCAATGAACTAGTAGTATGAATCTTTGATAAAAAATGGTACATGGGAGTTAGTTGATCTACCACTTGGAATAAAGATAGTCCAAAATAAATGGGTGTACAAAAACAAGTATAAATTAGATGGTACCCTTGATAAAAATAGGGTGATATTAGAGGCTAAAGTCTTCACGTAAAAGAAAGGTATTGACTACACTAAGTTATTTACACATACTACAAAATGGCCCACAATAAAGAATCGTGTAGACTTAGTTGCATAACAAGGTTGAAAGATTCATCAATTAGATGTAAAGACTACTTTATTGAATGGTGAATTGGAAGAAGAAATATACATGGTATAGCTTGAAGGTTTTCAGATTGTATAACAGGAGCATAAGGTATGCAGATTGTATGGATTAAAGCAGCCCCTCATGCTTGGTTCAACAAGCTTTCAAATCATATGAAGCAGCTTGAATTTAAAGTGTGTGATTACCAAGATATTGATGCAACATTGTTCATCAAGCACAACAAAGACAAAGTCACATACCTCATAGTCTTTGTGGATGACATGCTTCTAACAGGTAATAGTGAACACATCATCAACACAGTAAAAAATGACCTTGTAAAGACCTTTGATATATCTAATCTGTGATTTATGAAATTCTATTTGGGCATAGAAGTAACTCAATAAAATGGTAAAATATCCTTGATCCAAGAGAAATACATCAACAATCTTCTGGAAAATTTTCAACTCAAAGATGTATGCCCTGTGACAACACTAATGGAATCAAATATAAAACTCACCATGGATGATGACACATCATAGGTAGATGTAACACTCTACCAAAGGTTGGTTGGTAGTCTCATCTATGTTACTAATACAAGGCCTAACATTGCTTATACAATGGGGATTATAGAAAGTTAAATGACCAAGACAAAGGAGAGTCACTAGCAAGTGGTAATAAAAGAACGGTCTATTGTATGAAAATAATGCAAATTTCAAACTCATTGCATACATAGACTTAGACTTGGCAAGAGATAAATACACTAGGAGATATACATCTATGTACTTGATGTTCTTGGCTCAGCATCAATTTCATGGAGATCAACGTGATAAAAGACTAGTAGATTATTCAGTAGAATCCAAATATATTGCTATAGTTAAGACAAGCAAAGAAGTGGTATGGTTGATAGAGTTGTTACACAGTCTTGATATCACTCAAAAATGTCCTACAAGATTGCATGTGAACAATTAATCAGTAATTCATGTGGTAAAGAATCTTGTGTTTCATGATAGAATAAAACACATCAGTACAAAAGTCCACAGGATTTGAGAACTTTGTTCAAGATGGTACAATACAAATACACTACTATCCAATAGTAGATCATATTTCTAACATCTTCACCAAGCCAGTTTAGACAATAAATAGGCTTGAAATCCTCCATATCCCCTTGATAATGGAGATGCAACAGGACCAACAAGGCTAATGCTTATTCGTAAAACCACATTCATGTGGTTAAATATAGTTAGGTCGATCTATGCTCTATCCTATTACTAAAAACACTTTGTGGGCATGAAAGGATAATGGTTGTACTAGTTTTGAAAAATTAAAACCTATGAAAACTTGAAAGTACATTGGGGATGAGCAAATGGTATATGGAGACCCAGTGGATTGGAGCTACATTTTATGGATAATTGGATAATTGGCTACACAAAGAGCCATTTGAGCCACTCATTTATTGAAATAAAATGACCTTCTATAATTAAGGGGGTGATTGAAGATATGTTAACACTACAATATCATGTTGATTAGCTAGGTTAATAATTAATTGTTATGAGACTTTAGTAATACATAATTAGAATAGGTTATTTTAATGTGTAATATCATTTAATATTCATTTTATTTTCAAGTAATATGGATTTAGGAACCCTAACCCTAATATCATTTTTCTCAATATATAATTCCATAACATAAAGGGAGAGATGTGATTTTTCATTCTTTCCATTGTCAAGAATGTTCTCCTTTTTTCTTGTTTCATGTGGTTGAGCTTGTGAACATAGCATTGATCCTTGCTATAGTTCCACCATGAATTTTGGAGAGCCCTTTGAGGATATAGTAAGCCTAAAATTATAGGGGTGGTATTACAACTAATCTCTTTTGAGCTACTGAGGGTTATGCATAATGGGTTGGACTCAAAATGTACTTGTAAAAAATGGTGAATCCTAATAAAAATCAAGGTGAATCAAGGCGAATACTAAAAAAATCAAATCAATCATCTTCACACCAAAATTTGGAGCATTTTAAGCCCTAAAAAGTAAGGTCATCTTTGGAGCACATTTTGACCTAATAAATCATCTTATAACTTTATAAAAACACCACCATTAGATCAGTATTGAAATGCGCTTTCCAACGAGTACAAATATACCTATGTTTGGATATATATTGTGGAAAATTGACCCTAAAAAACATTTGTCCCAAAAAAATTAGGAAAATGGGCCAACATCGAGGGTCCTCATATTTGCCAATTTCCAATTTTAGAAATCCTAATATTCATCCAATTTGTGAATATTTGCCACTATGCATAACCCTAGAGCTACTCTATTATTCTTTGTATTTTAGGCATTAAGATCCTCTTGGGGGGGGGGGGAAGGCATTTGCCTTGTCACATTCATACTTGGTTGACTTGAACCACCCTTCCCCTCATATGAGGAATGGATCTTAGTCCCTAGGATTCGCTATTAGTACCAACATGGAATTGCATCGAGGATTGGAAAACACCCTTAAATATGGAAATGTGTTAGGAATATTCTCATTAAAACTAACACATTCACATAAATATTACAAATAAACATAAATGCTTTATAGAAAAACTATTACAATACAAAATAAGTGTAGAAATAAAACAATCTCACAAAGTAACACATAATTATAGGCCAATTTAAGGGGGAAAATTCCTTCAATACTATAATTAAATTATGCAAAAATATACATTCATTATTACCTCTTATAGTTTAAATACTTCATCTACCACCTAAATCTCAAGGTTGGATTACATGCAAAGCTAGAATATCCTACTTACAAAACAATTACATTATTCATAATAGTTACATATACTGATGCCACTTGTCTAGGCACTTTTAGGGACACAACTATTACAAAATATTACAAAATATTATCATGGGTATCCCCCAATTTCAATAAGGTTTATTATATTATAGTGTTAGGATTGGGTCTTAATGTGTCCTTTCCCTTTGAAAATATTTGTCCTCAAAGCTAAATATGAGGAAACTATTAGTGGAGTTGATGAAGAGGTTCCCATGTAGAATCTTCAGGTTTTAAGCCATGAAATTGGACAAGAAAATTGATAATGACATATTAACGAAGGGCATGCGATATATGGTCTAGAATGCATTTAGGTTCAATAATGATGGAACCTTCATCATTCAACTTTGGAAGTGTAGACTACAATTGGACCTTATTACCAATAACTTGCTTGAGAGAAGATGCATGGAAGACTAGATGAATTTTAGAATAGCCAAAAGGACTATTTTATATATTTTCAACTTTATCCTTTACAACACTTGATAATAACCATACTATTTTATGATAATTTTTTGACACCCATGAAGCTAGAGAGAGGACTATTTGTATGTTTGTACGCGAAGAAAAAATATGTCTCCAACATCAAAGCTACATTCTATGCAATTTTAATCAGTTTATTATTTTATACGATTCTAAGCCAAGCCTAAATTGACCTTGAGTTGGTGAATAATGGAATCATGCTAGTAGAGAATGGAAATCATAGCTTGAACCTTAGAACTTCCTAGAATATAAGAAGATGGTATCTATGGAGGCTAATCATAGACTACTTCAAATGGACTCACCCTAGTGGCAGTGTGATATGTTGTGTTATACCACCATTTGACCAAAGGAAGCCATTTGAACCATTGTGTGGGATGTTTAGAGGTGAAGCAACAAAGTTATGCTTCCAAGAATTTACTCACAATTTAAATTTGGCTATCAGTTTGAAGATGATAAGTCAAATTCATCTTGAGTTGTATTCCCTACAACTTGAACAATTCCTCCCAAAATTAACTTGTGAAGGTAGGTTCCCTATCAAATATAATGGATTTAGGTATACCATGGAGATGAAAAATAGATTCTAGGAAGATTTGAGAAAAAATAGAGGTGGTGTATGGATGGGATAGGGAATAAAAATGAGCATACTTTGTAAGATGATCCACTATCACCAGAATAATTGATTTTCCTCTAGATTTAGATAACCCTTCAATAAAATCTAAAGAGATATTTTCTAAGCTTGTTTAAAAAGTGGTAAAGGTTTAAGGGTACTAGGATAACACACATTTTCACCTTTCATACATTGGAAATGATCACATTCAGTCACAAAAGTATGAATATCCTTCTTCATACCCATCCAAAAAAGTATGCTTGGTCATTGTATAGGTTTTGAGAAACCCTGAATGGCTAGTTGTTGGGAAATCATGCATCTCCTATATGATGAGGTCCTTTATTTATGATTTATGGGATACAACAAGATGGTCAAGTTACTATAAATATTAACCATACCAATTATAACCAAGGCATGAATGAGGATCTACTTGAATTTTTACAAATGAAAGTGTTCAAAGAGGAGTTCTTGATTAGTTACTCATGGGCTTGATGAATTTATTAAGGATGTGGTGTGGATATAGCCTTTAGCATGGATTGTTTTTCATGTAGTTGGGACAAAGCATATGCCAACATGTTCTCCTTATCCTTATTATAGGTGATGTCATAATCATAGCCCAATAATTTTGAAACCCATTTTTGTTCTAGAGTGGCTACCCTTTGTCCTAAGAAATATTTGAGACCCTTATGATCAGTCTTGACAAAACAAATATCTCTCAGTGAGATATGGTCACCAATTATTGACCACATGTAAACTGGTAAGCATTTCCTTCTCAAAAGTAGACTTACCTAGATGTTGGCCTGAGATTGCCTTGTTAGTGAAGGCCAAAGGTCTACCTTATTAAATTAGAATTACCCCCAAGGCCAGTTCCCCATGCATCACTTTCAATGAAAAAATATTTATAGAAATAAAGTATTACTAACATAGTGGTAGTGGTCATGGCATACTTCAAATCAATATAAGCTCTTTTTTCAAGTTATATCCATAAAAAAGAGTTCTTCCTTAGCATGGTTGTTAAGGGAGCCACTATATTACCATAGTTTTTATCAAATTTTGTGTAATATCCCATGAGTCCCAAGAATCCATGAATTTCCTTTAGGATACGAGGCTTAGACCAATCTTGAAACAACCTAAATTTTCTTTGGGTCAACCTAAACTCCATCTTTAGTGATGATGTAACCAAAGTATTCAACCTCTTGCTGGCCAAAAGAACATTTGGACCTCTTTGTATAGAGTTGATAATTAGAAAATTTTTTGAGTGTTTTATCTAAATTATAAATATGGTCTTCCCATAAACAATTGTAAATCAATATATCATTAAGAAATACTAGAATAAATTTGCAAATGAAAGGGAAAAAAATGTAACTCATGCAACTTTAAAAGGTAGAAGGAGCATTGCTTAATGCAAATGGCATAACCACAAATTCATAATGTACTTCATGAGTTTTGAAAGCTATTTTTTTAATATCCTCATCCTTGATTTGAATTTGGTGATACCTTGAATAAAAATCTAACTTGGAAAAGTATTGAACCCCATGCAATTCATCAAGTAATTTATTGATCACTAAAATAAATAATTTATCATTAATAGTAATATTAATGAGGTCTTTATAATACACACACAAGTACCAAGTTCCATCCTTTTTTGTACTAATAACACTATCAAATAATAGGGGCTAGCACTAGAATGTATAACATCGATAGTATGAATCTCTTGCACTATTTTCTTAAATTATAATTTTTAATAATAAGGATACTTGTATGGATAAACATTAGGGGAAATACTACCAAGAAAAATTTGAATTGCATGGTCATGTGAATGATGAGGAGGTAGTGCCTTGGTTTCCTCAAAAAATTAAGCATATTTATTTTATAAACCTTGTAATTGCACTGGATGGTCTCGTTCTTCTTCCTTGGGGACATTGATGGAAAAAATTTGTACCACAACTTAATGAGAAGACTTATTTAAAATGTTTCTATCTTATGGATATAAATAAACTATGTTGCACTAGCCTTCATACCCCGTAAAGTTTATGCATTCCCTTCTTGACTAAAATTCATCAACAACTTAACAAAATCCCATAAAATTGGTCCTAACATCCACAACCATTGTACTCTCAAAACTATATCACACCCACATAATGGTAGGGAAAACATGTCTATCTTGATATTATAGTCCCCAATTTGAATTTTGACATTAAAATATTTTACTTTGCATGGTAGGGTGCCACCATTAGCAATCATGCCTTCAAAAGAATTTCATGTAGTAATATAACATTTTTCTTATTTGGCTACATGTGGATCAATAAAGTTATGTGTACTACCAAAGTCAATATGAATGATGATCCATTGTCCTTTGAAATAGACAAACAATTTTATTTTTTAGGGAGTGGATACTCCTACTAAATCATGCACAAAAAGTTTTGGTTGGGAGTCCTTTAGATCTGCTACCTGATTTGTGGTTTCTCTCTCTTGAGGATCCTCCTCTTCCTTTGAAGATTCTATAGTTGGTGCCTCATTCATAACTAGTGGATACAATTTTTGATGCACACACTTGTGCCCTGGGAAATACTTTTCATCACAATTATAACATATTCATTTCCATTCTATTATCCATATCTTCATGATTTAATTTTTTATAGTTGTATATTTTGTGGTAGGGCTTCTCATAGGCATGGGAAAAAAAGTTGGTCGAGATTGAAGAAATTTAGAGGTGAATCCTAGAGCCTTGAATTTATCTTATACCAATATAGCTAACTATATTTCTTATTGTAATGTTTGGGGTCTCAAAAATTTAACCTCAACCCTAATATCATCATTCAAACCACTCACAAAACAACTTTGAAAGAAGTCGACATTTGGACCAGTGGTATGAATGGCAAGTTTTTTAAATTTATTTTGATACTCTCAAGAGGTTGAGGTTTTTCTAAGTTTATAAAAAGCTCTTGTGAAATCTTCAAACTCACTAGGACCAAAGAAAGTGAGTAGACACTGCCCAAATTATTGCCAAGAAAGGTCAATTTTGGCCTTCCTAAGCCACTAAAACTAATGTAGTCTATCTAATTCAAAATTGAAAAATTAAATTGTCAAATGCATGTAGCATGGGATATTAAGAAGATTAAAATATTATTTTGCCTTATAAATCTACCCTTTAAGGTATTTTCGATAAAATTTTTATAAGTCTAATTAGATCCATTGTTGTTTGGTACATTTTTCTAGTGGTAGATCGTACTCATATCATGTTGATCATAATGACCCAAGGAATTGGTAGAGATACGACTATCCAAATCTACCTTCATTTCCTTCTGTGTCTTTATGACCACACTCATAGATGCCTAGAATTTTTTGAGTTGTGTTTATCTTTTCTAATTTGTTGGTAAATGAGGACCATATTTGTTTGCTCATACTATCCACTTATTTAGCAATAGACTCTAATTCTTGTTGCCAAGTACTTAAAGCCATTTTCTTAGATTTATAACATGTTATGAATTCTTAATAAAAATAGAAATTTAATTTTATGGGCTACTATTTTTAGTAAGGATTCCAAATTATTATTTTTTTATCGGTTAAAAAATTTAAATTGCAAATGGGTTTTATTAGGGACCCAAAACATGATTACAAAAATGTTGAAGAAGCCAAAGCCCAAAAAAAGTCAAAATAGGACATAGTCCATCATAAATGCATACCACTAAGGCTGTCCTTAGGAACCAACAAATACAACATAGCAGGAACAAAGGATACCCTTAGAAAAAAATAAAAACTAGAAAAAAACATATGGTTCAGGCAACAAAAATGAAGCCATCGACTTCAGCGCACATAAAATAAATTCTTAAGCTTCTTCAACAGGTTTTATCCCAACCTCCTAAATTTTAGCATTCGAAGTGTCAATTTCAACATTTTTTCTTTGCTATGGTCATCCATAGGAGCAGCATAAGCTTTTGTTTCTTTGGAAGGAGCTTTGACAGCATACTCAGTGAAGGGTTTCCTGAAGAAATATAGATTTAGTGCATTACGTAGATCAGCAAGTTGAGATATGCAATTTATGATAGAATTAATAATGAACTTTTGCATGTAGTGGTCAGGGTTATTCTCTTCATCATTCCTTGACTCGATGATCAAGGATTCCATTTGCTGGGTCAATTTATTCAATTGGAAAAAGGAGTGCATTGGCTTTGGTTCAAACTCAGGTTCAGGTTTAGGGGATTCACTTGTGGATATCTTCCTCAAATTGTAGATAGTTTCATTAACATTTTGCTTCTTATAAGAAATCCTAGGGGTAATTGAGGATTGTGGAGTTTATTGGGATGAGCTAGGCTTTATGGGGCTAGGCCTAGGCTTAGGAGGGGGAGACAAAATTATGCCCTGGGGGCAATAGATGAGCTAGTGCTTATACAAGATATTGAACAGTCCTTGATGAGTGAGAAACTCAGAACCGTTCTTCCTTCTACAATGATCAATGGTGTAGCTGATAGAGTTAAAAAAAAAAATTGGATATTGACCAAATTTACATCATGAAAATGATAGAAGAAGGAAAAATCGAAGCTACATAAAACCTTATCTGGATCATCAACAATGATGAACTGCATGATATATTTTAATACAGTTCCCCAAGGGAAAGGAAGCTCCTCATGATGAATCCCTACATGAGCTTTCTTGAAATTTTTCTTATCCTTAACATATTTCAACTCAGCATCCCAATTATGTTTTTCTCTTCTTATGGATCTCCCCTTAGCAGGCTAGCTGGTGAGCTCAACCAGAACTTTGATGTTAACATCGAACATTCTATCATGAATGGTAACCCTACCATTTCCTAAGTATTCATGAATGCCATAGTGATTTATGGGTCCAACCCTTCAAATTTTTAGAAAAAAATGAAGCAAACCCTTTGCTAATAGGATACCTTTAGTAATTGAATCCATACAAACCATGGAAGGCTCAAAAAAATTCATGGTGATAGCATAGGAATAGGAACATCTTTGGATAATAAATTAAGGAAGGCAATGGTAGAAAAAAACTAGAGCATGGCCAAAATAAAAAGAAACGGCCAGATTTTCACAAATGGAAATGACCCAATGACATTCTCGACAAACATGCCAAATGGGATGGGGAAGAGTAAGACTGTATGAACCAAGGTGTTCATGATAGAAAATGCAATTACAAATATTTAAAATATCATGTGGAAATCTGAAACAATCGACCACATGAATGAAATTACGAGATGGAAGAAAAAAACACAAGGAGAGACACGAGGTAAAGGTTTGACATGGAAGGAGGAAGGATGAAGTTAGAAATGGGAAATGAGAAAAGAGGGAAACAAGGTGGCACAAAGATGAAATAGGATGATAACCATAAAGGAAAGGAGAGATCGAAAGTCAAAATGGATGATACTACCAAGATGAGGGAGGGTAAAATAAAATACTGAAGAAAAACCACAAAAAATATGACCTTTAAAGGTGAACACCCAATAACCAAGGTTGAGAAAACCAAAAAACCTGGGTAACCCATGTACCAAGGTAGCATGGGAACCACCAATGAAGAAAGCAAAATCAATGAGCATGTGATTCATTTTGAAAGGGGCTGACTTGCTCCATGTCAGCGTAAGTTTTATTTTATGACAAAATGTCTTGATTAATGATGTGTTCCAAATTCTAAGGGACACTATTGGTCCAAGTCATCAAAATTATGGATTGGGTACCAATATTTGCCAAAATGTCAACATATTTATTACTTTCTCTAAAATTGTGCTAGAAAATTATGTCTTAGAAAGTTTGACTGATAATTCTAGCCTCATAAATACAATTCCTTATCCTCTAGGATGGAACTTTAGAATTTTTTAGATAATTGATGATAGTGAGGGAATCACCTTCCACCACAAGTTTATCAGAATAATATTTAGCCAAAACTAGGCCACACCACATAGCATGAGCTTCAGCAACTTGATTTGATTGGGTTTCCAAAAAATTTACAAAGGAAAGGATAACCCTACCTCTACTGTCTTTGAGGATACCTCCAGATCCAGCCCACCCATGATTACCATTAGAAGCACCATCAACATTTAATTTGAGCTAGCCTGAAGGAGGAGGATTCCATTTGGAATGTTGGGAGATTGAATTTGAATATTATCCATTATAGCAAAATTGAGAGACAGACCCAAGGAGACCTCAAAATGAGAAGTAGGGTGAGAAGAAAGAGGATAGAGGGAGGCATTTTTAGTGGCAAAAGAAATAATTTTATTCAAGACACAATCTATGATTAGCATGGAATTAGAAAAGACTCTGCGATTTCTTTCCAACCATATTTACCACAAAAAATAATGTAAATAAAATTACCACAAGAATTTGAGATGAAGATTACAAAAAGGATTAGGCCATTGGGTAATAAGATCAGTAATAGAACATGGATTAGCCTGAGAAATGTGGAAAAATTCAAACAACTTATTGAGGATGATAGAAGGGAAAGGTCAGGTAAGGAATAAATAATGGGGGGATTACCAAGCAAAAAAACATAGGAAACACCTGTTGGGAATGGGTGGACCTCTTTTCAGTAGAGTATCGATAGTAATGATCTTTTCCTGGATGGCTACCCACACAAAATTGGAAATTTTAGGAATAATATGTTTAGGCCATACAAGACTAAAAGGAATTACTAGTTCATCATGGGGAAATAGAAGTTGATAGGCTGACTTGACAAAAAAGTCTCCACAATAAGTAAATTACCAAAAAAATTAATCAGGAGGACTTCAAAAAGGAATGATTAAGTATTTGAGAAGAAAATATAAATATTTATCTTCCTCGGGGTGATCTTGACAGCTAATAATCTTTCAAGTCTTCCTATAATGTTGATAGCATATAAAACCTAAGATATTTGGACAAAAAACAATATTAGTATATCCTTTGAAGATAACCAAATGGGGATTATTTATTAGTGGTTCATTTAGAATCCATTTATCATGCTAAAAATAATTTTTTTGCCCATCCTCTAATCTCCATATGAGGCCACGATCTACAAGATATTTGACTTGTAAAATTGATTTCCAAAATAAGGACCCTCTTGGGTGGGGCACAACATTGAAGAAATTATTTCCCTACAAATACTTACGGTTGATAATGGAGGTCCATTCAGATTAAACATTTAAGATTAGCCTCCAATCCTACTTTTCTAGAAGGGCTAGATTTAGGAGGTGAAGGCTCCTGAGCCCAATCCCTCCTAAGTGTTTCAGACGACAGACTTTATCCCAATCTACAAGGTGGAAACAATTTTTATTTTCAGATCCTAACCATAAGAAGTTCTTCTGTATTTGTTCAATTTTATTACAGACCCTTATAATAAATTTGAAGACAAACATGAATTATATAGGAATGCTTTGAAGATAAGCTTGTGTAAGGGTAACCTGTTAGTATTACAATGACACTGAGAGGGGGGGTGAATCAGTGTAGCTCTATAAACTTAAATTTATAGCTCTTAAAACCGTAGCAATTAAAAGTTATTACTAGATACAGCAAGTATAACAAAAGGGCATCACACAACACAAGATTTTAATGAGGTTCACCAATGTGGCTACTCCTCAAAAATTGACTTCTTGGACTACCATCCAAATCCAGCCTTTGCAAAGCACCAACTTTACAATCAATTTACTAGCACCAACTGGAAGGAGCACCAACCCCTGATTTATCTGCACCAACAAAAAGGAGCACCAACCCCTGATTTACCAGCACCAACTGGAAGGAGCACCAACCCCTTATTTATCTGCACCAACAAAAAGGAGCACCAACCCCTGATTTACTAGCACCAACTGGAAGGAGCACCAACCCCTTATTTATCTGCACCAACAGAAAGGAGCACCAACCCTTGATTTACCAGCACCAAATGGAAGGAGCACCAACCCCTTATTTATTTGCACCAACAGAAAGGAGCACCAAACCCTGATTTACCAACACCAAATGGAAGGAGCACCAACCCCTTATTTATTTGCACCAACAGAAAGGAGCACCAACCCCTGGTGCCAAGCTACAACCTGGACTTCAATTTGAATTTATAAGTTTGATAATAAGATACCTTTGCTTTTGCAATATCCTAACTGGTCTTCTTCACCTTTGCACTCTCTGCACACTTTGCTCTCTCTATGTAATCACTTTACACACTCTGCTTCGTTACAGTCAAACTTCACGATCGTCTTATCCCTTTTGTGCACTCTGATATCTTTGCAAATTTCACACTTAGCATGATTCAACATGACTTGCTATTTGCACACTATGACCGTATCTCACACCCTTCAACCCATACATCAATTCACCAAATAGCCCTCCGTTTATAGCAATATTTTTATGATGAAAACCCTAATCTTAGTCAGCTATAAAACCTAATCTTAGTCAGCTTTCAGAATGCCTGTAAACCCTAATTTTAGTTGGTTGTCATCGGTCTTCGTTGGCTTCAACTACCCCTATAACTCTTTTTTGTTGTTGCCATGAAAATACAACATGTCGCGATATCATGACACTTTTTCTTTCTCTGTCTTTCTCCTTGCTTTGGCCTACAAAAATACAACATGTCGCAATATCATGACACTTTTTCTTTCTCTCTCTTTCTCTTTGCATCGGACCGTGAAAAAGATACATGTCACGATATCATTACACTTTTTCTTTCTCTCTCTTTCTCTTTGCATCGGACCGTGAAAATGCTACATGTTGCGATATCGTGACACTTTTTCTCCTTGTGCTTTCTCTTTGCTTCGGCCCCCGAAAATACATGTCGCGATATCGCGACACTTTTTCCTCCTTGCATTTTCTCTTTTCTTCGGCCCGCGAAAATACAACATGTCGCAATATCACGAAATTTTTACCTTCGTAGACTTCATATTTTCTTTTGTCACGATATCATGACACTTCTGCTTCCGTAGTCTTCAGCTTAGATTTTTTCGCGAAATCGTGACACTTCTGCTTCCGTACTTAGCTTCTTTGCTTTTGTTGCAAAATCGTGACACTTCTGCCTTTGAATTCTTCTTCTCTACTTTTGTCGTGAAATCACGACACTTCTGCTTTCGA
The DNA here is from genome assembly GCA_028583015.1 of Wollemia nobilis. Lineage (NCBI taxonomy): Eukaryota > Viridiplantae > Streptophyta > Pinopsida > Araucariales > Araucariaceae > Wollemia > Wollemia nobilis. The sequence continues at coordinate 754,938 of JAQPPZ010002855.1, forward strand.
AATCTTGCTTTCTACTTTTTTCACGAAATCATGACAGTTTTGCTTCCGTATGCTTCCTCTCTTTCTTTTGTCACAAAAATGCGACATGTCATGAAATCGTGACACTTTTCAAATTTCCTTTCTCTCTTCTATTTTAGTCATGAAAATGCGACATGTCACTAAATCGTGACACTTTTCCAACTTACTTTCTCTCTCCTATTTTAGTCGCAAAAATGCGACATGTCATGAAATCGTGACACTTTTCCAACTTTCTTTCTCTCTCCTGTTTTATTCGCGAAAATGCGACGTCACGAAATCGTGACACTTTTCTTACTTGTTCTCTTTCTTCGAACTTTGTCACGAAATCACGACACTTTTTCCTACTTTCTCTTTCTCTTCCAACATGTTGCGAAATCATGACAGTTTTTCCACTTGCCTTTTTCTCTTCCAACTTGTCATGAAATCATGATAGTTTTTCCACTTGCCTTTTTCTCTTCCAACATGTCATGAAATCGCGACAGTTTTTCCACATGCCTTTTTCTCTTCCAACATGTCACGAAATCGTGACAGTTTATCCATTTGTCTTTTTCTTTTCCAACATGTTGTGAAATCATGACAATTTTTCTTGATTTTTCTCTCTTCCAACATGTCGCAAAATCACGATAGTTTTTCTTTCCTTGTATATGTCGCGATATCGCAACACTTTTCTTACTTGTCTTTTTCTTTGATCTTTTGCATATGGGCCACTTCGGTCTTCTTGGAAAATCACTTGTACATACTACGAATAACATTTGAACTCCTGTCTTCTACATCTGAATAGCTTTTGAACTTTCTATCCACTGCATCAACAGATCTTATCTGACTGTGTTGACAACAATGACAATACTGTTGCTGCACCTTGCTCAACAATATCCCCCTTTGGAATTGTTGGCAACACATGTGCAATTTCTTTTAACTCTTCTCCCCCTTTGACAATAATACCAAAGGGCTACTACAGACTCCCCATGAGTCCATGCACAACATTCTCAGGCAAAATTTATTACACTTAACTGATATTGGCTCACTAAAGCTAATACCAAGATCTTTCAGGATTTGTTTCATCCACAATACCTACGTACAACATGTTGTCGTTGTAATATATTTTGCCTCTGCTGTCGATAAAGAAACTGACTCTTGTTTCTTACTATGCCATGTGACCAACCTGTCTCCAAGATAGAATGCACCTCGAATTTTGGATACCATAACCCATACTCCATAGTACCCTTGAGGTACCAAAGAATCATCTTCACTACTGTCACATGAGTCTCCTTGGGATTAGCCTGAAATCATGCTACCATGCATATTGCCTACAAAATATCTGGTCTGGTAGCTTTCAAGTACAGTAAGCTCCCAATCATAGATCTGTACATGGTTTGATCAACAGGTGGAGATTTGTCATCCTTGCTCAACTTGCAACCTATCATCATGGGAGTGCTAACTGGATTAAAATCCTCCATTGTGAACTTTTAACATCTCTTTCACAAACCTAATTGTCTGAACTGTCTCTCTAACTTTGGACAGTGGTAGTAAGAACCATAAATAGTACAACAATGACATATAGCAATACTACCAATAATGACAACTCTCAATTTAATCACCACCCTTCACGACACTTCCATAAACAACTACATGAAATGAAAACACACTTCGACAACTATACGACAACTTCCCTGACTACTTGCCTTTCATCCTTAGGTAATCAAACAAATACATAGGAGCATTAAAATGAAACTTCAAGATTGCTCCTCCTAAGGATGTGCTATCTGGAGTTGCTTAGTGCAATAGCGGAGTAGTCTCCTTTAGTCCAAGGAGACACGATTTCCTTTCTTTTATCTTTCTCCAAACTTTCTTGAACTCGGGCTTGGATTTTTCAACTACATCCCTATTTTGCATCTTTTTGTGAACTCAAACATTTCTCTTGTGTGGTTGTCTCTTGTGCATCCTTGAAGAATTATTATTTTCCTTTCTTTCATGTACATGATTTATTCCCTGTCTGAGTTGCGATCTTTACGTCTAATGAAATCTATTGTTTTGCCTTAGATTAGATACAAAAATGCTTAGACAAAACCTTGCTATGTGCCCATGACCATTACATTGAAAAATTTGTACATAGTATTCACTCAGAAATGCAAATGTATTTCTACCAGCATAACTCTTTGATTTATTATTCAATCCACAATAAATTGCCTTGTGACCATACTGGTTGCATCTGAAACAATAGCCATTAAAAGTATTATTATGAAGAGAGTGAGAGTGATAGAACCTCTTTTGTTGTGGTTGCTTTTCTATAGATCTCCTTTGATATTTTCTTCCTTTTGAAGATTCAACTTCAAACTTTTCTTGCTTTGATACTTCAACAATGAACTTCTTCTTCTCTGCAAAGTTGGAAGATGAAGGTTGTTCAACTTCCTATCCAAGACCACGCTTATCCGTGGAGATTATTTGTTGGCTTATCATTTTATCTAGCAACTCTGTGCTCTTCTCAAATTTGAGATTTGTATTGGCCTCTTCTAGTTGTTTCTTCAATAAAACAATCTCTTCCTCTTGTTTGTAGCAACCAATCTCTTTCTCATTGATCTGTGACCTGAGAGTTTCTTCAATCCTTTTGAATTATTCTACCTATACTTTCAAACTGGATATTATCTCATTTGCATCCTCAAGCTTTCTTGAGATTTCCTTATTCATTTTTCTTTCTATCTTCAATTCATCCAGAGCTGTAATTAGTTCCTCTTTCAAATTTATTTCTGCATCATTTTCTACTTCATCACATTCTTGTTTTTTTTTTGTTTTTTTTTTTAGTGTCATGAAAAGACCTCCACCTGTTTCCTTTTTAGAATCATCCTCTAGGACTTCATTAAATCTCATCATATATTCCTCTATGTTCTCATCGTCATTCAACTTTAATTCTTCGAACTGAGCTTGATGTGTTTGTAACTTGGCCTCCTTGATATCATCGTCTCCTTCATGAATACTCCTCAGTTTGTCCCATATTTCTTTTGCCATTTTACAACTCATGATCTTTACCAGTTCATTGCCTACTAATTCACACATGATAGCATTCTTTGCTTTTGAGTCATTCTCAAATAGATTCTTACTGGTAGCATTAGTTGGAGGAATGATGGGTATAGCGTATTCACTGTCTACTGAATCCCAGATGTCGTATCCCAAAGCACAAAGATATGTCTACATCTTGATTCTCTAGATCACGTAATTAGTTCCATAAAACAAAGGTGCTTTGTTTGGTGAGAAGCCTTCACCACCTACCATTGTGTTACTTCCAAGATCACCCTAGCCGGTTAAGCTTGTATAGGAACTTAGCTATGATACCAATTGTTAGTATTACAATGACACTGAGAGAGAGGGGTGAATCAGTGTAGCTCTATAAAATTAAATTTATAGCTCTTAAAACCACAAAAATTAAAAGTTATTGCTAGATACAACGAGTATAACAAAAGAGCATCATACAACACAAAATTTTAACGAGGTTCACCAATGTGGCTACTCCTCAAAAATTGATTGCTTGGACTACAATCCAAATCTAGCCTTTGCAAAGCACCAAATTTACAATAAATTTACCAACACCAATTGGAAGGAGCACCAACCCCTGATTTATCTGCACTAATAGAAAGGAGAACCAACCCCTGATTTACCAGCACCAATTGGAAGGAGCACCAACCCCTGATTTATCTACACCAATAGAAATGAGCACCAACCCCTGATTTACTAGAACCAACTGGAAGGAGCACCAACCCCTTATTTATCTGCACCAATAGAAAGGAGCACCAACCCTTGATTTACCAGCACCAACTGGAAGGAGCACCAACCCATTATTTATTTGCACCAACAGAAAGGAGCACCAACCCCTGATTTACCAACACCAACTGGAAGGAGCACCAACCCCTTATTTATCTGCACCAACAAAAAGGAGCACAAACCCCTGATGCCAAGCTGCAACCTGGACTTCAATTTGAATCTATAAGTTTGATAATAAGATACCTTTGCTTTTGCAATACCCTGACTGGTTTTCTTCACCTTTGCTCTCTCTACACACTCTGCTCTCTCTGCAAAATCACTTCACACACTTTGCTTCGTTACAGTCAAACTTCATGATCATCTTCTCCCTTTTGTGCACTCTGATCTCTTTGTGAATTTTGCACTTAGCATGATTCAACACGACTTGATCTCTGCGCACTATGACCGTATCTCACACCCTTCGACCCATACATCAATTCACCAAACAACCCTCCTTTTATAGCAATATTTTTATGATGAAAACCCTAATCTTAGTCGGTTGTAAAACCTAATCTTAGTTAGCTTTTAGAACACCTGTAAACCCTAATTTTAGTTGGCTATCATCGGTCTTCGTCGGCTTCAACTGCCCCTGTAACTTTTTTGTTACTGTTGCCACGAAAATACAACATGTCGCTATATCGTGACACTTTTTCTTTCTCAGTATTTCTCCTTGCTTTGGCCAACAAAAATACATGTCACGATATCGTGACACTTTTTCTTTCTCTCTTTCTCTTTGCATAAGACCACAAAAAAGCTACATGTCGCGATATCGCGACACTTTTTCTTTCTCTCTCTTTCTCTTTGCATCGGACCGCAAAAATGCTACATGTCGCGATATCATGACACTTTTTCTCCTTGTGCTTTCTCTTTGCTTCGGCCCTCGAAAATACATGTCATGATATCGTGACACTTTTTCCTCACATTTTCTCTTTGCTTCGGCCTGTGAAAATACATGTCGTGATATCATGACATTTCTGCCTCTACAGACTTCATCTTTTCTTTTTTCATGATATCGTGACACTTCTGCTTCCGTAGTCTTCAACTTAGCTTTTGTCACAAAATCGTGACACTTTTACTTTTGTACCTAGATTCTTTGCTTTTCTCGTGAAATTGTGACACTTCTGCCTTCGAAGTCTTCTTCTCTGCTTTTGTCATGAAATCATGACACTTCTGCTTCCGAAGTCTTGCTTTCTTCTTTTGTCACGAAATCGTGATAGTTCTGCTTCCATATGCTTCCTCTCTTTCTTTTGTCACAAAAATGTGACATGTCATGAAATCGCGACACTTTTCAAATTTCATTTCTCTCTCCAATTTTAGTCATGAAAATGCGACATGTCACAATATCGCGACACTTTTCCAACTTACTTTCTCTCTCATATTTTAGTCGCGAAAATGCGACATGTCACGAAATCATGACACTTTTCCAACTTACTTTCTCTCTCCTATTTTAGTCGTGAAAATGCGACATGTCACAAAATCATGACATTTTTCCAACTTTCTTTCTCTCTCCTATTTTAGTCGCAAAAATGCCACATGTCATGAAATTGTGACACTTTTCTTACTTGTTCTCTTTCTTCAAACTTTGTCACGAAATCACGACACTTTTTTCTGCTTTCTCTTTCTCTTCCAATATGTCGCAAAATCGTGACAGTTTTTCCACTTGTCTTTTTCTCTTCCAACTTGTCACGAAATTGTGACAGTTTTTCCACTTGCCTTTTTCTCTTCCAACATGTCGTGAAATCGTGACAGTTTTTCCACTTGCCTTTTTCTCTTCCAAAATGTCATGAAATCGCGATAGTTTTTCCATTTGCCTTTTTCTCTTCCAACATGTCACAAAATCATGACAGTTTTTCTTGCTTTTTCTCTCACTTCCAACATGTCACGAAATCATGACAGTTTTTCTTGCCTGCTATATATGTCGCGATATCGTGACACTTTTCTTACTTGTCTTTTTCTTTGATCTTTTGCATATGGGCCACTTCGGTCTTCTTGGAAAATCACTTGTACATACTCTGAATAACCTTTGAACTCCTATATTTTGCATCTGAATAGCTTTTGAACTTCCTGTCCACTGCATCAACAGATCTTATCTGATTGTGTTGACAACAATGACAATATTGTTGCTGCACCTTGCTCAACATAACCTTACTATATTGAGACAAAAGGTTCCCTTTCCAACCAACCAATTTATTTTGCAATCTTTCAATCACATTATTCCACATTGAAGCATTAGGTTGACCTATGAATAGAGGAAGACCCAAATAAGTAGTAGGAAAGGATGATACTAGGCATTCAAGGATGGCAAAAATATTAATTTATCTTTGGATCAAAGTATTTATAAATAAGATTTTGCTTTTATGTAAGTTAACCATTTGTCCAACAACATCTTCATATAAAAGTAAAATATGCTTGATAACTATAGCCTCAAAGACATACACATTAGTGGAAATAATTATGTCATCCACAAATTTTTGATGAGAAACTGGTCTGGTCTGCGAAGCTGCTTTTATTCTTGAAATAAGATTAATATTGCAAGTTTCTTTGATGGTTATGCCTAAAGCCTCAACAACTATTATAAATAGTAAAGGAGATATGAGATCTCCTTTATGAATACCTCTATTTCTTGGAAAATAGCCAACAGTGGATCCATTAACCAACACTGAAAACCATAGAGTGGATATGCACCCTTTGATTAGCTCAACCCAATCAGGATGAAAACCAAACTTCAAGAGGACTTAAAAAAGGAAATCCCAATTAATTCTATAATAGTTCTTATTCATGTCCCATTTTAAAAAAAGAAGTAGATTTTTTGGCCAGATAGATAGAATGAAGGGCTTCATGAATAGTAATTACTCCATCAAGGATGGACCTGCCTTGGATAGAGCTTCTCTGACAAGGATCAAAGATGGAAGGAAGGATATCCCTCAATCTGGAAGCAATAGCCTTAGTAAGAATTATGTAGAGCACATTACACAGGCTTATAGATCGAAAGTTAGTCATGGATTTGGCATTCAACCTTTTTGGAATGAGAGCAATAAAGGTCGAATCTACAAGGGATATATTTTGTGGATTAAATTCTCTAATAGAGGAGCAGACGTCAAGGTCAACAATATCCTATAAAGTTTGAAAATAATAATGAGGAAACCCATCCGAGATAGAAGCCTTGTTAGGATGCATAGAAAATAAGGCCTGGTGAATCTCCTCATCTGAAAAAAGGATCAAGAGCTTAGAATTAGCATCTTCTGAAACCAACTGAGTAATGTGGTAGAGCATGGAATTTAAGGCAAGGTTAGAAGGAGGCCTATTCTTACCTCTTCTCTAATTTTAAAAATATCAGAGGTAGAGGGCCAAAAATATTTCAAATTGTGTTTTGAATTCTATATATCAAAATTATTATCTCGAAAAAATAGTTGTAATGAGCTACATATTACAAAACTAGTTTTGGATACCCTAGAATTTTTTTATTGTTTTGTTACCTAGGTTGCTTATAATGTCAATTTTCCTCTAAGAGGTTTGGTTCAAAATTTAGGTTTTGGATTGATCAACCTCTTATGATACTCTGTACTATATGTTCTAACTATTAATCAATATTGATATTGTGATGTCACTTATCTAGTCTAACTCTATCATAAATATTCCCTATTTATTTTAAATTTTGAATATCACTAGTAATTATTACTAACACTGATAATTAATGCCCTATACTGATTGTTATTGATTGATTATATGGACTGTTACTAACATTGTCCATCATGTTCTCCTATTTTTGACTTTTGTGGTTTTTGTCATGACTGTTATGTTCTTATGTAAATTATTTTCACTGCTTCCTTGAAAAAAAATTGGAATAGGGATGTCTTCTTTGTATGCTCAATTTTTGTGGTAAGGTTATGGTCACAGGTTCCATATTTACAAAATAGGATTTTTTTGTCACAAGTTTGATATTCAACACAATAAGGTATTCTAATCCAAGGTGTATGTATTGCACATAGGCCATCTCTTATACCATAATTATGAGCAATAGTGCTCAAACCAATATTTTAGGCCACTAATCAAGAAGGATTCCATGCATACCCTTGAGAACACTATCTGCCTCTATGTAAGTATGGGAGGATGATCTTCCTAGATGTTTTTCGGTGTACTATGGGGATTATAATGCTAAAAATATTCCTAATGGCTAAATATTTCTTCTAATCCTAGGGGGTCTCTCAATATACCCAAAGACACATGGGAGCTCAATTTCATAGATGGATATTGTCTAAGGCCTAGGTATTAGAGCCCGATCACCCCTCACTTCACTAGATACTTTATGGGTAATTTAACTTATCAAATAATGATAGCTCCTCCATGATATTTTAAAACCCCCAACACAATGTTTTTAACCTAATAAATTAATGCAAAAAAGTAAGGCTATATATATTTATATTTAAAAGGAAACTGACAAAACAAAAAAATTTATACCTAATAGTAGAAATGGTAGAAACTATCACAATCATAGAAGAACACTGCCTTGGAAAGCACTCTGATACCACTTTGGAACCTTCTCATTAAAAAACACATTCACAAAAGCATTGTAAGTAAACATAAATGATTGATACACAAACTATTACAATATGAAATATAAGTTCATAATTGAAACAATCTCACAAAGTAATACAAAATTGTAAGCCACTTTGAGAGGGCAACCTCCTTCAATAATTTCATTCAATTATGCAAAAGACACATTCATTCATTCCCTTATAGTTTTAAACACTTCATCTACCACCTAAATTTCAAGGTTGTCTTATGCATCATTTTTTGAGAGGGTTTGCAAGTCTTTGGATTTGCAAAAATGGTAGATGAATTTTTGAGAGGGTTTGCAAGTCTTTGGATTTGCAAAAATGGCGGATGAATTTTTTAAAGTCTTTTGGAAGTAGAAATTTAGGTTTTTTGTGTAGGTGCAAGTATTCCCTTCAGATAAAGTGCTATGTGTAGGCTGTGAAGTGGTCTATGTGTTCTAATTATGGCCCTTATGGACCCCCTTCTCAACCCATATTCCATAAGAGATCATTTGCAAATACAATTAAAGTAAAATAGGATATGGAGGACATCTTGTTTAGATACATAGATCTTCATTCTATTTTATCTATAGTGGCTAAGAATCCAAAGCAATAATTATACTAGGTAATGGTAAACGATTGCCTTCCCCAAGTGGTCCTTCAACCTAAACTAGTGATAGATCAAGCCTTGGTCAATGATAACATTCTCTATAGAAGAAAGTATGACCTAATTTGTAAGTTTATCGACATAATATCATATTTAGGATTTATGTTCTCTCGGATCTAAAATAATTGGGAGCCCCTTGGAGATACCAAAATCTCTCTTATTAGAAATTACTATTATATTGTGAGTTTTTTTTTCTCAAGCAGACAGAGAAAAAGCTTTTGAGTGAGAGAGGAAAATATATGGTGTTGTGAACATTTTTTTTCAGATATAGAAGTTAGTATTTGACCCTCGGATGGAGCCCTATGTGGTGATTGTTTGGATTTGTCTTTATGCCCTGCCTATAGAATACTACTGTAAACTGATTTTTAAAAAAATAGGTAATTTCTTTAAGAGTTTTTAGGGACATAATGAGGGTGAATTTGTTGTTTATGCCTAGATCTATGTGGATATGGATCTCAAATAACCTCTCCTAGCTAAAATAAAAATTAACATGGGATACTTATACTAGATCCAATAGGTATACTATAAGGCAATTCCATTTTGATGCAGGTTCTACCAAAAACATGGTCATCTGGCCCGCTTTTGCTTGGAGGAAATTACAAAGAGTCCTATCCATCCAAAGGAAAATATCACCAATAGAAATTTTGCTAAGAATAAAGAAGATAATATACCCATAGCCTTGAATGTTAATCCCCCTATAGAGGATTTTGAATCTCCAAAGATAAAGAAGAATAAAAAGAGTAAGACAACACACTCCAACCAATCAATAGAAATAAATTTCAATAGGTATGAAAATATTAATTATCTATTGGATATGGAGGAGGATACCACCTTAATATATGAACCACAGAAGGATAACATTCCCCTTGTAAGGGTTAAGGAAACTACCCAACATGTTTCTTTGAATCCATATTTGGGGGCTAATCACTTAAAATTGATAAATTTAGGGAACCAAACCCTTGCAATGGTTGTGGTGGATAATTATGTTTCCATGAAATATAGAAAGAAGTATAAATGGAAACCTAACCTTTGGATCCAAAAAGCAAAGAAAAGGTTAAAAAATTATCAAGCAAATATAGAAGGAACTTCCTTCCTTTCTCCATGCTTTTTGGCCAACATCCCTAAGTCTTATCTTGTATCATCTAGCTCTGCTAAATCCCTTGCGGTCAAACCACCTATCCTTGAGAGGAAGAGAAAGGCCATGCAAGATATTGCCAAATTGAAACCAAGGAAAAGAATCAGCTTTGACAGTGCAGAAGAACAGGTGAGGAAGTTGGCTAGGCTTCAAAAGCTAGCCACTAGGTGCAACATCATAGAAATCATGAATGATGAAGAAGAAATGCAGGATGAAAAAAAAATCAAGGACCTCATAATTTACTCTACCACGGTAATGATGAATTTGATGGTTAATTACATGATGAACATCAGAGAAGGACTACATAAACTCTTCTACAATGGCCAACCTAGTCAGGAAATTGAAGGAGGTTCTAAAGCAGATAAAGTCACGGTGAAGATCAAACCCAAGTAATATGAGCCTATGGACACCGAGAAGAATGATACTAAGGAAGAGGAGAAAACCTTGACTGAGGACTAATTTCCTCATTCCTTGTTTTGTTGCTCCTATGACTACCATGAGTGATACCTGGTTTGTTTTGGCTAATATAAGTCTTTTTGGTTTCTTGTCTTCCCTGCGTGGAAGCATGCACATCATTAGCCATAGATTTTTTTTTAAAGGTTGTATCTATTCTAGTAGAATCCTCAAGTCTGAGGTTGCATCCTCATTTTCTAGTTACTGTTATAATGAATGGATTCTCAATTCTGATGCTGAGTCCTCGTGTTTTGCTTATGTTAGTACATGCTATGCTAAAGACTTTCAGCTCATCCTTTATTATTACATAGCCATAATGGTTGTTTTTGTAATTAGGTTAAGGATCCTTAAAAAACTTTTCAGAAATATAATATATCTCATTTACCAAAAAAATAATAATTAATTTCAATAAATTGACATGCAATGCATAACTCACAAATTTGAGTAATAAACGATGTAGTAGAAGAATGAATAATGAACCAACAATTTGAATGCCTCTTTAAGGAGGGTAGATCCCTGAATCGAGTGGATAACTATCTAAATATGAAATAAAATTATTTTAAATATTATAGTCGATGACTTATAATATTTGTATTGTAACATGGCTCCCCTCCTCGGAAAGCTTTGTCCTCAAAGCTAGAAATGTCTGGAAAATACTTTCAGGTTCCCATGTAGCATCTTCTTCTGGTAGGTCCTGCCATTTGATGAGAAATTCTTGGATGTGACGAGATCTCAATATGCATGTTCTGCTTTGTAGAATTGCTTTAGGTTGGAGATATATACGCCCTTCTTCATCTAGTATTGGTAATTTTGACTGAGATTGCACTTTCTGGCCGATCACCTTCTTGAGATAGGAAACATGAAATACTGGATGTATACGTGATGAGGGAGGCAACTCTAGTTGATATGCCACTTCTCCAATGCGACGCACAATTTTGTAAGGACCATAAAATCGAGGAGCCAACTTTTGACTGGACTTGATCTTCAATGATAATTGTTTGTAGGGCTGCAAACACAAGAACACCATATCACCAATATTGAATTCTCTTTTCGAACGGTGTGTGTCTTGTTGTTGCTTCATACGATTTTGTGCTTGGACCAAATTGTCTTTGAGAATGGTGAGCATTGATTGTCATTGTTGAAACCAATCATCTACTTGGGCCACTTTGGAGGATCCTGGTACATAATCTGCTACTGTTGGAGGCTTAGTTCCATACAATGCTTCAAAAGGAGACATCTTGATGGAGTAATGGTAAGAAGTGTTGTACCACCATTCTGCCAATGATAGCCAATGACTCCATTGATATTGTTTATCCTGAATAAAACATCTTAGGTAGGTACCCAAACATTTGTTAACTACCTCCATTTGGCCATATGTTTGTGGATGGTATGCAGAAGACATATTTAATTTGGTACCACTAAGTCAAAATAATTCCCTCCAAAAATTGCTAGTAAATATGGGATCTCGATCACTTACAATATTTTTTGGCATTCCATGCAATTTGAAAATTGAGTCCATAAATACCTTAGCCACTTTGCTTGCTGAAAATGGATGTTGTAGAGCCTGAAAGTGAGCATATTTGGAGAGGCGATCAACTACCACGAAAATTACTATTTTGCCTTCTGACTTAGGAAGACCTTCAATAAAATCCATGGAAATGTGTTCCCATTGACGATCTGGAATGGGTAATGGTTGAAGCAACCCTGGTGATTTGACTATTTCACCCTTATTGCATTGGCATACTTCACATTCAGCTACCCATTGTTTGACCTCTACTTTTAATCCTTTCCAACAAAAATATTGTTTAACCCTCATATAAGTTTTCAAAAAACCTGAATGTCCTACTGATGGAGAAGCATGTGACTCATCTAGAATCCTTGATTTGATTGTCGAAGTGTGTGGAATGTAAATGTGATTCTTCCTTCTTAATATCTTGTCTTCATAGGAGAAAAGAGGGTGCTTGGATGAACCCGCTAACAATTCCTGAATTATTTGAGCAGTTTCACTATTGGACAACCATTCTTCCTATAACTGAGATACCCATTGAGAACAAGGACCCAAAATAGCATTAATAACCACTTCATCTTCATATTTTTTGGATAATGCATCTGCTGCCACATTTTCTTTCCCTTTCTTGTACTCGATAACGAAATCATATCCCAACAATTTAGTTAACCACTTGTTTTGTTTTGGATAAGAAAATCGTTGTTCTAGAAAATGCTTGAGACTGCTATGATCTATTTTTATAATGAAACGACTACTGATTAAGTAGTGTCTCCATTTCTCCACTGCATGTAGAATAGCCAACATTTCTTTTTCATATGTAGATCTTCCCAGATTTTTTCCTGAAAGTTGTTTACTTTCGAATGCTAAGGGATGACCTTCCTACATTAACACTACCCCAATACCTACTCCTGAAGCATCACATTCGATTACGAATGGTTTGTGAAAATCTAGAGTTGCCAAAACTGGAGTAGTACACATTGCTTCTTTGAGAGCCTCGAAGGCTTGAGTGGCTGCTTCTGACCAATGAAAAGCATCCTTCTTTGTTAAGGTTGTGAGAGGAGCTGCAATTTTACCATAGTTATGCACAAATTTGTGATAGTAGCCAGTGAGACCCAAAAAACCATGAAGTTTCTTGAGGGTTTTAGGTAAGGGCCAATCCTGAATTACCTTTATCTTATTGGGATCCACTTTAACACCTTCCTGAGAAACTATATGACCCAGGTACTCCACTTCTTGAACACCAAAAGAGCATTTGGAGCGTTTGACAAACAATTTTTCCCTATGTAGTATATGAAGAACCCTTCCCACATGCAACAGATGATCATTCCATGATTTACTATAGATGAGTATGTCATCGAAAAAGACTAGGACAAATTTGTGAAGGAAAGGATGAAACACATGGTTCATGAGACTTTGGAATGTGGATGGGGCATTAGTGAGACCAAAAGGCATGACCAAGAATTCATAATGACCTTCATGGGTTTGAAAAGCCATTTTGGGAATATCTTCTTCCCTAACTCTAATTTGGTGAAACCCTGAACGTAAGTCCAATTTTGTAAAAAAATTTGCACCATGTAGTTCATCTAATAGATCATCAATGACAGGTATAGGGAATTTATCTTTGATGGTGATTTTGTTAAGAGGATGAAAATCTGGACACATACGCCAAGAATTGTCTTTACGATGAGCCAAAACTACTGGTGAAGAATAGGGGCTAGTACTGTGATGGATGACTCCATGTTCTAATAGTTCTTGGACAATTTTCTCAATTTCTATTTTTTGAGGTTGGGGATATCGATAAGGATGACCATTAGGAGGAAGACTTCCTGGAACAAGGTGTATGGCATGGTCATGGGATATTTTGGGAGGTAGTCCCTTTGGTTCTTGGAAGACCTCATCATAGTTGGCCACAATGTTTTGTAGATCTTTTGATTGGATTTCTGGCGTATCTTGTGCTTGCATTTCCATACAATTAATTTGAGCAATGAATCCATAACTACCTTTTCTTAATATTTTTTCCATGTTGTGCGAACTTACTATCTTTGATGGAGGTGTTGGAATTCCTTGGAGGCGAATGGTCTTCCCATTTTCTTTCCATTCAACAAAGCGTTGCTTGTAATTAAAACCGACCGTGGTTTCCATTTGTTCTAGCCATGCGACTCCCAAGATAACTTCTGAATTCCCTAAATTCATAACAAAAAGAGGACCCTGCCAAGTATAACTTCCCATTTGTAATGAAATTGAAGATGTTTTACCTATACATTGAGCACTACTCCCACTTGCAGTTCTAACTTGAAATTTATCTTGATTGGAGGAGTGGATGTGCAAGTTTAATGCCTTGGCAAGCCTTGTGTCAATAAAGTTGTGAGTACTTCCTGAATCAATTAATACAGTTACCTTCCTTTGTCGAATGAATCCTGCTACTTTGATTGTATGGTGAGTTGATAACCCCATAAGAGCATGTACTGAAATTGCCATAGTATCTTCCTCAGCTACAACCTCCTCGTGTTCAATTTGGTCTTCGTCTATGGGATCATCAGGAGAGTTGTTCTCCTCTATTTCTTCATCTTCCTTGTCAGCATATTCAATTTGAAAGTTCTATCATGGTACACATGCCTGATATTTTGGATGGTGATTGCGACATTTATAGCAAAAATATCTTGATGGTTGATCATTTCTACGAAAAGAGTTGTTGCGGTATTGAGGTCGACCATATGAATCACGTCGTATGGATGTCGCCATTTGCACCTTCTTCTCAACCAACTTGGCAATCCTTATACAAGCATCTACAGTGGATGGATCTTGTAGATCCACTTCAACTTTAATATTCTCTTTCAACCCATTTCTAAAAGCAGCTACCACTACATCGGTTTGTACATTTCTTGCATAGGAAAGCAGGCTAGTGAATTTTGATATATAATCCAGTACTGATCCTATTTGCTTAAGTGATAACAACCGCACCATGTAAGAAGATGAGGATCCTTCATCAAATATGTTAAGAAAGTATTTGGTGAAATCATCCCAGTAGATGGTTTTTCCCTTCTCGTGTTTGAGCCATACAAACCATTGATAAGCTTCAGTACCTAGTTTGGAAGTAGCAAAAGGAACTTTTTCTGAATCTCGAATTTGGTATAATTCTAAAATGCCTTCCATTTTGGCTATCCACCCACGTGGATCATGACCCTCAAAGGTGGAAATATCAATGCATGGAAAATTGATCCCATTAGGACCTCTTGGTGGTTGGTAAACTTCATTTCTATCTTGGTCTTCATTGTGCCTATATCGATGGAAGCGATTTTGGGTAGGACCTCTTTGTTGTTCATAAACGTCTTCGTTGTTGATATCCTCATCATTCCATTGTCCATTGAAGTGATTTTGGGGACTACCATTATGACCTCTTTGTTGTGCATAAACTTCTTCTCCATCCTGATCCTCATTGTTCCAGTGTCTATGGGGGTGATTTGGGCTAGGAGGATTTGGTTGGCTTTGTCTTTCCAATAGTTGGGTCATCTTGTCATTCAGGTTGTTCATACTAACCAATAAATTTTGTAAGGCCTTGTCAGTGGTAATGGGGCTCCCTGTTTCCTCTTGTGTGAGGTTCTCATGGGAAGAATTTGGGGAGGGATTGGATGCCATATTGTTAAGCAATGGATGACCAGGATCAAAGCTATTAATTCCTAAAGGAGAAGAATTATGTGTACCTTTTTTTCTAGGAGGTCTTCTTGGTGACTTCAAGATCCCTTCATTTGAGTTCTCTGAGCTTGATAATCGCCTGTTTGGTCCTTTGGTCCACCTTTCGCTCATGCACTTGTCACCAAGGTTCTTCTAACCACTTTTGCCTTTGAACTTTGCAAAAATTTAGATGAATTGGGAAAAAAATTTGTTTATTTTTCGCTTCAACTGTCGCTCCAACTGTGATGCGGATTGAATCTCCCCTCCTGAGGCTTCCTGATTTACTTTGCTACTTTTGAATTTGAGCCATCCATTTGATACACTATTTTGACACCAAATAAATTTGACACCAATTTGATACCAATCTGACTACTCTTGGTTTGACACCAACCCAATTTGACACCAATTTAACACACTAGTTTGACATCGATATGACTACTCTTTGATGCAACACTAATTTGATGCAACACTAACTTGACACATAGACTACCTTGACATGACCCCAATTTGAGACTAATCTATGACAGAGAATATGCAAGAACACTCACCCATCAATACTGGGTCTAGAACAGATGATGCTGAAGACGAGTGCACGAGACCCATAAAATTGCACATGGGAATAGACCATTAGGACCGATACTCAATGAAAATTTAGGACACTAAATGGTAAACTAGATGTGAAACCCTGGACCAAATAGGATACAACATGGCAGAGCCAATGCCCCACTAAGACTAGCAATAGGAACCATAAGCCAAGAAGATAATGACATGTGACTTATGATCAGGATGACACTCAAACCAACGGAGGGCAAGGAAATGTGGACCACTGATGCACCAAGGACAACATGAGCGATTACTAGACACACGATGACATGGAGGATGCAATAACAAGTTGATACAAAGGATAAAAAGGACACGAAGGTTTAGAAATGATCCCACTAACCCAACATGTCAAATTCCAAGATTTATCGCACGAGGAGAGAGTGGGAGGGTTCATGTGATCAAATTTACACTTCTTAATTATAATTTACCACTCTTAAACTACTTAAATCATATCACACGATGAGTGTGGCAGCCACAGATAGTCTATTGTAGCTATCACTAGGTCTTCTAGATGATACCACTTGGAAGAAATTTCCTTCCTTTCTCCATGCTTATAATTAATTTCAATCAATTGACATACAATGAATAAATCACAAATCCAAGTAATAAACGATGCAGTAGAAGAATAAATAATGAATCAATAATTCAAATGCCTCTTTAAGGAGAGTAGATCCTCGTCTTGAGTGGAAAAATCACAACGAATACGCAAATGAATAAAATGATGATAAAATGACATAATCCTACACCTTTTTTTTTGGTAAGTAAAATTCTCCATTAATTACCGGGTTTTGCAGGTTGACCCAAAACCTATTACAAAACTTAGCCTTATGCTGATGCTGTGGATCCTATTCATCCTAAGGATTTTTTGTCCTTTACTACTATTGGACTTTCTAAAATGCCTTACCAAGCGGACGTAGCAAACATTAACCAAAACTCCTGACAGTTCAAACAAATATGGGCAAACCGCTTTGATAACCATAACAAAAAGAGGGAAAGACATGCGCCATGAGAGGATTACTTCCTTTGTACAATACGTAAAACAAAAATGAAACCCCCAAGGCCTGAGGATCCTCAGGCCTCATCTTCAACGTCTTCCTCGAGCTCCTCTTCCTTTTCATCCTCTTCTTCCTCATCATCATCCTTGGATTCCACTTTCGGCATGTACCCCTCATTGAAGAAAACCTGAGTCAAAGTGTCGTGGGCCTCCTACATCTGGTGAATGATGCCAGCGTAGGATTTTAGGATGAAATATTTGAGGACCATGATGGTAGGTCCCTCTTCCTCCATATCGCTGGCACTTGTTTTGGAGCTTCCTTGAATTTGTTTGTTCTTCAGCCTCAAGGAGGCTCTCATTGGGGGTTCCTCGATCCTCAGTTTCTTCTTCGTCATCCCACCTATGCTAATTGGCTCCCCCACTCTCTTCTTCACCGAAGACACGAAAGCAGGTTTGTTTGTGCCCGGGCTAGCTCTTGCTCCTAAAATTTTTGCATGGTGGTTGGGCGATATCTCCTCAATGATCAGAGGTTTAGGGTTTGGAGTCGTAGCCAACACCCATTTATAAATTACTTTGAATAATCCTTGGTGCATTGGCATAGTAGACCCCCTCTTGCTACGACAAGCGTTGATGGTGTAGTTCATCGAATTCATCAAGAACTGAGGAATACTTATCGGGTTGACATCCCAAAAGAAATTTACAAAAGCATAGTGAAATCTTAACAGAGTCTTGCTGGGATCCTTTGTCATAACAAATTCCATAAAATTATTCATGACCCCATTCCATGGGGTGGGAAAATCCATTCTGGTCATCCCATTCTTAACTTCCTTAAATATTTTAGGGTTATCTCAAAATTCCTTCAATTCCACCTCCTAGTGATGTTTTTGTTTATGGATGGACCGTCCTCTCACAGTTTACCCTATCATAGCAGCAAGCATGTTCACATCGATGATGAACTCTCTTTCTAGAATCTCCACCTTCTCGTCTTCCCATGTATCCATCACCGCCTGGGTGATATCCTCCTCTACCCTAGAGAAAAGGTCGAAGAATTGAGTAAACCTTTCCTCAATAAGGATGGCCTAAGCAATAGGTTCCATAATGACCATACTAGGTTCTACGTATGTCATATTTTTGTTTACAAACCTCCTCCTCATAGTTCTCTCAATATTACTTTGTCTTGTGCTCCACAATTTTCCTCTTTTGCTGCTGCTAGGAAGGTGGTAGGATTTAATATTTTCCTAGCATGTGTTGGACCCTTTCTTATTTTGCATGCCAACTATGGGAGTCTAGTCACCGTTCTCCACATGGATCTTTTGCTAGTTATCCTTAGCCTCCCTCCATTTGACATGATTCTACCTCACCTTTGTTGCCCACATATCAACACTTTCCTTAGTAGGAGTGTCGTGCATTGGAAAATACCAGCCTTCTACCTCCACCTATGTCTTCTTCCCCTTCGCATTATCTATCAGCATCATCAGCATTCCAACCATCTTCTTTTCATCATGATTCAGATCCTCATTAATTGTAGTTACCACCCACTTGACAACACCTTCATAGACATGCGTACCTTACATGGAGAAAGTCCAATCATCAACCTCCATTTGGACCTCACATTGGGTGGCCCTATTGATCGGGCTTATCAAAATTCTTGTAATCCATATGTCATTGTGATTTAGATCCATTTTCTTAGCATGCTTGGCATAATTTGAATTTACCACCATGGGATTCCGCATGCTATTGACCTCCTCGTTATCATCTAAATTATGGCCAATAGTCTTTGTCCTTTCATCATGGGGCCACCTATGGATATAAGTGTTTTGGCTTGGGAAGCTTACCTTTTCACATCTCAAAATATTGTCCTTGCATTTTCTATCATTTATCCTTTTCAAGAGATTTGTTAGCATTATCCATGGAATCACACCCGTCTGATTAGGATTTCTTGGTAAAGAAGCCTCATGGTAGTCTTGGGCCACGTGGGATTTGACCACCCTTCCACTACCCGCCTTAGGCAATGGATTGCCTATCATTGTGAAGGATGTCCTCAACTTCACGTGGCACTTCTCATGTACATGTTGTCAAACTACTAGCCTCAACACCAACATTGGCTAGTTTGTCAGCTGATCTTTTAGCCTCACGGAAGACATGGTGTGCCCTCTTATCTTGTCTGGCCTCGAAAAGGATCCTCACCTCATGGATGATAGCTTCAATCCTCCAAGGGGAATTTTTGCCATTGGTTAGGAGGTTAATGATTATTTTTGAATCCCCTTCAACCATTAGATTGCCTTGGATCTCTTGGGCCACTTGTAGACCCCTCCAAAGTACTCTTGCTTCTACCTCATTATTGGTTCTGGTTCCTAATGGTTCAACAAAGGCCATCTTCAGATTTACTTGATGATCTCTGATTACTCCTCCAACTCCTGCCTGCCCAGAATTTTCTTTAGCCACACCGTCAAAATTTAGCTTGAACTAGTCCCAAGGGGTGGCTCCCAGATAACCCTATTCCTAGGATTAGGCTTTGGAGCAGCAACTGTCTCATCAGGAGGGATACCTAAGGATAGGGCAATTTGTTTTTCCACAGGAGGAATTATTTGATTTTTTGTAGATAGGATACTAATATTTTCTTTCACAAAGGTAATAATTATGTTAAGGATGGTTTTAAGGCTATGCTTGGAATCGTTAAAAGCTCTATGGTTCCTTCATAACCAAATTTTCCAAAGGAAGTGGTACCAACAGATCCTCCAAAGGAACTTGAGTTTTGGGCTTATAAAAGAAAGAGGCCATTGTTAAAAAACTTCAGTAATTGAGGCTGGTTTAACCCAAGAGATCCTAAAGGCTTGGAAAATTCCATCAAGGATGGAAGTTGCCATTGGACACTCTAGAAAGAGGTGTTGGACTAATTCCCAACCTGCCCTGCACATGTAACATCGGTTAGCAATAATAATTCCTTTTGTCAACATGTTGTCAATGGTAATAATCCTTCCTTGAATCACTAGCCATGTGAAAAAGGATATTTGGGGGATCAAGCCCTTGATCCAGACAAATTGCGACTGAAACTGGTGATCTTCAGGATTAAGGAGTAAATTGTAGGTAAATTTAACTATAAATTCTCCACTCTTCATTTTTGCCCATACTAGACGGTCTTCAAAATTCCCCATGGATATGAACTACTGGCCTAAAATATTATGAAGCTCTTCATACTCAGCTTCAAACCCCTGGACCCTGATAAGCTACCATCTAGGGATGTTCCTGTCTTTCCTTTTGAAATATTCCACCTTATACCCTATAGATCATTCCATGTGTTCTTTGATCCTATCCAAATAGGGGTTTCATGATAAGGCCTCGGATCTAGCCCACCTATCTTCCCAGAAGTTTATTTTTTATCCATTACCTAAAATCCATATAAGCCCTTTCTTGACTAAATATCTGCTGGTTAGGATTGCTTTCCAAAATGCTGATCCCCTTTTTAATAAATTTTCATTGAGGAAGTCTGTTCCTTGGAGGTATTTCCTCCTGACTGTGGTGTTCCACTCATTTTCGATATTTTTCAGCAGTCGCCAGGCTTGTTTGCCAAACAGTGCAGTGTTGATAAGGGACACTCTCCTAAGACCTAACCCTCCATTAGCTCTGGGTTTACATACCTTGCTCCATCCTACCAAATGGAACATTTTTTTCTCTTCCATCCCTGACTAGAGGATGTTTTTTTGAAATTGCTCAATATTTTGATATACTTTTCTTGGAGATCTAAACACAGATAAGAAGTATAACGAAATTCTCTATAGCTCCAAGTTGCTTTGCCTACCTGAGATAATAGATGTCCTTTCCAACCAGCCATTTTTTTTTTATCCTCTCCAACACATTGTTCCACATGGCTCCTTCTGGGGTTCTGTAAAAAAGGGGTAGGCCTAAGTAGGAGGTGGGAAGAGTCGCTATATGACATTCCAAAATCCTAGAAATACTAGTTTGTCTGGGGACAAGAGTGTTAAGGAAGTAGAGTTTGATCTTATTGAATTTCACTTTCTGGCCAACAAATTCCTCATATATCTTAATAATTTATTTAATTCTTCTAGCCTCAAACACTGAATCCAAAGTTAGCATCAACGTGTCATCCATGAATTGCTGATGAGTAATAGGGTTTTTTGAAGAAGTTGCCTTTATGCCTGAAATGAGTCCTACTATGGAGGTAGCTTTAATGGTCCTTCCTAAAGCCTTTGCCACAATGATGAAAAGCATAGGGATTATAGGGTCTCATTGCATTAATATTCTTCTACTTTGAAAGTATCCTATTGTCAACCCATTCACCAAGACTGAAAACCATGACTTCAAAATACACCCTCTAATGAGTCTAACCCATTGAGGATGAAATCCAAATTTTAGTAATATTACATCCAAGAACTCCCAATTAATCCTATCATATGCTTTATTCATATCCAATTTTAGGGCCATAGTCACTTTCTTAGTCTGAGCTACCGTATGCAAAGCCTCATGGACAGTTATTACTCCATCTAATATTGATCTTCCTTGAACCGAGATCCCCTGAATCTGATCAATGATTACAAGCAACACTTCCTTTAATCTATTGGCTATAACCATGGTAAGGATTTTATAGGACACGTTATATAGGATTACCGACCTAAAATCTACCATAGTCTTAGGGTTTGGACCTTTAGGAATCAAAGTATAAAAGTGGAGTTAAAACCCCTAGGAATATGTGTTAATGTTTGGAATTCCCTAATGCTAGCCATGACGTTAGCACCAAAAATATCCCAATAGACTTGGTAAAAGCAAGGTGGAAAACCATCCAGGCCAGGAGCCTTATCATATTCCATGCTAAACAAGGCACTTTTGATCTCCTCATCAGTGAATGACGCTATGAGAGAATCATTCGTGATCTCATCGATAAGTTGGGGAATGAACTGGAGAAGTGAATCCTTGGCTTCTACATGATAAATAGGTTCTTCACCCAGTAGGGAGTTAAAATAAGCAACTGACTCATCTCTGATGTCCTGCATGTTCTGATTTAAGGATCCATACACCCTGGTTAGATTGCTAATTTTATTGTTTCTCCTATTTATTAAGGTAGAAACATGAAAAAATTCAAATTTGGATCACCCTCATTTAGTTACAAAGCTCTAGATTTTTACCTCCAGTAAATCTCTTCACAAGATAAAATATTGTGGAACTCACAAAGGGTGTCCCTCTCTTATAATCTAGTTGCCTCATCATAGATGCCATTTTGAATTATGCTTTCTATAATTTTTAGTTTTTCACCAACCGCTTTCTTATTCTCAAATATTTTGCCAAACACTTCTTTATTCTAGATTCTGAGGTTATCTTTAACCACCTTTAGTTTTTGAGCTAATTTGAATGAAGAACTTCCTTGACAAGGTTGTTGCCACCACTTTTTGACTTGTTCCCTCAGATCCTCATGTTTTATCCACATCCATTGAAATCTAAATGGATTTTTAAAGATATTGGCTTGAATGACCTCAAACAAAATAGGACTGTGGTCTGAAGCACTTTTGGGAAGGGCCTATAATAGAGAATCACCAAAAGTTGTAATGGCTTCCTTAGATAGGAAGAATCTATCTAATATTTCCTGAATTAGTTGGCTCCCTATTCTTTGATTACTCCAAGTGAACTTAGACCCTTTTAGCCTGACATCCATCAACTCATTTATATTTATGAATTCATTAAAGTATTACATGCTTCTTGATGGTAGACCTGATCCTCCCTTTTTATCATATGGATATAGGGGGGTGTTGAAGTCTCTTGAAATCACCCAAGGAATGCTGTTGAAATCTTGATTCAAATGACCTAGATACTCCCATAACTATGATCGCCCCTGGATAGAGGTTGGGGCATACACATTTAACATGATCCAAGATTTGTTGTGATAAATATCATGGAATAGCACACTGAGAAATATTTCATAATCCTGAAGCACGTTGCCTTATAATTTATTTAGATCCCACAAAACCATGAGTCCTCCAGATGCTCCTCTCGCCTGTTGGAAGGTTACTTCCCCTTGCTTACAAATCCTTCTGGCTATAGATGCTGATTGTGTTTTATCTGTCTTTTTTTCTTGAAGAAAAATTATTGTTGGACTAAACTCTTTCCTTATTTATTTTACCACCATTTGCTTTGATGAGCCATTTAGGCCTCTCACATTCCATGAGAGTACCTTTATTTAGACGGTTTGTTATTTTTACGTCTCTCCCTTCCTTGTGTTGGATGGGGTTTGTCTATTTTGCTATCATCCTGGCTGGGCATAGCTTATTGTAGAAGTGTTCTCTGCTTCCCATTTGCAATTTCATTAATGATCCTAAGTTTGTAGTGCTCTGTAGTAGTCATATACCCTCTCTTTTTTTCACTTCCATAATCCTACACTTGGATAAATATCTAAATATGAAATAAAATGATTTTAAATATTATAGCTGATGGATTATAATATTTATATTGTAACAAAAGAGTGTATGAAGAAAATCAAACCAGGAGAAAATCAAATTAGTGCTAATCACTTAGCACTGATAAATCTTGGGAACCAAACCCTTGCAATGGTTGTGGTGGATAGTGATTTTTCCATGAAATATATAAATAAGAACATAGGAAAACCTGACTTTGGGATCCAACAAGCAAAGAAAATATTAAAAATTTATCAAACAAATAGTATAGGAAGAAAATCATACCAGGAGAAGTTGGCTAATGAGGGAGACCAACTAGTCATCCAAAGAAAGGTCAAGCAGTTTGATATTTTTTAGAATCCAAGTTCCTAATCATTGTCCAATCTTGAAATATAAGAGTCCTAAACAACAGACCTCATAAAATTGTTGTTCAAATTGTAATTAAAAACCATCATTCTAACTTTATTCTCCTTCAAGAGACTAAAGCTTCCATTCAAAATATGGATATCATTGTTAATAAAATTTCAACAATGGTCTATTGTATGAAGATAATGTAGATTTCAAACTCATTGCATACATAGACTTAGACTTTTCAAGATATAAAGACACTAGGAGATCTACATCTAGGTACTTGATGTTTCTTGGTTCAGCATCAATTTCATGGAGATCAAAGCAAAAAAATACTAGCAGATTATTCAGTAGAATCTAAATAAATTATTGCAACTGATACAAGAAAAGAAGTGGTATGGTTGAGAGAGTTGTTACACACTCTTTATATCACTCAAAAAGGTCCTATAAAACTACATGTAAATGATTAATCAGTAATTCACATGACAAAGAGTCTTGTGTTTCATGATATAAGTAAACACATAAGAACAAAAGTCCACAGGATCTGAGAACTTGTTCAAGATGGTACAATACAAATACACTACTATCCAATAGTAGATCATATTTCTAACATCTTCATCAATCTAGTTTAGACAAAAAATAGGCTTGAAAGCCTCCATCTCCCCTTAACAATGGAGATGCAACAGGATCAAAAAATCTAATGCTTATTCATAAAACCATCTTCATGTGGGTAAATCCAGTTAGGTTTATCTATGTTCTTTCCTATTATGAAAACCTTTTGTGGACATGAAAGGTTAATGGTTGTACTAGTTTTGAAAAATCAAAACATATGAAAACCTGAAAGGACATGGAGGATGAGAAAATGGTATATGGAGACCCAGTGGATTGGAGCTACATTTCTTGGATAATTGGATACAAAAACAACCATCTAAGCCACTCATCTATTGAAATAAAATGACCTTCTATCATTAGGGGGATCATTGAAGATATGTTTTTTTTTTTGAAAATTTTGAAAAAACTTGTATTAAAACAAATATCAATTACATGTTGGGATGAGACTTTTCCTAGCCATAGTCAGAGAGAACACATGTTTACAATAGTAAAAGAAGATTTGCATTGGATCCAAATCTCTTAAACCATTACCTAGCTAATAGGGGAGTCGGCGAATCTGACATTCAAGTGTGGAGAGACTCCTTCCCCATTGGCCTAAGGCACGATCCTACAAGTTTCAATGCTTGCACAATGTGATATGTTGCCATGGGTATTGGTTTGGTCTGTTGATGCAACTTGTCACGATATCGTGACACTTTTTCCTTCTTCTCCTTTGGCCATGAAAATGCAACATGTCACGAAATTGTGACACTTTTCTCTTTTAGCCGCAAAAATGCAACATGTCACGATATCGCGACACTTTTTCCTCTTTTGGCCATGATGTTGCAACATGTCGCGATATCGCGACACTTTTCCTCCTTTGGCCGATCATTGAAGATATGTTAATGCTACAATATCATGTTTATTATCTAGGTTCATAATTAATTGTTATGAGGCTTTAATAAGACCTTATTAGAATAGGTTATTTTAATGTGTAATGTCATTTAATGTTAATTTGAATTTCATGTAACATGGATTTGGGAAAACTAACCCTTATATCATTTTTATCAATATATATCTCCATAACATAAAGGGAGAGATGCAATTTTTTATTCTTTCCATTGTCAAAAATCTTATTTTTTTCTTGTTTCATGTGGTTGAGCTTGGGCACATATCATTGATCCTTGCTACACTTTCACCATGAATTTTAGAGAGGCATTTGAGGATATAGTAAGCCTAAAATTCTAGGGGTGGTATTACAACTAATCCCTTTTGATCTACTGAGGGTTATGCATAAGGGGTTGGACTCAAAATGTACTTGTAAAAAAATGGTGAATCCTAATCAAAATCAAGGTGAATCTTAAGAAAATCAAATCAATCATATTCACACAAAAATTTGGGGCATTTGAAGCCCTAAAAAGTAAGGTCATATTTGGAGCACTTTTTGACCTATTAAATCACCTTATAACTTTATACAAACACCACCATTAGATCAAGCTTGAAATGAGCTTTCCAATGAGTACAAATATGCCTATGTTTGGATATATATTGTGGTGAATTGACCCTAAAAACATTGGTCCCAAAAATTTTAGGTGAATGGGACGACATCAAGGGTCCTCATATTCACCAATTTTAAATTTTGGAAATCCTAGTATTCATCCAATTTGTGAATATTTGCCACTATGCATAACCTTGGAGCTACTCTATTCTCCTTTATGTTTTATATATTAAGATACTCTTGGGGAAGGGAAGGTATTTGCCTTTGTCACATTCATACTTGGTTGACTTGAACCACCCTTCCCCTCATATGAGAAATGAATCTTAGTCCCTAGGATTCATTGTTAGTACTAACTTGGAATTACATCGAGGATTGGAAAACACCTTCAAATATAGAAAGGTTTTAGGAACCTTCTCATTAAAACCAACACATTCATATAAATATTGCAAATAAACATAAATGCTTGATACAAAAACTATAGCAATATAAAATATAAGTTCAAAAATAACACAATATCACAAAGTAACACATAATTATAGGTCAATTCAAGGGAGCAACTTCCTTCAATACTTTCATTCAATTATGCAAAAATATATATTCATTCTTACCTCTTACATTTTAAATACTTCATCTACCACCTAACTCTCAAGGTTGGATTACATGCAAAATGTCACCTAAGCTAGAATCTCCTACCTACAAAATAATTACATTCTTCATAATAGTTACATATAACGATGCCACTTGTCTAGGCTCTTTTAGGGACACAACTATTACAAAATATTATCATGGATGTCCCCCAATTTCAACAAGGGTTATTATATCATAGTGTTAGTATGGGGTCTTAATGTATCATTTCCCTTTGAAAAGCTTTGTCCTCAAAGCTAAATATGAGGAAACTATTATTGTAGTTGATTAAGAGGTTCCCATCTAGCATCTTCAGTTTATAAGCCATGACATTGGACAAGAATATCGATGATGACATATTAACGAAGGATACACGATCTATGTTTTAGAATGCATTTAGGTTCAATAATTATGGAACTTTCATCATTCAACTTTAGAAGTGTAGACTTCACTTGGATCTTATTACCAATAAATTGCTTGAGAGAAGATACATGGAAGATTGGATGAATTTTAGAATAGCCAAAAGGGCTATTTTATATATTTTCAACCTGATCCTTTATAACACTTGATAAGAGCCATACTATTTTATGATAATTTTTTGACATCCATGAAGCTAGAGAGAGGACTGTTTATATGGTTGTAAGTGAAGATAAAATATTTCTCCAACATCAAAACTATATTCTATGCAGTGTTGATCAGTTTGTTATTTTATATAATTCTAAGCCAAGTCTAAATTGACCTTGAGTTTGCGAATAATGGAATCATGCTATTAGAGAAATAAATTCATAGCTTGAACCTTAGAACTGTCTATAATATAAGAAGATGGTGTTTGTGGAGACTAATCATAGATTACTTCTAATGGACTCACCCTAGTGGCAGTGTGATATGTTGTGTTATGTCATAATTCGACCAAAGGAAACCATTTTGCCCATTGTGTAGGATGTTTGGAGGTGAAGCAACAAAGGTATGTTTCCAAGAATTTACTCAATTTCAATTTGGCTATCATTTTGAAAATGATAAGCCAAAATCATCTTGAGTTGTGTTCCCTACAACTTGAACAATTCTTACCAAACATAACTTGTGAAGGTAGGGTCCCTATCAAAGAGAATAGATTTAGGTATACCATGGAGATGAAGGATATATTATAGGAATATTTAAGTAAAAATAGACGTGGTGTATGGATGGGATAGGGAATAAAAATGAGCATACTTCATAATATGATCCACTATCACCAGAATAATCAATTTTCCTCTAGATTTAGATAATCCTTCAATAAAATCTAAAGAGATATTTTTCTAAACTTATTCAAAAAGTGGTAAGGGTTGAAGGGTACTAGGGTAACACACATTTTCACCTTTCATACATTGGCAATGATCACATTCAACCATAAAAGTATGAATATCCTTCTTCATACCCATCCAAAAAAGTATGCTTGGTCCTTGTATAGGTTTTGAGAAACCCTGAATGGCTAGTTTTTGGGACAACATGCATCTCCTATAGGATGAGCTCCTTTATATATTATTGATGGGGTACAACAATATGGTCGAGGTACTATAAATATTAACCATCCCAAGTATAACCAAGGCATGAATGAGGATCTACTTAAATTTTTACAAATGAAAGTGTGCAAAGAGGAGTTCTTGATTAGTTCCTAATGGAGTTGAAGAATTTATTGAGGATGTAGTGTGGATATAGACTTTAGCATGGTTTGTTCTTCATATAGTTGGGACAAAGCATATGCCACCATGTTCTCCTTACCCTTCTTATAGGTGATGTCATAATCATGCCCAACAATTTTGAAACCCAATTTTTTGTTCTAGAGTGGCTACCTTTTTTCTTGAGAAATATTTGAGACCCTTATGATCAGTAGTGATGGAAAAATATCTCTCAATGAGATATGGTCACCAATTATTGACAGTATGTAAAATGGTAAGCATTTCCTTCTCATTAGTAGAGTTACCTATATTTTGACATGAGAGTGCCTTGTTAGTGAAGGCCAAAGGCCTACCTTCTTCTATTAGAATTGCCCCCAATGCCAGTTCCCAATTAATCACTTTAAATTATAAAATATTTAGAGAAATAAAGCATTACTAACATAGCGGTAGTGGTCATGGCATACTTCAAATCAATATAATATTTTTTTAAGTTCTATCCATAGCAAATAATTCTTCCTTAGCAAGGGTTTTAAGGGAGATGCTATCTTACTATAGTTCTTATCAAATTTTGTTTAATATCCCATGAGTCCCAAGAATCCATGAATTTCCTTTAGGGTAAATGGCTTAAACCAATCTTGAACAACTTGAAATTTCTTCTAGTCAACCTAAACTCCATCTTTAGTGATGATGTAACCCAAGTATTCAACCTATTATTGGAAAAAAGAACATTTGGACCTATTTGTATAGAGTTGATGGTTAGAAAAACATTTGAGTGTTTGATCTTAATTATAAATATGTTCTTCCCGTCTATTGGAAATATGAGAGGACTGGATAGTTGAGGATATATTTAATATGATAAAACACAATATGATATGTATATTATGAGTTTTAGATAATTCAGGTACTTCCTCCACATGTGGATAAGGAAACAATAGAATCTAGAAGGATAATACAAAATTCTAACTCTCCCAAATGGGTAGATCAAGAGAAACGATTTTAGGAGGATCAACAATGTTTTCTAGGGTTTGCGTAAAAATGGATCTCAGTAAACCTCTTACAAGAAATATAGATCTAAAAATAGGGGTTTTTTTTTGGTGCCAACAACTAAATTATGAGGCTATTCCATTCAGATGTTGGGTATGCCACGAAAATGGACATCTGGATAAAATTTGCCCAATAGTTAAATATCATCAATTTGGATAAGAGGAGGAAAAACCATATATTAACATGGTGGGATAATCTATTCAAAAAAAGGTAAATCAGAAGGAAGGAAAAGGACCAACGGACTCTGAGGGCTTCCAAAATGTATTCACATGGTCAAACAAAACAAATCAACATAGCAACTAGAGAAAAGGAGAAAATGCTAGAAGAACAAATAATAGATATGAGATATTTAAACAATTAGGAAGCTTGGAAACAAAAAGGGATTTTAAAATGGAAGGATTAGAGGATACTTTGAAAGTCACACCAGTGGATCATGAATAATACTCCAATCTAGTGTCAAGGAATAAGCAAGGAGCAGAACCAGACACAACCTCTCTCTTGGAAGAGGATAATCAACCTACAAGGGAGACCATAGGAGGGGAATAAGAGTAGGGGATAATATTAATTCAAGAAATATAGATGAAATAAGGAAATACGAATAAATAAAATCCTACTTTAGGGATTTATCAAGTGGATAAGAAACAAAAACTGAACCAATCTATAGGGAGTAAGTCAAACAATGAAAATATGGACAAACAAGAAAGAAATTTGAACCAGAATGGATAGGTAAAATCGATGGTTGACTTTTCTCTCCCCATTATCAATGATTTAATTAATTATAATGTGAGGGGTTTAGCCAGCAACCCTAGACAAAATGTAGTTGAAAACATTATCATTAATATGAGTCCAAATATAATATTATTACAAGAAATCAAAAAGCAAGGAGAAGACATAAAAAATAAATAGGAGGATATAGAAAAAAGGAGATATCCTTTCTTAATCGACATAGGGGAAATCAGGTGGATGGACCACTATGTGGAATCCCAAATTATTTCTATCAATAAGGGAGGCCTCTGTGAGAGGGGTGTTGATGGTTCATTTAAAAAATAGGAAAAATAGGAAAAATTAGACTATATTTAACTTCTATGGAGTATAGACAATCAGATTACAGAGGGATCAATGGGTAGCCATCTAGAATTTCAGAGACAACTACCCAAAGGACCAATGGATTATGGGAGGAGACTTCAATGCAAAGCTTAGAATAGAGGAACAACAAGGAGGTAGATCCATGTTGGAGGAAAAGGATAGGTTCTTTTCAGAAATAACATGTCAAATAAATCTAATAGATATCCCAAATGTGGATAGCTCAATTACTTGGACAAATAAAATACAGGAATAAAATATTGTCAAATATTGCTTGGATCATTTCTTCATGGGGGAGGAATTATTCGTATATCCAAGCATCAAGAAAGGGTCATAGATAGGATTTTTCATATCATTTTCTAGTATGCCTTACCATAGAAGAAGATAATCATAAAGTTGCAAGAAATTTTCAATTTGATCTATGGTGGCTAAAATATGAGAAGTTGGAGAACCACATAAAGGAATGGCGGGAATTAGAGAGACCAAGATTTGGTATAACCCAATTCAAACTCCACAAAAAACTAAAATATGTGAGGACCCAACTAAAGGAGTGGAGTAAATACAAGAAGAAACTCACTAGAATCCAAAATAATGAAATAAAATATCAGAAGAAGAAGATTACTCAAGATATAAGACAAGGAACTATTACAAAATATTTGTTGCAATGTGAGGAAAAAATTATTAGGAGAGAGGAAGCTTTGGAAGAACAAGAAGAGATATATTTGAGGTAAATATCCAGAGTTACATGGTTAAAGGAGGGGAATCAAAACACAAATTTCTTTCATAAAATAGCAATAGCTAGAAGACAACATAATAGAATTATAGGTCTTATAGATATGATGGATCAGGTAAAAACTAGTGGAAGTGAAATGAAAACTATAGCAAATCAATACTTCCATACTCTTTCTAGTAGCAACAAAAATTTGAATGCAATATGGTAGGCGAATATAGTAGAGGTAATTCCATAATTAGTCAAACCTGAAAACAATAAATTATTAATGGAGAAAATTTCTTTGGAAGAAACATCACAGATCATACCAAAAATACAAACAAGAAAGACCCCAGGACCAAATGGATTCCCAAGCAGAGGTGGAGTCACTAGAGGAAATCTGATAGAGTAAGCAAATGTTAAAAGCCTTGAATCAGAATGTTATCACTTTAATTCCTAACGACCCACCTAGTGAGATTAGTGAAAACTATAGGTCTATTTCACTATGTAATATAGTGTAGACACCAAAACAGCACCAATCCGATTATGTGACAACAAGCGCTGATCGCATTGACACACACAACCCCTAGGGCAACCCCTAGAGGTTAAACAGTGGTCCTAACTACTTCCAAAAGTAGTTTTAGAGGTCAGAGGTCAATTTGGCACCTTTTTGGCACTTTGCTCTCTGTTCCTCCCACCCCAGGAGGAATACAAACTGTCATTCGTCCCACCCAGGGACGAATAGCAGCATTTGCCCCAGGGTGAGGCGAATAGCAAGTTTGACTGGCAAAAAAGTCAAACCTCGGTAACTTCGCCAGTTAACTAAGGCTTCAGGTCATGCAATTGTGAGGAATAGATTTTATTCAAGAAGAGAGACTTTAGTTATGAGTGTTTTTATTTTAGAAACCTCATGCAAGGAGATTCCAAATCAGGGAATTAGCTTTTCTCTGAAAATAGGACAGTCAACTCAAGTAGCGCCCTCGCATGCGCAATTCAAACAGAGAGACCCTAAGGTCTATAAATTGGGGAGTTTTCCCACCCAAAAGAGATATAGAGAAGGAGCATTTGAGCAACGAAGTGCTGCCAATTTACATACCTACTTGCGATTTGTGCTTTTACATCCTTAATCTCTCATTCGAAAGGGAGGTTATTGGGCGACTATTAGAAGCGCGAATCCGGACCCAAAACCCGATTTTTGGCCACAAAAATTCCCAAAAATTTTTGACAACACCCCATAACCAGTTTTGGACCCATCCCAAGTGGATTGGTGCCGAAACAGTGCCTCAAACGGTGGGCGTCCTGCCCCCGGGCGCTCCCCAATCTGTCATAGTCAAATTCGCCCCACCCGGGATGAATAGAAATTTGTGATAGATTTCTCTAGTTTTTCTTTTGCATTTGATTCTAGATAGGTTAAATAGGTTACAGTTCAAATTTCATTTCATTCTGAGCAATTTTGACCAGGTTTCTGTCATTTCCCGCCTTCACTAACTTGTAGATGGTACCAAAATTGGGTTCTAGAGCCAAATTGGAGAAAGAACAAAAAGGTGAATTCGTCCTACCCTGGAGTGAATACAAATCTGTGTTCTTTTTGCAGTGGTCTTCTATTGACATATTTAGGCTACTGTGAAATTTTCAGGTTGATCCGAGGTCATTTCATTATCGTTTTAATATTTTCATGCATTTATTGACAGTAGGCCTTGGGAAATACATGCTTCATTCTGTCCGTAGGTGCTACTAATATTTTCTGTTTCTTTGAACGCAGGTTTTCGATAGCAGAGGAGCAGGAAAGAGCAAAGAATCATATACGCAAGTGGCGGTGACGATGTTTTGGTCCGCCCATATTACATGTGGGCACGCGGAAGAAGGATTGTCATCCCTGGATGTTGTGACAAGAAACACATTTGACGCTCCTATCCCCTAAAAAGGAAGGAGACGTATTGTAACACATTTTGAAAAGTGTATCAATAAAGATATTATGATATTTCATATTGCTTTTATCTTGTGTCAATTTGCATATGTCCTTTCTTGTTCTTTCTTGTGGCATATTCCTTTTTGTTTTCGTATCCTCGTGCTTTCAGTGGCGATCACGGTGGGACCTCTATCCCTTGATTTTTAAGATTAAAATTCTGATTAAAGTTGCTTGTTTTGTTTCTTACAGGTACCAAGTTTTCAAATGCTAGACTGTTTCAGGCAGAAATTCAGAGACATCCGATTTAGGCAGAGAAGAGGTAGGGGTTTTAAACACCCTTTGTCAATTTTCTATTTTCTATTTTTTTGTTCTTTGATTTTTGTTTGCATAGGAGAGTTTAGAGGCTTGCTTGTTTCAATTTTGCAACTTAAAAAGAACCCCACACACCACGTGGTATTTTAAACACAAGGAGTTGGTCGTAAAACCCCAACCCTTGAGCAAGACCAATGGTGGATTTCATCATCACCTTGGCTTGAGATATTGCATCCATAACCCCGATCGCGACTGTTGCTAGACGTAAATCCTGACGAAAGCTGACCAAGTGTAGCTTGGGGTGATTCCCAGTGCATGAGGATAAGTCTTCTATGGTAGGTGTCATAAACAGAGCGATTCCCCTTTCGTACCGCCTATGTTCCATGTATCATCTGCTCTCACGTACCTATAGTCTCCCTCACGTAAGGGCGGGTATATAGAGAGGTTGGTATATCGGTCCAACAATGGTATATTGAAGGGGTGACCATTTTGGGAGTCATAAGAGCCTTCATAATTGCATTTAAACGGTTTTCACAAAAAGCTTTCAAAACAACATCAAAATACACTAAACCAAATTTTAGGGCACACTTTTAAATCTTTAAACGAGATAATCATTGCATTGATTGTGTGTTTTCTTTCTGTTTAAGTGTAGCATAAAAAATCCTAAAAAAGATAAAAATCTATTCATCTTTAGGAGCACATCACCATGGTGTTCACTCGTAGCCGAGCCCAATCACGGGCAAGCACTGCAGAAAGTGCACCAAGGGGGACAAGTCACCTCCGATATAGTCCTGAGGACTTAGCCATCCCGCCTTGGTGGCAAGGCACCCAAGAGAGTCCCCATCATGCCATAACAGAATAGGACTATAGAGGCACCTCTTTGAGGGGCACCCCCACTCAACATAGGTCCTTTCAAGAGGAGAACCTACACGTAGATCTTAACGTAGACAAGAGACCTCCCTTAGACACTCGTTATGAGTGGCCTAGTGATGAAGTGTTAGAGCAACAGAGGGTCCACAAGGAGGGGCCACATGATTTCTTCATCCCTCCTTTGCCTCGTATTACTGTTAGAGACACTAGGCAATATCCAGAGTATCAGGCTCTCCAAACAGGGCAAGACAATTCTGCCCGCACCTTTTACCCATACGAAAGAGAGTACGAGGAAGATCACTACATTCCTCAAGAGCAGTACACAACATGGGAATGATGCACGTCCACACCCGCAATGTATCAGGATCGCTCATTGAGGCCAGAGCCTCAAGTGAATGCCGCTAACCTCGATAGAGGGAAGCAACCCATAGGGATCTCGGATCACCATGACCGAGAAAGACATGTAGGGGAGGCATCTAGGCTTCCTAAACAAGAGACGGTGGAACAAATTGACTTGGTGATTGCCAAACATGCCACCCACCAAGCGCAAATCGCACAGCTTAGGCAAGATCAAGAACAGTTAGAGCATCTTTGTCGGCTTAACAAAGAGCACATTCAACGTCAGACGACCGAATTGCTTCATAACAAGGTGCCTGCGAAGGGTCCAATCCCTCGCGTGCATAAAGAAGAAGTGTATGAGAGGTAGGACCCCTTGGTACGAGAGAGGTCCACGCGACCTTATCAAGTACTGCCTCCGAGACCTCCTAGACCTGAGCGGGAGGCCACTCCCAGAAACAATGATGGGCACCCTCCACGGGCACCCACCTATGCTTATAGAACTCGGCCAACCACTCCTCAGGAAGCCTATGAGGAGTATGAACAAGAAGAAGAGCGGGCTGAAACACTCTATCAAGGCAGAGGGGGTGCTAGCCAGCTACCTCTCAATAGGCCTCAAGTTCCTCGTAATCCACAATGGGAGCAAACTAAGGAGGCAGAAATTAAATCCTCTGATGCATATAAAGTGTTGTTAGAGCGCTTAGAATCTATGGAGATCAAGACTTCTGGGCCCCAAAAGCCCACTTTACGCCAACTCCGTAGTCATCATGTGCATCCGTCAGTGTCGACACCTCCATACCCCGAACACTTTAAGCTGCCCTAGTTGGCACTCTTTAGAGGGGAGGAAGATGCCCAAGAGCATGTGACTCGATTCCTGAGCCAATGCTTTGGCATTCAGGACAATGATGCTTTGCTATTAAGAACATTTATAACCACATTCGCAGGCCCTGCCTCGGATTGGTTTACTCAATTACCAAAGCACAACATCTATAACTTAGATCAGCTAGTGGACGCGTTCCTAGAATGTTTCACTTTCAACACAAAGAAAAAGGCGTCACTAAGCGATCTAGCTAGCCTCAAGCAATATGAGGAGGAATCTATGGCGGCATATGGGAACCAGTGGAGGACGTTGCTTTCAAAGCTACCCTACCTCCCTCCTATGTCTGACTTGACCCAAATGTTCTCCAAAAACTGTTTGAGATCAATATTCATGCTATTGCAGCTGCAGCAATATGCCAGTTTAGAAGAAGCACTGGCGCAAGCCAGAATCATCGAGGAGATTAAGATACAGGATGGCGAGATCACCAAACCTAAGAAGAAAGAATGGACAAAGAACACTAAACCAGGGACCACGCAACCGAAACCTGCTGCGGTTAATCAGGTTGCCATCAACGTCCCTAAGCCGACACAAGCAACACAACCTCAAAAGGCTAACTATCAGGCGGTGCCTCCAAACAACTATGAGAGAGAAAACCAAAGGCAGGAGCAAAATCAGCAGCGTCACCCTAGGCGACAATTTACTCCTTACACAAAGTCCAGGGATTCTCTGTTTGACCGCTTGTCAGTGGCGAACTTGATCAACCTTCCAGAGATTCAAACTATAGATCCCAATGCACCGAAGCCTAAGGGGTACCGAGAGGATTTGTACTGTAGGTTCCACAGATGTAAGGGACATGACCTTAACGCCTGTTGGAAGTTCAAAGGTTTGGTGCAAGACCTCATTGACAACAATACATTGGCCGTGGACAACCCCGTAGCGCCAAATAACCAACATATGGGAGTGTTCAGAGATCCCTTGCCTACCCATGAGGCATAAGAAAAACCCCTTCACGTCAATGAGGTGCAACAGAATTGTCCCATGGAGGGGTATGTAGGGATGATAAGCATAGTGACAAGGAACAAGAGATACCTAGGAGCTGCCCCCGCGATAGCCACAAGAGAGGTTCCATCGACGTCACAACCTCAACAGAACCCTACGCAACTTCCCCCACCTAGACCAATGGCCACGATTCGAACTAGACTTACCCAAAGTCTGAGGACCACGTCGGCTAGGCTCTCCATATATGAGCTAATTCAATAATCAGCGCCCCATCGGGAAGCTCTAATGGAGATTTTAAAAGCTATCGAGCTGTAGCCCCACGAAGCGAAATCTTTCAATAATTTTGTGGGGCATGTCAAACAATGTATAGAACCAGTCATCACCTTTAGAGAAGATGAATTGAAAGCGGTGACTGGTGATGTGGTGGATCCACCCCTGCACGTTATTGCATGGGTCAACAGGATTCCATATAAGAGAGTGTTGGTGGACACTGGCTCATCCAGTAATATCATCACTACAGCAGCACTAAAACATTTGAAGTTGCCAGCATCTCACATTGTGGCCTCTACTTACACACTGCGAGCATTCAACGATGCAATCTGCTCGACAGTTGGCACAATTGTCCTACCAATCCAAGTGGGACAAAAGACCATTCATACATTGTGCCACATTTTAGAAGGTGATATGGCTTACAATATCTTGCTGGGGTGACCTTGGATCAGGGACATGAAGTGTGTCCCTTCAATAGCTCATCAGTGCCTGAAGTATACATTTGAAGGACAGGTGCATGTAGTCCCAATGGACTTGGAGCCCTTCAAATACTGCAATACAGTGCAATTCATGCCCCAATCGAACCTTCCCTCAACACATGTGGATTTTTAGTTGAATCCATCTCAACAGGGTTCGATTTTGTAGGCATCTCCAGTGATTAATCCGTCGAGCCCTCAGCCAGGTCCATCTTCTTTCGCTAGTCCTTCAACAATGATGCCACCTACGATGGCCACATCCAAGGACAAGGGAAAGAAACCCATAGAAGAGGAGCCACCTCTAGTCTCAACCATCTCGATAGAAGAGATGCCTAGCAGAATGGAAGTCAAGACGCCTAGTTTGCCCCACATGGAGTGGACTCAGGAAGGACTCCCATTCGCCCCCCCTCAACTGCCAACGGTCACCGTTGAAATGGCCAGCATGGGCCTAGGGGAGTATCTAGTGAGGAACATTGTAGCAACGCCCACGCTTGAGTCCATGCAGGATATGGGGCGACCTCGACTCCCCATTGGCTCTGTGGTTCCTCTAGGCTACCCACCCAATCAGACAAACTTTGTTTATGGGGGCCTGGATAATGGCATTGAGATTTGTATGCAAGAAGACAAAGACGAAGAACCCTTTGCTGAGGATGTCAACTACCTGTCCAACCCAAACTTTGCTTTGAGGTATCTTGGCCAATGCAATTGGCACGGATATGGGTTGGGCCGGTATGAGCAAGGAGTGCATGTTCTTTGCCAACCAAGATACCAAATGCCATATGATAAGTCAAGAGTAGGGTTCAACCACCCCCTACCCCTAGACATCTTGGTGGAGAACATGCAAGGCCTAAGGATAGGCAGCAAGGATGGGTTGGCATTAGATCCATATGCCAATCCTCACACAAAATATACATTGGGGGATTATCACCCATTGTTAACAACCAACCTTGTTGACCATAACAACCCTTTCCCTTCGGCCAAACAAGGAGAAAATTCATGGACTCCCCTACAAGAGGGATATGGACAAGACCAAGAAGGGTCTTCGAAAGATGAGTCGGAATACGAGGTAGCACCTTGGGATCCTTTCGAGTCTAACATCAATCATTCACAAGTACATCCCATGGATGATTATCAAGAAAGCTTCATGACAATGTTCCCTTTAGGTGCTCCAATTGAGCATATGCCCTTTCAAGAGAATCAGGTCCCCCCGTAGAGAGTGGAACAACCTCGATGGGACCACATTAATTTGCTCAAACAAGATGAGCCTCCTATGTCGCAAGCAGCTGTTGGAGCCGACGAAGGCCTTTGGATCTCTGACAGTGACTACGAAGATGAAACTAAGATGGCCTATCTCAACCACATGCGACAAATGCAACAACAGTATCCCTTAGGCATAGATGACATGTTTGAACACCTACACATAGGGCCAAGACATAGGTGGCACCTCAACCCGACGTAGTTATAGCAATTACTGCACCCGCCACTCTAGGTACACAGAGAGCATCTTTCACCTGGAGACCCTATCAAACCATCAGTGCCTAGGGTGGACCCTGTCTTCATCTCCACGCATAGGGCTAACCCCTTTGTGCTAGTGCCCACAGAGCCAGATCCAAAGCACAAAGGTTATCTAGGATGTCCAAGCAGTCATACCCACGGTAATGGAGACCACAATCATTTCATTAACATGATCTCCATTCATTTAACCACCCCCATTCATGATCCAGCCGACCCGACACGGTCATTGTATCTAGATCTAGATGCTATCGACTGGGATCGCGCTGACACACCACCATCCCCATCAGAGTACTGGCCCTACGGTGGGATGTTCCATTTCACCCCAAGATAGACTCAGGATGTCTTCCATGCTGAAGAGGAACCTGACGTTCCAAACGATGATCTAAATTCAGCAAACGATATCCATCTGATCCCAACTCCACACCAGTTGGAGGATGGGTCCCACATGTCGATCGAGGA
The DNA here is from genome assembly GCA_028583015.1 of Wollemia nobilis. Classification (NCBI taxonomy): domain Eukaryota; kingdom Viridiplantae; phylum Streptophyta; class Pinopsida; order Araucariales; family Araucariaceae; genus Wollemia; species Wollemia nobilis. Next base: position 794,233 of record JAQPPZ010002855.1, read on the forward strand.
GATGACTGACGTAGACATCCGCTCAGATCCAGTGAATTTGCAAATCATCAAGTCAGGGGTAAGTCTCTCCCCCGAAGAGCAAGCCGACTACATTGCCCTTCTCAAAGAGAAGAAGGAGGTTTTTGCATGGTCATACAAAGACATGCCGGGACTAGACCCGCAGCTAGTCACGCATAATCTGATGCTTGATCCGACAATCAAGCCAGTGAAGCAAAAAATACGTAAGATGCACCCAACAATGGCCTTAATGGTCAAAGACGAGCTACAAAAGTTGTTGGATGCACAGTTTGTCATCTACGTGGATTACCCGCCATGGTTGTCTAACATGGTTCCCGTCAAAAAGCCCGACGGGAGGATTCGCATATGCACTAATTTTCGAGATCTCAACAAAGCGAGTCCTAAGGATGATTTCCCCTTGCCGAGCATCGATGCATTGGTAGACGCTACAGCGGGCCACGAAATGCTTTCCCTCATGGATGGTTTCTTAGGATATAATCAAATTTGTATCAATCTTGAGGACCAACTAAAAATGACGTTCACAATGCCTTGGGGGACATTTTGTTATAAGGTCATGCCTTTCGGCCTTAAAAATGCTGGCGCCACCTACCAACGTGCCATGATGTACATATTTCACGATTACATGCACAAAACTTTGGAAGATTACATGGATGATTTGTTGGCCAAATCTCTTTTGCGCCCAGATCATCTCGATGACTTAAGCAAGATCCTCGATCGCCTCATGGAACATAAAGTCAGACTAAACCCCAAGAAGTGCGTCTTTGGTGTCACATCTGGAAAGCTCTTGGGTTACATAGTCTCCAAACGAGGAATTGAGGTAGACCCACACAAAGTCAAGGCAATCCTTGAAATGCTTCCTCCAACTACCATCAAGCAGCTCAAAATTCTATAGGGAAAGGTCGCGTTGATCAAGCGCTTCATAGCACAGTTATCTGACAAGTGTCGACCCATGAATAAATTATTGCACAAGGGGGTAACATTTCACTGGGATGACGAGTGCCAGTTCACCTTTGATGACATTAAACAATACTTGGCTTCACCATCGCCAGTATTGGAACCACCTAGACCAGGAGTGTTGTTCTACTTATACATCTCAGCTACTGAGGTGGCACTGGGCGCCATGCTATCCCAAAAAAATGAACTACACAAAGAACAGGCTACATACTATCTTAGCCGCACCCTGGTCAGTTATGAACTTAACTATGCATACGTTGAGAAGCTCTGCTTGGCCGTGGTGTTTGCTACCAAAAAGCTATGCCACTACATGCTCAACAATACGACGTATGTTGTGTCTAAGGAGAATCCATTGTGATACATGATGAGTCGTACTTATCATAGTAGCCGCACGATGAAATGGATCATGTTGTTGACGGAGTTTGACATAGAATTCATTGGACAGAAATCCATAAAAGGTCAAGTCATCACCGATCAACTGGCAGAGGCTCCTCTTGAAGATGATCAACCTCTGACCGTAGAATTACCGGATGATGGGGTTTTTCATGTTTTAGAATCACCAGATTATGATGAGCCTGAGTCCTAGGCTGACATGACCCTATTCTTTGATGGTTCTAAGTGTGAGCAAGGAGGTGGCATGAGAATTGTATTCTTCACTCCATAAGGGGCTCCAATGCCTCTGTCATTTAAATTAAACTTCCCATGCACCAACAACAATGCAGAATACGAAGCCTTGCTCATAGGTCTTCAGACAAAAATCACCATGAACATTAAACATTTAAACATCTTTGGTGATTCATTGTTAATTGTCAATCAAGTAAAGGGGATATTCCAATGTAGATGTCCAGTTCTATAGGCCTACAAAGCCCTTGTGGACAAATTCCTGGCATAACTTGAATGGTATGACATCGAGGCACTCCCTTGATCATCGAATCATTTTGTGGATACTATGGCCTCCTTGGGGTCACTAATCCCGCAAGACCCTTCTGGTGAAATGACAACCATTCAGGTTAGAACATTATCGCAATCTGTGATGGAGCATGCAATCTCTGATCTAACGCCAGGAATCCACCTGATCCAGATTGAACCATCTCAGGATAGGTTCTCTCGAATCCATGATTGTCTGACTCGAGCCAACTGGGGGTCCTTGTTCTCCTCGACCCCTCTTAATAGCAACACAACATTGTTTTTACAAGTTCTTTCCCGCTCAGCTTTTGCTAGGGATGAACTTCAAGAGGGATTGGCCGTTCATACCATCGAGGTTTCTGATCAGCAGGATTGGTACACACCCATTAGGGATTACCTCAAGCTAGGTAACCTCCTACTTGGATTGACACAAGCCATGAAAAGATCATTTAAATAGAAAGCGGCAAAACATGTCTTGTTAGGAGATATTTTGTATCGTCGAAGCTATGAAGGAATTCTCCTCCGTTGCTTGGACCAGTAGGAGTCTGCTTGGGCGATCACCCAAGCACATGATGGTACATGTGGTGGCCACTTCAACGGTATGGCCATCGCAAAGCACATTCTTTACATGGGCTATTATTGGCCATCTTTAGAGCGAGATTGTTGCGCGTATGTGAAGAAGTGCGTGAAGTGTCAACACCATGATAATTTGACACATGTACCTTCTCAGGCCTTGCAACCGATCCAATCGGCTTGGCATTTTTCATAGTGGGGCTTCGATCTAATCGAAAAGATCTCCCCTACGTCATCGGGTCATCACACATTCATCATCATGGCCATAGAGTACTTCACCAAGTGGGTGGAAGCAATTCCGCTAACCTCTACGACTGGAACCCGCATTGCGGAGTTTATTTTGCATAACATCATATGTCATTTTGGTATTCCATCCAAGATACTTTCGGATAATGGGACGCCCTTCAAGAATAAATATGTGCGTGCTTTGACCACAAAGTACAAAATTCAGCATAGTTTTTAAACACCCTATTATCCGTAGGCAAATGGGCAAGCAGAGGCGTCAAACAAAATGCTAGTCGCCATCCTCAAAAAGACTATCATAGATAATCATAAGGATTGGCACATTCAGATCCCGCTTGCCCTATGGTCTTATCGCACTAGCATTCGGATGCCCACTGGGGCAACTCCATTTTCGCTGGTGTATGGCTCCGAGGCAGTCATGCCTCTTGAGTTGGAAATCCCTTCCCTACGCATTTCAATGCAAGAGTTCATCGATGATGACACTACGCGGTAGGACCGGTTAGACCAACTTACGTTGCTTGACGAACGACGCGTTAATGCTCTCGAGCATTTGTGTATCTATCAAGAGCGACTTAAGAAAGCATACAACATGAAGGTCCACTTGAGGGAATTTTAGGTTGGTGACTTGGTCTTAAAAGAGAACCAATAGAATTCTAATTTACCATCCCATCTGAGGGACAAGTTTTCAAAACTGGTTAGGTCCTTATGTGATTGATAGTCGAATAGGACCTGGAACTTACCGGCTTGCCTCTCTTGAAGGAATCAAGGAGCTTGAACCCTTGAACATCATTCATTTGAGGCCATTCCACATTTAGAGAGCCATAGTCCAACCAAAAGCTCCAAGGGTTACCATAACCGCTTGGTCAAAATATAAATCATCAAAAAAAAAAACAAACAAAAACAATAAATATTCAAAAACAAACAAAAACAATGAAATCATCAAAAATTATAAAAAAATTGCATTTCAATTCCATGCATACTCATAAAAACATCAAAAATACAAAAATATAAGTGCATTAGGCATCGCATCCATACATTGCATATTTGCTAAGTCATCCAAGTCATAAGCACCATAGAATGTCATTACTTGGCAATTCCATTATTGTCCCCATCAAATCCATTTCACAAACGCATACATCCAGCATAATACCATCACCATTTTTAGCATTAGTCAGTTGTCTCCTAATGTATATAGGGTTTTCGTCATTCAGCTGTCTTTAAATTGCTAGCCAAATACTGTACAAAGTTAAACAACTTTTACACGAGAAAGTTTTACTTGGATCCAACCTTGTTACGTAGCATCCCAACACAATTAAAACACATAAAATAATTCCTAAGTTGTGTGCACGCGAGAGAAACCTACAAAGCAGTCTAGGGTACCATAGGTGACAAATTAGCCTATTCATCCCCCTGTGCGAATGGTTCAATAGTGTTGAGAATTGACAAAAGGACAAGCTCTTCCCCATCCATTCCCCCTAATCAACAATGGTTTTCACCACTACCACAACTCCCAATCACCGTTGGTCCTCAAAGTTGTAAGGATTCGTACTACACGTCCCTGCCAAGGATGGGTAGTCATCCCCAAGGCCTAAAAGGATCAATGATCATTCAAAAACAACATTTCCACAAGCCATCATCACAATCACCTTTGGTCTCCCAAGTCGTAAGGATTCGTACTACACGTCCCTGCTAAGGATGGGTAGTCATCCCCAAGGCCTAAAATATCAATACCCTTACTTCATAATCTCCATACTACCCTTTGGTTCCCAAAGTCGTAAGGATTCGTACTACACGTCCCTGCCAAGGATGGGTAGTCATCCCCAAGGCCTAAAAGGATCAATGTTATTCACCAATCACAAACATACCAGCTTCACCTTACAAAGCTCAAAAGCCAAATCAAATAACAGTGGTTATTACCACTATTCAAAATCCTTGCTCCAAAAGAAAAACAAAGAAAAAAATAAACAATGATTTTCATCACTTTGTATATGAGCAAATATCCTAAACCGTTGAGCCAATAAAAAGCCCGAACTCGAATCCCTGGAATTCTCAGCATTCGGAAAACCATCTAGGTGATCCTCATTATGGGTTTGGTGGACAGCCTACCTGGCAATGGTGGTATCCTACACGCATGATGATATGTCTATCACATTAGCTTTGCATGTGAGCAGACCAATGTTTGCATGTGGATGAGCTAGCTTATGGTACTTTAGGTTGTCTCGTGGATTAATCTTACTAAATACAACAACGGAGTTAGTGGAGCTAATTAGGTGATCCTCAGTATAGGTTTGGTTGATAGCCTATCTGGCACTGGCGGTATCCTGACAAATACCACATAAACGAACTCAATTGCACACACAGGGATGTGAAATAATTGGGCAAAGCTCAAGTCTGATTTATACCTTGTTCACAAATCTTGCGAGATAAATGTACAGTTTTGGCTAGTTAGGTAAAATATCTGAGTCTCAGAAAAGCTTAATTACATTTTAAAACAACTGGTACATTTCATTACGTCCATCATCATCAAAAAATATGTAAAATACAAAAACAAGTTCTCGCTTGCAAAGTCATTCCACAAAGCCATCCCATAAGTACAACAAGCCAGTCAATCTTGTACAGTCTATGGTGCCATCGACAAGTTATCAACAACTCATTTCATTCATTCCATATGCATACATCATATAATTAGACACATCGCATTCATCATACCACATGCATACATCATCCTAAATAACAATGTATAAACACAAAGACAATAATCTATCTATATCAAAAATACCCACAAAACTTTTAAAAACATCAAAAAACTACACAAAATGCACAAAAAAAGCAATAAAACTGTCCAATGAGAGTGCTTTTGCACTTGACATTTCGGGCATACAAAATAGATGTCGGGGTCACAAATCCTTGTTATCCTACTCCCTAAGAAGGCTACCATAGCCGGACTGCTCCATGGGAGGACGGATTTTTGAGAATTTCATTCCTAAATGGCATCCCAAAATGGGTCAAAACCCAACCAAAAATAGCAATAACATTGCCGAACGAAGGCGCTTTTGCGCTTGACATTCTTGGCATCCAAAATAGATGTTGGGGTCACAAATTATCACTATCCTACTCCCTAGGAAGGCTAGCATAGCCGGACCGCTCCACGGGAGGATGGATTTTTGACAATTTTATCTTCACAATGCGTCACAAAAAGGGTTCACACCCACCAAAAATAGGTCAGAATGTTCGGAAACTGCTTTCGCATTCAATGGTAAACAACTGAAGGTACCCTTACCTAAGTCATCTTGGGTCAAGCGACTCATCGCTTTTCTCATGTCGGTCATTCCCTCATCGATTCGTCGCTTGAGGGGGTAGTCACACTTAGTCGCCAATCAACAACAACATACCCAATCAAGGAAATGACACGCATTCAAAGGATCATTGACAAAGACAATCGCGCCCCTGCTTGGGGCAGCAAACAAGCAATAATCACAAGCTGATCAAACACTTGGCATTCATGAATCATGAACTCAAGGTTCCCATAGATAAAAGGTTGTGCCCTTTGCCTATTCATGACTGATCAATGTCCAAGCTCAAGTAACACCTCACTGAACAAGGTTAACACTTGAATGAAGTTCCTTAGCTCGTTAGAAGCAAGGATTCAAGAATGCATGCCCTTTCCATACTTGGGGCATCAAGAGTTGGTTAGGTTACCAAGATTAGGATAGTCTCGGTAAGGGTGCCAAAACACCTCCCCTGGAGCAAGCCAAGCGAAGGCATCAGCATAGTGCCCTACATCACCTGCCCATTGCCGACTCTGTCCTTGCTCCTCAGATCATCATCACAATGCCGCATAGCCTATATCCTTATCCTCCATCTCCCACAGAGTCATCCATGGTAGCCCTGCCGGTCTCTCAACTGCTATGTGCTGCCAGACCCAGCTCTACAGCAGATAACTATAGTTGATCCCCTTCTGCTTCTGGTAGCGGACCTCGTACAGCTCCCCATAGAGCTATGCTAGCAGTGTCTTTCCCCACCTCATAATCAATGGAACATTTTTAGGGAACTCAACCAACCACTAGACCATATCCAATAGGTTCCACGAGAACCTCGCACCTGACGAGTCAGGCAATAGCATGTTGGAAATGAGGCCCATGAGTACTGAGTGCCTCACTCCCAACACCCCCATCTCCAACCACCATCGAACCAGAATCCTGTCCATATGATAGTCCATCTCGACCATCTCCACTGGGCTCTCTATGCCCAAATCCTCACCATGCCCAAAGCATCGTATCAGTATAGCTATCCGCTGGTCACACAACGATGTCCTGATCGACAGTCCATCTATCAAAATCTGTAGAATCCGATAGACATCCTCTAGTGTCACCGTCATCTCCCCTATTGGGAGATGGAAGGTGTTGGTCTAGGTATTCCATATATTGATCAAGGCCATCAGATAGGCCCGATCCCCGACCACAGGCTCTAGTCGAGTCACCTGCTTGATCCCAAGATCATCAAGCCATTCCCAGTCAGCCACAGTTAGCGCCTCACGTGCTTTGGCAAAAGCAGTAGGCACCCGATACCGGCTCTTCACAATATGCACAAGCACAAAGCAAAACATTAAAAAATTATGAAAAATTGTACAACAAAAACATGAATATACAACACTACATAAAAATGTACAGCCAAAAACAACACAAAAAAATTCACAAAAACTATTTGTCAGTCCTAGGGTTTCTAATCCTAACTAATAAATTTACAAACAAAAAAAATTCACAAAAATTAATTTGTCAGTCCTAGGGTTTCTAATCCTAACTAATAAATTTAAAAACAAAACAAAATTCAAAAAAAAAATTGTCAGTCCTAGGGTTTCTAATCCTAACTGATAAATTTACAAACAAAACAAAATTCAAAAATTAATTTTTCAGCCCTAGGGTTTTAAACTCTAAACTGATTAATTAACAAAAACACAAACATTTTGTCAGTCCTATTGTCAGTCATAGGATTTCGGTATTCTAAGTTTAAAAAGTCTGTATAAACAAAACAATCGTAAAAATAACAGCTTTAACTTAGGGTTTTCACCTACGTTTTAAAACTGACAAACTCAGCCTAGAAAACTAGGGTTTTACGTTCCGTTTATCCTAGGGTTTTTAAGTTGAAAGCACAAACAAGGATTTTTCACTTAAGATTTTAGCTACGTCTTTCGATCAATATTCAGCTAAGGTCTTGGTTTATGTCCAATTAAGTTTTTAGGGTTTCCAGTTTTATTTTAAGAAAACATCACAAAAGAAAAATAAACAAATAACTTGCAATTTCGAAAACACAATAAAAAGTAATAATGCTAAAGAGCACTTACTGGTCTCGCTTCGGCTCCGCCGCTCGATCTAGTTTGTGCACTCATGATGGCAGGAGAAATTTGACAGTGCTTCGCTTCATAGAATTAACCTCCTCCTCCCCAGAGATCCGAATCGTAAGAAAATTTAGATGCAAATGAGCCCAAACCCTAGTTTTGGCCCTTAAATAAGCCTTTTTAGCCTATATTTGTTCCTACCTAGGATGAGCACTCTGGTTAGCACTCATCCTACCCTGGGATGAATACTATGCTGGAATTTGTCCCACCTCGGAATGAATTCTAGGCAAAATTTTCAAAAAGCAACAAAAATTGAACAAAAATGCACCAAAAGCAGCAATAAACCTGTCCAATGAGAGTGCTTTTGCACTTGACATTCCATGCATGCAAATAGATGTTGGGGTTGCAAATACTCACTATCCTATTCCATAAGAAGGCTACCATAGACGGATCGCTCCACAAGAATATGGATTTTTGAGAATTTCATCCCCAAACGGTGTCAGCAAAAGGGTGAAAAACCCACCCAAAAATAAGTAATAACATTGCCAAATGAAGGCGCCTTCGCGCCTGACATTCTTGGCATCCACAACAGATGTTTGGGTCACAAATCCTCATTATCCTATTCCCTAAGAAGGCTACCATAGCCGGACCACTCCATGGGAAGACGAATTTTTGAGAATTTCATCCCCAAACGACGTCAGCAAAAGGGTCAAAAATCCACCCAAAAATAAGTAATAACATTGCCAAATGAAGGCGCCTTCGTGCTTGACATTCTTGGCATCAAAAATAGATGTCAGGGTCACAAATCCTCGCTATCCTATTCCCTAAGAAGGCTACCATAGCCGGACCGCTCCACAGAAGACGGATTTTTGAGAATTTAATCCCCAAACGACGTCGCCAAAAGGGTTAACACCCACCAAAAATAGGTCTAAATGTCAGGAAACTACACACACATTCAAAGATAAATCTATGACGACACCCTTGCCTAATTCATCTTGGGTCAAGCGACTCATCACTTTTCTCATGAAGGTCATTCCCTCATTGATTCGTCGCTTGAGGGGGTAGTCACACTTAGTCACTAATCAACAATTACACACCCAATCATGGAGAATGACATGCATTCAAAGGATCATTGACAAAGACAATTACGCTCCTGCTTGGGGCAATAAACAAGCAACAATCACAAGCTGATCAAACACTTGGCATTCATGAATCATGAACTCTAGGTTACCACAGACAAAAGGTTGCACCATTTGCCTATTCATGACTGATCGATGTCCAAGTTCAAGTAACACCTCACCGAAAAAGGTTAAAACTTGAGTTGAGTTCCTTCGCTCGTCAGAAGCAAGGATTCAAGAATGCATGCCCTTTCCATGCTTGGGGCATCAAGAGTTGGTTAGGTTACTAAGAAACCCTAATCATTAGTGCTTTGGTTATCTATTTTTTTTCTCGGCACTGCACCATGCACAGCGCATCCCAAAAAGGTGCATCTGTAGACACCAAAACAACACCAATCCGATTATGTGACTACAAACATTGATCGCTTTGACACACATAGCCCCAAGGGCAGCCCCCAGAGGTCAAACAAGTGGTCCTAACCACTCTTACAGTATTTTTGGAAGGTCAGAGAGCAATTTGGCACCTTTTAGGCACTCTGCTCCAAATTCGTCCCACCCTGGGACGAATTCAAAATGGGATCCGCCCCACCTAGGGACGAATTCTGAATTCGCTCCGAGGTAGGACGAATTCCAGGTTCAACGGGCAAAAAGAGAAATTGCACCAAATGGCAGCCAAGGACAGTCAATTAATGCCCCCCTGCCTTGCATGCATGTGTAGGTGGGCAGATTGGATGTTAGAGGACTGTCACAAGGGCAGTCATGGAAGCCCAAGTCAAGGAGGACTCTCCTCCCTCATGGGAAGGCATGACTGCCACATGGCGCCTATGCATGCCCCTCCAAAGAGACCCCTTGGGTCTATAAAATGGTGAACTTTCTCACCCAAAAGAGGACAGGTTGGAAGCATTTTCAAGCAACGAAGTGCTGCCAAATTGATATCACGCTTTACCCTTTTGATTCACCTCTTCCACATCCTTGATCTCTTTCGCAAGGGAGGTCATTGGGTGGTTATTGGAAGTGTGAATCCGGATCCAAAACCTAACACTTGACCACATTATCTCACCCATTCATCGACAACACATTACAAGAGATTTTGGACCCATCCCAAGTGGATTGGTGCCGAAATCAGGTCCCAACGGTGGGCGGCCCGCCCGGGCGCCCCGCATTCCTGCGAGCCTAATCGTCCCTTTTAGGAACGATCGGGAATGTGTAGCATATCTTCATTTCTGTCATTTTCATTCCTTGCATTCCATTTCTATGCTATTAGGTAGTTTACAATTTTTATTTCAGTTCATTTTGATTTATTATCATTATGCTATCGCTTTTTTGCTCCCACTAACTTGCAGATGAGCATTATCAAATTCCCATTGATGGAGGTCAAATTGGGGAAATCTGACCATCTGGGTCTTCCCAAAATGCCCCCAATTAGCTAACCCCAAGTTTGTAGGTCTTTTGGAGTTCTCGAGACATGACATTTTGGGCAGTATCACTTCGACGCTTTGTTGCAGGTGAATTCGTCCTACCCCAAAGTGAATTACAGTCAAATCCGTCCCGCACTGGAGCGAATTCGAATCGGTGAAGGATTTTCCAACTGTTTCATTTGCAGTGACCTTCTGGTGATGTTCCCTTGTTTCTGTGAAATTTGTAGGTTATTTGGAGTCATTTTATTTATCTATTTAGCCATTTCATGCATGCATCCTTCATTGTTTTTTAGAGAACAAACGCTTTATCTTTTGCAACAGGTGCTACTAATGATTTTGTTGTTTCTTTGAATGCAGGAGGAGCAGCAAGGATCAAAGATTCATTCACACCAGCGACGACAACACTTTGGCCCGCCCATTTTGCATGTGGGCACACGGAAGGAGGATCACTAGTCACTATTGTAACCAAAACATGTTAACGCTCCTAGCCCCTGAAAAGGCGGGAGACGTCTTTGTAACCGATATTGAGAGAGTATAAATAAAAAGGGTTGTGCTTTCTATACTTCCTTTCATCTCAGTTCCAATTCATCTTTCCCCTATTTCATGCATTTCAAATTCATAGGATTAAAGCGTTACATTTTGTTTTGCATTGCATAGCTTTAGTGTTTCCTTTTTTTTCCGGAATCTCATGCTTTCAATGGCGATCACGGTGGGAATCTGTCCCCTGATTTTTTAAGATCAAGAAACTGATCAAAAATTTGTGTTTTTGTGCTTACAGGTACCATTTTTTGAACTTTGACTGTTATTCGTTCCTGCCTGTGGCGAATACATTACTGGAATTCGTCTGACCCTGAGACGAATTTGAATTTGTCTCAGACTGGGATGAATTCTGTTCTGGTATTTGTCTCACCCAGAGATGAATTTTTGTCTATGCAGTTTCAAAGTCGAGAATCAAAAACATCCTTTTGGGCAGAGAAGAGGTAGGGGTTTCTAACAAGCTTCTGTCAAATTTCTGTTTTCTATTTTTTGATTTTCAGTTTTTGTATGGCTTAGGGAAAGTTTCCTTTTTGTTTGCCTGTTTCATTTTTGCAAATTAAAAGGAACCCCACACACATCACATGGCATTTTTAAACCAAGGAGCTGGTCGTAAGACCCTAGCCCTTGATCAAGACCAACGGTGGGTTCATCACCACCTTGGCTTGAATTTTGCATTCATTTACCCCGATTGTCACTATTGCTTGACTTAAATCCTAACGAAAGCTGACCGAGTGTCGTTGGGGTGATTCCCAATGCGCGAGGATAAGTCTTCTATGGTAGGTGTCATAAACAGGACAATCCCCCTTCCGTACCGCCTATGTTCCACGTACCATCTGCTCTCACATACCTATAGTTTCCCTCTCATAAGGGCGGGTATATAGAGAGGTTGGTATATCGGTCCGACAATGGTATATTGAAGGGGCGACCATTTTGGGAGTCATAAGAGCCTTCATAATTGCATTTAAATGGTTTTCATAAAAAAATTTCAAAAAAAAAAACAACAAAACACACTAAACCAGTTTTAGGACACACTTTCAACCTTTAAACGAGATAATCACCATTTGTGTATGTGTGTGTTCTTTTCTATTTAAGTGTAGCATAAAAAAAAAATCATAAAAGAGATAAAAATCTGCTTAGCTTGTAGAAGAGCACCACCATGGTGTACACCCGTAGCCAAGCCCAATCAAGGGCAGAAGCTATGAAAAGTGTACAAGGAGTGGGCACAAGTCGCCTCCGCTTTAGCCCTAAGGACTTGGCCATACCACCTTGGCGGTCTGGACTACAAGAGAGTCCACATCATTCCATGTCAAGGTGGAATTATAGGGACACCCCTCTGGGGGACATGCCCGTTCAGCATAGCCCCTTTCGGGAAGAAGCTTTACACGTGGCCCTCAACGTAGATAGAAGAGCTCCTTTAGAAGCTAGATATGAGTGGCCACCATGTGATGAAGTGCTAGAGAGGCATAGTGTCCATGGGGAGAGGCCACCTGACTATGGCATCTCTCCTTTGCCTCCCCTCACTATTAGAACCAATAGACAAAACCTAGAGCGTAGGGCTCTCCAAACCGGGTGAGCTAACTCCGCCCGCCCCTTTCACACCTACGAAAGGGAGTACGAGGAAGACCATCACATTCCTCGAGAGCAACATACAATGCGGGAGCCTTGCGCTTCTGCACTTGCTAGATACCATGGTCACACACTAAGGCCAGAGCCTCGGGTAAATGCTGCCAACCTCGATAGAGGGAAGCAACCCATTGAGATCTCGGATCATCACGACCGAGGCAAATGCATAGAAGAAGCATTCAGGCCTCCTAGGCCCAATATGGTAGACCAAATTGACCTGGCAGTCACCAGACATGCCACCCGCCAAGCCCAGATCATGCGGCTTGAGCAAGATCAGCAATAGCTAGAGCGTCTATACCGCCTTAGCAAGGAGCGCATTCAGTGCCAAATAGACGAGCTGCTTTATAACCTACCTAAGAGGGTTCCAACCCCTCACACCCAAAGAGCGGAACCATATGAGAGGCATAATCCCTTGGTGCAGGATAGGTCTCCGTGACCTCGTCAATTTTTGCCTCCGAGACCCCATAGACCTGAGAGGGAGGCCACTCCCCGAAACAACGATGGGTACCCTCCGCGGGGACCCACTCAGGGTCATAAGTCTCACCTAGAGACTCCTCAGGAAGTTTACAAGGAGTATGAACAAGAAGAAGAGTGGGCTAAAATGCCCTATCAAGGCGGAGGGGTTGTTATTCGGCCACCCCCCCATAGGCCTCAAGTCTCCCACAACCCACAACGGGAGCAAACTAAAGAGGAAGAGATTAAATCTTTCGATGCATACAAAGCGATGTTAGAGCATTTGGAGTCTATGGAAACCAAAGCTTCTGGGCCCCAAAAGCCCATGTTATGCCAACTCCGTAGTCACCCTATGCATCCATCAGTGCCTGCACCTCCTTACCCCGAACACTTCAAGTTGCCTCAGTTGGCAGTATTTAAGGGTGAAGAGGATGCCCAAGAGCATGTGACAAGATTCCTGAGCCAATGCTTTGGCATTCAGGATAATGATGCATTGTTGCTAAGGACATTCATAACCACATTTGCAGGCCCTACCTTGGATTGGTTCACCCAGCTGCCGAAGCACAACATCAATAACTTGGATCAATTAGTGGATGCATTCCTTGAATGCTTCGCCTTCAACACCAAGAAGAAGGTGTCACTGAGTGACCTGGCCAGCCTCAGGCAATATGAGGAGGAGACTATGGTGGCCTATAGGAATCGATGGAGGACTCTACTTTCCAAGCTACCCTACCTTCCCCCTATGTCCGACCTTACACAAATGTTCTCACGAAGTTGTTTGAGATCGATCTCGGTGCTATTGCAACTGCAGCAATATGCCACCTTAGAAGAAGCTTTGGCGCAAGCCAGAATTATCGAAGAGATCAAAATACAAGATGGCAAAATTGCCAAACCTAAAAATAAAGAGTGGAACAAAAACACAAAAATAGGGACTACGCAACAAAAACCCGCTGCGGTTAATCAAGTTGCTATAAATGTCCCTAAGCCTGCACAAGAAATACAGCCTCAAAAGGCTAATTATCAGGCAGTGCCTCCAAACAATTATGAAAGAGAAAATAAAAAATAGGAGCAAAATTAGCAGCATCGCCCTAGGCAACAATTTACCCCTTATACGGAGTCTAGGGACTCCTTATTTGACCGCTTGTCAGTGGCGAATTTAATCACCCTTCCAGAGCTTCAAACCATAGATCCTAACGCTCCCAAGCCTAAGGGATACAGAGAGGACTTGTATTGTAGATTCCACAGGCGAAGGGGACATGACCTGAACGCATGCTCGGAAGTTCAAAGGGTTGATACAAGACCTGATTGACAATAAAACATTGGCAGTGGACAACCCCATAGCGCCAAACAATCAGCAGATGGGGGTTTTCAAGGACCCCTTGCCTACCCATGAGGCACAAGCAAAACCCCTTCAGGTCAATGAGGTGCAACAAAATTGCCCCATGCAAGGGTATGTGGGAATGATAAGCATAGTGACGAGGAACAAGAAATACCCAGGAGTTGCCCCCGAGGCAGCCACAAGAGAGGTTCCATCGACGTCACGACCTCAATAACACCCTATGCAGATACCTCCGCCTAGACCCGAGGTCACGATACGGACCAAACTCACGCAGATTTTACGGACCACGTCGGCTAGGCTCTCCATATATGAGCTTATACAGCAATCAACGCCCCATCGGGAGGCTCTCATGGAGATTTTGAAAGCCATCGAGTTGCAGCCCCACGAAGCGAATTCCTTCAATAACTTTGTGGGACATGTAAAACGATGCATGAAGCCAGTCATTACCTTTCGAGAAGATGAAGTTAAATCAATATCTGATGACATGGCAGATCCACCCCTGCACGTTATCATGCAGGTCAACGAGATCCCGTATAAGAGGGTGTTGATAGACACTGGCTCATCCAGTAACATCATTACTATGACAGCATTGAAGCATCTGAAGTTTCCAGCCTCTCACATCACAACTTCCACTTACACACTGTGAGCATTTAATGATGCGATATGCTCGACAGTTGGCACAATTGTTCTACCCGTTCAGGTAGGACAAAAGATGATATCTACATTGTGCCATGTTTTGGAAGGTGAGATGGCATACAACATATTGCTAGGGCGGCCATGGATCAGGGACATGAAGTGTGTCCCTTCGATAGCTCACCAATGTTTGAAGTATGCATTTGAAGGGGAGGTACATGTAGTCCCGATGGATTTAGAACCCTTCAAATATTGCAATGCGGTGCACTTGATGCCGCAATCGACCCTCCCATCGACGCACTTGGATTTTTAGTTAAATCCATCTAGATAGGGTCCGATGCCGCAAGCACCATTGGTGACTAATCCATCAAAACCCTAGCTAGGTGCATCTTCATCGTCAGCTCCTTCACCACCAACGCCACCTTTCATGGCTAAATAGAAGGACAAAGGGAAACAAATCTTGGAAGAGGCTCAACCCTTGGAAGAGGCGCTGCCAACAATATCAACCATCTCAACCGAAGAGATACCTAGCACAATGGAAGTTGAGGCTCCTAATCCACCCAACATGGAATGGACTCAGGAAGGGCTTCCATTCCCTCCCTCTCAATCGCCAACAATTATTGTTGAAATGGCCAGTACGGGCCTGGGGGAGTATCTAGTGTGGAATGTCATAGCAACGACCATGCTAGAGTCAGTGCAAGACATGGGGAGACCTCGCCTCCCCATCGGGACAGTTGTTCCTTTAGGCTACCCACCAAACTAGACCAATTTTGTGTATGGGGGCCTTGACCATGGTGTTGAGCCATGCATGCAAAAGGACGAGGACAAAGAGCCTTTTGTAGAAGATGTCAACTATCTATCTAACCCGAACTTCGCTCTGAGATATCTTGGCCAATGCAATTGGCATGGATACGGGCTAGGCAGGTATGAGCAAGGAGTGCGTGTCCTTTGCTAGCCAAGATACCAAATGCCTTATGACAAGTCGGGGTAGGGTTCAACCACCCCCGCCCTTAGACATCTTGGTGGAAAACATGCAAGGCCTAGGAATAGGCAACAAGGGTGGATTGGCATCAGATCCTTATGCCAACCCAAACACAACATATACATTGGGAGATTACCTCCCATGGTCAACAACCACCCTTGGTAACATCAATAACCCTTCTCCTTTGATAGAGAGAGGTGAAAGTTTAGGAACTCACTTTCAAGGAAAGCATAAACAATGTCCAGAAGGATCTTCGGAGGATGAATCAGAATATGAACCAGTGTCATATGATCCCTTCGAATCTGATAGTAATCACTCACGAGAGATTCCCATGAATAACTATCAAGAGATATTTTTGAAACTGTTCCCTTTAGAGGTTCCAATCGAGCCAGTGATGTGTCAAGAGAATCAGGTCCCCCCACGGAGCGTGGAACAACAACAATGGGACCAGATTAATTTTCTTGAACAAGATGAGCCTCATATGTCGCAAGCAGTTGTTGGAGCCAATGAACACTTTTGGATCTTCGATAGTGATTCAGAAGATGAAACTAAGATGGCCTATCTCAACCACATGCGACAAATGCAACAACGATACCCCTTGGAGATTAATGACATATTTGCATAGATGGGCATAGTGCCAGGGCATGAGTGGTACGTAGACCCAGCAAGGTGGGACCAAGTGTTGGATCCGTTGCTCCAGATACATGAAGAGCACCTTCCACTTTGAGACCCTAGGGTGATATCAGTGTCGAGGGTAGACCCTATCCTCTTATTAGCACATAGGGCTGATCCATTCATGCTAGTACCTACAGAACCAGATCCAGAACATAGAGAACATCCAAAATGTTTGAGTCATCACACCCGCGGTAATGGAGACCAAATTCATTTCATCCACATGATCTCCATTGACTTAACCGCACCCATCCGCAATCCGACCGATCTAGCATGGTCCTTGCATCTAGACATAGATGCCATTGACTAGGATCACGTCAATTCACCTTTGTCCCCATCATAGTAGCGGCATTTCGATAAAATGCCTCATTTTACCCCAGGGACAACTCAAGATATCTTTCAGGCTGAAGAGGAACCCGAGGTTCCCAACGCAAATTTAAACTTAGCTACTGATATCCATTTGATCCCAACTCCACATCAGTTGGAGGACGGATCCCACATGTCGATCGAGGAGATGACTGACGTAGACATCGACTTAGATCCAATGAATCCACAGATTATCAAGCTGGGGGTAAGCTTATCCCCGAAGAGCAAGTCGACTACATTGCCCTTCTCAAAGAGAAGAAGGAGGTTTTTGCATGGTCATACAGAGACATGTCGGGGCTAGATCCATAGCTAGTCATGCATAATCTAACGCTTGATCCGACAATCAAGCCAGTTAAGCAAAAACTATGTAAGATGCACCCAATAGTGGCCTTGATGGTCAAAGATGAATTGCAAAAGTTGTTGGATGCACAGTTTGTCATCTGCATGGATTATCCGCCATGGTTGTCCAACATGGTGCCCATCAAAAAGCCCGATGGGAGGATTCACATATGCACTGATTTTTGAGATCTAAACAAAGCGAGTCCTAAGGATGATTTCCCCTTGCCAAGCATCGACGCGTTGGTAGACGCTACAGCAGGTCACAAAATGCTATCCCTCATGGATGGTTTCTCAGGATACAATCAGATTCGTATCAATCCCGAGGACCAACTAAAAATGGCGTTCACAACGCCTTGGGGGACATTTTGTTATAAGGTCATGCCTTTTGGCCTTAAAAATGCTGGTGCCACCTACCAACGTGCCATGACGTACATCTTCCATGATTACATGCATAAAACTTTGGAATATTACATGGATGATTTGTTGGCCAAGTCTCTTTTGCACCCAGATCATCTCGATGACCTAAGCAAGATCCTCGATCGCCTCATGGAGCATAAAGTCAAACTGAATCCCAAGAAGTGCGTATTTGGCATCACATCTAGAAAACTCTTGGGTTTCATAGTCTCAAAGTGAGGAATCGAGGTGGACCCAAACAAAGTCAAGGCAATCCTTGAAATGGTTCCCCCAACTACCATTAAGCAGCTCAGAAGTCTGCAAGGAAAGGTCACGTCAATTAAGCACTTCATAGCGCAGCTATCTGACAAGTGCCGACCCATGAACAAATTATTGCACAAGGGGGTAGTATTTCACTGGGATGACGAGTGCCAGTCAGCATTTGATGACATCAAATGATACTTGGCTTCGTCACCAGTATTGGCACCACCTAGACTAGGTGTGTCATTCTACTTATACATCTCAGCTATTGAGGTGGCACTGGGCGCCATGCTAGCCCAAAAAAATGAACTTCACAAAGAATAGGCTACTTACTATCTTAGCCGCACCCTAGTCAGTTATGAACTTAACTATGCATACGTCGAGAAACTTTGCTTGGCAGTGGTGTTTGCTACCAAAAAGCTATGCCACTACATGCTGAGAAACACTACGTATGTTGTGTCTAAGGAGAATCCATTGTGATACATGATGAGTCGTACTTATCATAGTAGTCGCACGACGAAATGGATCATGTTGTTGATGGAATTTGACATAGAGTTTATTGGATAGAAATCCATCAAGGGATAGGTCATAGCCGATCAACTAGCAGAGGCTCCTCTCGAAGACGATCAGCCTCTAGTCATAGAACTACCCGATGATGGGGTCTTCCATGTCTCAGAATCGCCAGATTCTGATGAGCCTGAGTCATAGGCTGACATAACCCTATTCTTCGATGGTTCTAAATGTGAGCAAGGTGGTGGCATGGGAATAGTATTCTTCACACCGTAGGGTGCTCCAATGCCCCTATCATTTAAATTAAATTTCCCATGCACCAACAATAATGCAGAGTATGAAGCCTTGCTCATAGGTCTTCAGACAACAATCGCCATGAACATCAAATGACTGAACATCTTTGGTGATTCACTGTTAATTGTCAATCAAGTCAAAGGGGTATTCCAATGCAAATGCCCAGTTTTGCAGGCTTACAAAGCCCTCATGGACAAATTCCTAGCAAAACTTGAGTGGTACAACATCGAGGCACTCCCTCGATCATCGAATCATTTTGCGGACACAATGGCCTCCTTGGGGTCACTAATCCCGCAAGACCTTTCTGGTGACATGACAACCATTCAAGTCAAAACCCTATCACAATCTATGATGGAGCATGCAAGCTCTGACTTGACGCCAGGAATCCACATGATCCAGATTGAACCATCCTCGGATAAGTTCTCTCGAATCCACGATCGTCTGAAACATGCCAACTAGGGGTCTTTGTTCTCCCCTACTCCCATTAATAGCAACACAACGCTATTCTTACAAGTTCTCTCCCGCTCAGCGTTTGCTAGGGATGAACTTCAAGAGGGATTGGTTGTTCATACCATCGAGGCTTTCGATCAACAGGACTGGTATTTACCCATTAGAGACTACCTCAAGTTAGGTAATCTCCCACTTGGATTGACGCATGCCACAAAATGAGCATTCAAGCAGAAAGCGGCTAAGTATGTCTTGATAGGAGACATTTTGTATCATCGTAGCTATGAAGGAATCCTCCTTCGTTGCTTGGACCAACAAGAGTCCACTTGGGCAATCACCCAAGCGCACGATGGTACATGTGGTGGCCACTTCAGTGGTATGGCCATCGCAAAGCGCATTCTTTGCATGGGCTATTATTGGCCATATTTAGAGCGAGATTGTTGCGCATATGTCAGGAAGTGCGTGAAGTGTCAACATCATGCCAATTTGATGCATGTACCTTCCCAGGCCTTGCATACAGTCCAGTCTGCTTGGCCATTTTTGTAGTGGGGCTTCGATCTAATTGGAAAGATCTCCCCAGTGTCGTCAGGCCATCACACGTTTATCATAACGGCCATAGAGTATTTTACCAAGTGGGTGGAAGCAGTTTCGCTTACCTCTACGACAGGACCCCGCATTGTGGAGTTCATTTTGCATAACATCATATGTCATTTTGGTATTCCATCCAAAATAGTCTCGAATAATGGGACGCCATTCAAGAACAAAGACGTGCGTGCTTTGACCACAAAGTACAAAATTTAGCACAATTTTTTGACACCCTATTATCCGTAGGCAAATGGGCAAGCAGAGGCATCAAACAAAATGCTAGTTGCCATCCTTAAAAATATGGTCATAGACAGTCATAAGGATTGGCACATCCAAATTCCACTTGCCCTGTGGGCTTATCGCACTAGCATTCGGACGCCCACTGGGGCAACTCCATTTTTGCTTGTGTATGGCTCCGAGGTAGTCATGCCTCTCGAGTTGGAAATTCCTTCCCTACGCATATCAATGCAAGAGTTCATCGATGATGACGCTGTGTGGTAGGCCCGATTAGACCAACTTACGTTGCTTGATGAACGACGCGTTAATGCTCTCGAGCATTTACATATCTATCAAGAGTGACTTAAGAAAGCTTACAACATGAAAGTTCACCTGAGGGACTTTCGGGTTGGTGATTTGGTCTTGAAGGAAAACCAATAGAACTCTAATTTGCCGTCCCACCTAAGGGACAAGTTCGTGGCAAATTGGTTAGGTCCATATGTCATTGATAGCAAAATAGGACCCGAGACGTACCGACTAGCCTCTCTTGATGGAATCAAGGAAACAGAACCCTTGAACATCAGTCATTTGTGACCATTCCATATCTAAGAGAGCCATATCCCAAAAATGCTCCAAGGATTTCTAAAATCGCTTGGTCAACCCCAAAATGCTCCAAGGATTTCTAAAATCGCTTGGTCAACCCCAAAATGCTCCAAGGATTTCTAAAATCACTTGGTCAATCCCAAAATGCTCCAAGGATTTCTAAAATCACTTGGTCAATCCCAAAATGCTCCAAGGATTTCTAAAATCGCTTGGTCAATCCCAAAAATGCTCCAAGGATTTCTAAAATCGCTTGGTCAATCCCAAAACGCTCCAAGGATTCCTATAATCGCTTGGTCAATCTCAAAATGCTCCAAGGATTCCCACAATCGCTTGGTCAAAAATAAGAAAATTCAAAAATAGTAAAATCATCCAAAACAACAAATTTTTTTTATCTCATTTCCAGGCATGCTCAAGTTCATCAATAGAGAGCTCTTCTCGCATCTCATCTTCATAATCACAAAAATCAATCCATCAAAAATACAAAAATATGTAGCTACACCCATACATTGCATATTTGTGGTCATACAGGTCAAAGGCACCATAGACTGTAATTACTCCGCCAATCCATCTTGTTCCACATTTCTCCGTTCTATAAGCAGTCCATCAAAAATAAATGCCATGCACTTCTTTTTACCACACTAGAGTTAGTGGTCTTCTAATGTATCAAGAGTTTTCATCTTTCAGTCGTCATTTTGCTTTCTAGCCATGTACTGTACCAAGTCAGACAGATTTTACGAAGGTAGAGTTCTACTTGGACAAAACCTTGTTACATAGCATCCCAACACAAATTAAAACACACATAAAAATTCCCAAGTTGTGTGAATGAAAGATGAAACCTGCACAGTAATCTAGGTCACCATAAGCGAAACGGTTATCTTGCTCATCCCCCTGTGCGAATGACCCTAAGAATGCTGAGAGTTGGCAAAAGGACAAGCATCTTCCCTACCCAATTCCCCAAGAATCCCAAGTTCTCAAAAGTTGCAAACATCAAAATTTTGCAAAACGTCAAAACTCCAAAAAAATTTGACATCACCACCAGAGTGCATACATCAAAAGGCACATACAATAGTGATTCTTATCACTCAAAATCCAAATCCCTTGCTCAAAAGAAAAATACATAAAAATAAACAATGATTTTTATCACTACAATCGAGCAAGTATCCCAATACAATTGAAGAAAAGAAGGGAGTCGAACTTGAATCCCTGGAACTCTCAGCATTCCGACAGGTCATGAGGCAAACCTCGTATCGGTTTTGTGGATAGCCTATCGATCACTGGTGGTAAACCTCCCGCATGATGATATATCTGTCACATTAACTCATGTACAGATCAATGTTTGCATGTGGATGAGCTAGCTTATGGTATCCTAGATAGCACCGTAGATTAATCTGACTAAATACAATAAAGGAGTTAGTGGAGCTAATTAGGTGATCCTCAGTACAGGTTTGGTTGACAACCTATCTGGAACTAGCGGTATCCTGACAAATACCACAAAAATGAACTCAATTGCACACACAGGGATGTGAAATAGCTTGGTCAAAGACAAGTCCAATTCATACCTTGTTCAAAAGTCTTGTAAGATAAAGTACAGTCATGGCTAGTGAGTTAAAATTGTCCGAGTCTCAGAAAACCTTAGCTACATTTCTAGACCAACTGTGCTACTTTTCATCCTTACAATACCATCAAAAAATACAAAAAAACCACATGTATACATACAATGTCATTTACCACAGCAATCGCATAAAAATAAAATAACAAAGTCCTAAAAAGTCTATGGTGCCCTAACCAAACAACACAAATTCATTTTATCCATTGGATTTTGCATATCACATATACATCAAAAACATTTACATTCATCATAACATATGCATCCATCGTAATAAATTAACATGCATACATCTGTACTCATCACTCATCATGCATAAAATCAAATCATCATCGCATAAAAAAAAAGAGTCATCTGTATATATATATATATATCATAACAAAAATTCCCGTAGGCTACAATGAACCGGTCCTCGGACCTCGCTACCAAAAACCCAAAAACTCAAAAACCCCAAGCCTAGGGCATCAGCCACCATGATCACGTAGGATCGGTGTGACAGGAACTACCCCCTATAGTGTGGGTCCTATGGGACCCCTCAGGGTGGATACTGCTAGCCCTCGCATCACGCTTGCTACTCCCTCCATCATCTAGTCACCTACGACGAGATGATGCTGACTGCTCAGTATCACTACCCCTCGTCCGGTGTGATGATCCACCTCCCGATGGCTCAGGTAGCTGCCCATCGAGGTGGATGATCTCTCCCTCCATCTCTAGTCGATGCCAATACCAATTTGATTCCCATTTATCCCACTCTGCCTCCCATCGATAGTAGTAAGCTACTACATCATCGTACTACACCAAAACCCTATCCTTCTCTACCAGCTGCGTCTATAGGAGATCCCTCTCTCGTGCAGCATTAGTACGCCCCTACTACTGGTGAGACGCTGCCCATGCACTCTCCCACTCTACAAACTGAGACTGCAAGAGATATCTCTCCTAAAAAGCCTCTCCCAGCTCCCCATCATGCCTCCGTAGTAGGTCTTCCAATCACGCTATCTTAGTGTTGAGCCTCACCTCCACCTCCACTAAACTTGCCTGAGGCATAGGCAAATCTGGGATAGCAGCCTGCTTTGGCTCCCACTGCTCTAGAATGTCCTGCATCTCTGGTTGATTCGAAACCCCCAAATCTGCATCCTCATCGTCCACCTTCACCATGTTCGCATCCTCTAAAGGAGCTCCCCAATCATCCCCTGGTTCCTCAGCACCCTCCCCGCCCGCCGCTGCCACCTCTGCGCCTCCCAGTGGCCCCTCTCCCTGCCATCACTATAGTACCCACCATTGGTTGTACTCTGTAGTAGTCTCAATGTCATCCATGTCTAGGAAATCGATCACCTCGTCTGAATCCTTGCCCAGTGGCGCGATGACCGATCGATCCAGAGTCCTCTCATCCCCCCGGCATCGATAGACCATGGGCTCACCAGGAAACCCCTGGTGCACCCCAAACTGTCATGTCACCTGGCTATACAAGAACTCATGCTCGGTCTTGTGCCACCCAATTAGCCACCACTCTTTGTGTACCCGACAAAGCCACTCTCCAGCTTTCGGCCAGGATGGACAGTGCCGATAGGGGCGCCAGAGCACCTCCCCTGGAGTAAGCCGAGCGAAGGCATCGGCATAGTTCCCTACGAAACCTACCCACCATTGACTCTATCCCTGTTCCCTAGACCGCCACCATAAAATTGCATACCCTATCTCCCTATCCTCCATCTCCGCCCGAGTCATCCATGGTAACTCGACCGGCCTCTCCACCGCTATATGCTGCCAAGCCTAGCTCTGCAATAGATAGCTGCAGCTAATCCCCTTTCGCTTTCGAAAGTGGACCTCGTAGAGCTCACCATATAGCTATGCCAATAGCATTTGTCCCCATCTCATAATTAGTGGTGCCTCTCTCGAGCACTCTACCAACCGCCAAACCAAATCTAGCAGGTTCCATGGGAACCTCGCGCCTGACGAGTCAGGAAACAACATGTTGGAAATGAGGCCCATAAGGAATGTGTCCCTCACTCCCAACACCCCCCTCTCCAACCACCATCGAACCAAAATCCCACCAATATGGCAGTCACCCTCTGCCCTCTCCAATGGATCCTCCACACCCAGCTCCTCCCCATGCCCGAAGCATTGCGTCAGTATAGCTGTTCGCTAATCACGCGGCGATGTCCTAATCGACAGTCCATCTATTGAAATCCGTAGAAGCCAATAGATATCCTCGAGGGTCACATTCATCTCCCCTATTGGGAGATGGAAGGTGTTGGTCTGTGGATCCCATAGATTGATCAGGGTCATCAAATACGCCCGATCTGTGACCACAGGCTCTAGTCGAGCCACCTGCTTGAGCCCAAGGGCATCAAGCCACTCCCAGTCAGCCGCAGTTAGCACTCCCTATGCTTCAGTAAAAGCAGTGGGTACACGGTACCATATCTTAACTACCTGCAAAAGAAAACAATTCAAAAACATTAAAATCATGGAAACAAACTGTACAACAATAACATGAATATACAACATTGCCTACCAATGTACAGCCAAAAACAAAAAAAAAATTAAAAAAAAAATTAAGATGTCAGTCCTAGGGTTTCAAATCCTAACTGATAATTCCAAAAACAAATCAAAACAAAAAACAAAAATTATTTGTCAGTCCTAGGGTTTCTAATTCTAACTAATAAATTTAAAAACAAAACAAAAATTCAAAAACAAAAATTTATTTGTCAGTCCTAGGGTTTCTAATCCTAACTGATAATTCCAAAAACAAATCAAAACAAAAATTATTTGTCAGTCCTAGGGTTTCTAATTCTAACTGATAAATTTAAAAAAAAAACAAAAATTCAAAAACAAAAATTAATTTGTCAGTTCTAGGGTTTCTAATCCTAACTGATGAATTCAAAAACAAAACAAAAACTCAGAAAAAATTAATTTGTCAGCCCTAGGGTTTTTAAAATCTAAACTGATTAATTAACAAAAACATAATAATTTGTCAGTCCTATTTGTCAGTCTTAGGATCTCGGTATTCTAAATCTAAAAATTCAACACAAACAACATAAAATTAAAATAACAGTTTCAAACCTAGGGTTTTAACCTACGTTTTAAAAACTGACCAACTCAACCTAAGAACTAGGGTTTTATGTTTCATTTATCCTAGGGTTTAGTTATAAGAAAAATAACAATTATTTACCTAGGTTTTTCGCTACGTTTGTCATTTAGTTGTACACTAAGTCTTAGTTGTGTTCAGATCAGTTTTAGGGTTTTAGTTTTAAAATTTTGAAAAACATCATCACAAAAAAATTAAACAAAACACTTGCAGTTTTAAAAAAAAGTAATAACTCTAGGGAGCACTTACCGGTCTCGCTTCTACTCTGTCGCTCGATCTGGTTTGTGCACTCATGATGTCAGGATAAATTCAGCAGTGCTTCGCTCCGCAGAATTAACCTCCTCCTCCCCAGAGCTCCAAATCGCAAGAAAATTTAGATGCAAATGAGCCCAAACCCTAGTTTTGGCCTTTAAATAGGCCTTTTGAGCTTAAATTCATCCTCCCATGGGACGAGCACTCTTGTTAGTCACACTTAGTCACACTTAGTCACCAATCAGCAAACACACACCCAACTAAGGAAAATGACATGCATTCAAAGAATCATTGACAAAGACAATTACGCTCCTGCTTGGGGCAGTAAACAAGCAATAACCACAATCTGATCAAATCACTTGGCATTTCATGAATCATGAACTCAAGGTTCTCACAAACAAAAGGTTGTGCCCTTTGCCTATTCATGATTGATCAATGTCCAAGGTCAAGTAACACCTCACTAAAAAATGTTAACACTTGAATTGAGTGCCTTCGCTCGTCAGAAGCAAGGATTCAAGAATGCATGCCCTTTCCATACTTGGGGCATCAAAATTTGGTTATGTTACCAAGAAACCCTAATAATTAGTGCTTTGGTTATCTATTTTTTCTTGGTGCTGTGCCATGCACAGTGCATCCCAAAAAGGGGCATCTGTTGACACCAAAACAACACCAATCCAATTATGTGACTTCAAACACTAATTGCTTTGACACACACAGCCCCCAGGGCAGCCCTCAGAGGTTAAACAATGGTCCTAACCACTTTTGTAGCAATTTTGGAAGGTCAAAAGGCAATTTGGCACATTCAGACACTTTTTTCAGTATTCGTCCCACCCTAGGACGAATTCAAAATGGGATCCGCCCCACCTAATGACGAATTCTGAATTCGCTCTGGGGTAGGATGAATTCTAGGTTTAACAGGAAAAAAGAAAAATCTTGACAAGTGGCAGCCGAGGACAGTCCATTAATGCCTCATGCCTTGCATGCGCGTGTAGGTGGGCAGATTGAACATTAGAGGACTATCACAGGGGTAGTCATGGAGGCCCAAGTCAAGGAGGACTTTCCTCCCTCATGGGAAGGCATGACTGCCACATGGCGCCCATGTATCCCCCTCCAAAGAGACCCCCTGGGTCTATAAAATGGTGAAATTTCTCACCCAAAATGGGACAGGTTGGAAGCATTTTCAAGCAAAAAAGTACTACCAAATTGATATCACGCTTTACCCTTTTGATTCACCTCTTCCACATCCTTGATCTCTTTTGCAAGGGAGGTCATTGGGTGGTTATTGGAAGTGTGAATCCGGATCCAAAACCCAAAAATTGACCACATTATCTCACCCATTTGCCGACAACACAGTACAAGAGATTTTGGACCCATCCCAAGTGGATTGGTGCCGAAATCAGGTTCCAATGGTGGGTGGCCTGCCCGGGTGCCCCGCACTCCTGCGAGCCTAATCTTATTTTTTAGGAACAATTGGGGATTCATGGTAGATTGTCCTTTTTGTCATTGGTTTACTTAGCATTCCATATTATGCTGTTTAAATAGCTTATAATTCTGATTTCACAATGCTTTGATAAGATCTTATCATGTTTTGTCGCTTTTGTAGTCCTCACTAACTTGCAGGTAGTAGCGTCTAATTCCTATTGATGGAGGCCAAATTGGGGAAATATGACCATCTGGGTCTTCCCAAAATGCCTCCAATTAGCTAACCCCCAAGTTTGTAGGTCTTTTGGAGTTCTCGAGATGCGACATTTTGGGTAGTATCACTTCGGTGCTTTGTTATAGGTGAATTCGTCCTACCCCGGAGCGAATTATAGTCGGATCCGTCCCGCCCCGAAACGAATTTGAATCGGTGAAGGATTTTTTGACTATTTCATTTGCAGTGATCTTCTGGTAATGTTCTCTGGTTTCTATCAAATTTGCAGGTTATTTGGAGTCATTTTATTTATCGATTTAGCTAATCTTATGCATGCATCCTCCATTGGTTTTTAGGGATCAAACGCCTTATCTTTTGTCATAGGTGCTACTAACGATTTGTTGTTTCTTTGAACGCAAGAGGAGCAGCAAGGATCAAGGATTCATCAACACCAGCGGCAGCAACACCTTGGCCCGCCCATTTTACATGTGGGCATGCGGAAGGAGGAACACTAAGTCATGATTGTAACCAAAACTCATTTAACACTCCTAGCCCCTGAAAAGGGAGGAGGCATTTTTGTAACTAATATTAAGATAGTTAAATAAAAAGGGCTGTGCTTTCTATACTTTCTTTTATCTCAGTTCAATTCGTCTCTTTCATTTCATGCATTTCACTTTATAGGACCTTAAGCGTTAATTTTGGGTTTTGAATACATCGCATTAGTTTTCCTTTAAATATTTTAGAATCTCATGCTTTCACTTTGAAAATAGGTTTTCGACAGCAGAGGAGTAGGAAAGAGCAAAGAATCATATACGCAAGCAGTGACGATGTTTTGGTCCGCCCATCTTACATGTGGGCACGCGGAAGAAGGATTGTGATCCATGGATGTTGTGACAAGAAACACATTTGATGCTCCTATCCCCTAAAAAGGAAGGAGACATATTGTAACACATTTTGAAAAGCGTATCAATAAAGAGATTACGATATTTCATATTGCTTTTATCTTTTGTCAATTTGCATATGTTATTTCTTGTTCTTTCTTGTGGCATATTCCTTTTTGTTTCCGTATCCTTGTGCTTTCAGTGGCGATCACGGTGGGACATCTGTCCCTTGATTTTTAAGATTAAAATTCTGATTAAAATTATTTGTTTTGTTTCTTATAGGTACCAAGTTTTCAAGTGCTAGACTGTTTCAGGCAGAAATTCAGAGACATCCGATTTAGGCAGAGAAGAGGTAGGGGTTTAAACACCCTCTATCAATTTTCTGTTTTCTATATTTTTGTTCTCTGATTTTTGTTTGCATAGGAGATTTTAGAGGCTTGCTTGTTTAAATTTTGCAACTTAAAAAGAACCCCACACACCACGTGGTATTTTAAACACAAGGAGTTGGTCGTAAAACCCCAACCCTTGAGCAAGACCAATGGTGGATTTCATCATCGCCTTGGCTTGAGATATTGCATCCATAACCCCGATCGCGACTATTGCTAGACGTAAATCCTAATGAAAGCTGACCAAGTGTAGCTTGGGGTGATTCCCAGCACATGAGGATAAGTCTTCTATGGTAGGTGTCATAAACAGAGCGATTCCCCTTCCGTACCGCCTATGTTCCACGTATCATCTGCTCTCATGTACCTATAGTCTCCCTCACATAAGGGCGGGTATATAGAGAGGTTGGTATATCGGTCCGGCAATGGTATATTGAAGGGGCGACCATTTTGGGAGTCATAAGAGCCTTCATAATTGCATTTAAATGGTTTTCATAAAAAGCTTTCAAAACAACATCAAAATACACTAAACCAGCTTTTAGGGCACACTTTTAAATCTTTAAACAAGATAATCATTGCATTGATTGTGTGTTTTCTTTCTGTTTAAGTTTAGCATAAAAAAAAATCCTAAAAAAAAAAAGATAAAAAGATAAAAATCCATTCATCTTTAGGAGCACATCACCATGGTGTTCACTCATATCTGATCCCAATCACGGGAAAGCATTGCGAAAAGTGTACCGAGGGGGACAAGTCACCTCCGATATAGTCCTAAGGACTTAGCCATCCCATCATGGCGGCAAGGCACCCAAGAGAGTCCCCATCATGCCATAACTGAACAAGACTATAGAGGCACCTCTTTGAGGGGCACCCCCACTCAGCATAGGTCCTTTCAAGAGGAGAACCTACACGTAGATCTTAACATAGATAGAAGACCTCCCTTAGAAGCTCATTATGGGTGGCCTAGTGATTAAGTTCTAGAGCAACAGAGGGTCTAGAAGGAGGAGCCACATGATCTCGTCATCTCTCCTCTACCCTATATTACTATTAGTAACACTAGACAATATCCATAGTATCAGGCTCTCTAGATAGGGCAAGACAATTATTCTTGCACTTTTTATCCATATGAACAAGAGTACGAGGAAGATCATTACGTTCCTCAAGAGTAGTACACAGTGTGGGAACGATGTACTTCTGCACCTGATATGTATCAAGATTGCCCATTGAGGCCAGAGCCTCGGGTGAATGCCGCTAACCTTGATAGAGGGAAGCAACCCATAAGGATCTCGGATCACCATGACCGAGAAAGACATGTCAAGGAGGCATCTAGGCTTCCTAAACAAGAGATGGTAGAACAAATTGACTTGGCGATTGCCAAACATGCCGCCCACCAAGCACAAATCTCACAGCTTAGGCAAGATCAAGAATAGTTAGAGCATCTTTGTCGTCTTAACAAAGAGTGCATTCAACGTCATACGACCAAATTGCTTCATAACAAGGTTCCTACGAAGGGTCCAATCCCTCGCACACATAAAGAAGAAGTGTATGAGAGGCAGGACCCCTTGGTATGAGAGAGGTCCACGTGACCTTATCAAGTACTGCCTCCGAGACCTCCTAGACCTGAGTGGGAGGCCACTCCTAGAAACAATGATGGGCACCCTTCGCGGGCACTCACCTATGCTTATAGAACTCGGCCAGCCACTCCTCAGGAAGCCTATGAGGAGTATGAACAAGAAGAAGAGCAGGCTGAAACGCTCTATCAAGGTAGAGGGGGTGCTAGCCAGCTACCTCTCAATAGGCCTCAAGTTCCCCGTAATCCACAATGGGAGCAAACTAAGGAGGCAGAAATTAAATCCTCTGATGCATACAAAGTGCTATTAGAGCACTTAGAATATATGGATATTAAGACTTCTGGACCCCAAAATCCCACTTTACTCCAACTCCATAGTCATCCTATGCATCCATCAGTGTCAGCACCTCCATACCCCGAACACTTTAAGCTGCCCCAGTTGGCACTCTTTAGAGGGGAGGAAGATGCCCAAGAGCATGTGACTCGATTCTTGAGCCAATGCTTTGGCATTTAGGACAATGATGCTTTGCTATTAATAACATTTATAACCACATTCACAGGCCCTACCTCGGATTGGTTTACTCAATTACCAAAGCACAGCATCGGTAACTTAGATCAGCTAGTGGACGCATTCCTAGAACGTTTCACTTTCAACACAAAGAAAAATGCATCACTAAGCGATCTAGCTAGCCTCAAGCAGTATGAGGAGAAATCTATGGTGGCATATGGGAACCATTGGAGGACGTTTCTTTCAAAGTTACCCTACCTCCCTCCTATGTATGACATAACCCAAATGTTCTCCAAAAGCTGTTTCAGATTAATCTCCATGCTATTGCAGCTGTAGCAATATGCTAGTTTAGAAGAAGCACTGGCACAAGCCAAAATCATCAAGGAGATTAAGATACAGGATGGCGAGATCATGAAACCTAAGAAGAAATAATGGACAAAGAACACTAAACCAGGGACCATGCAACCGAAACCTACTGTGGTTAATCAGGTTGCCATCAACGTCCCTAAGCCGGCACAAGAAATATAGCCTCAAAAGGCTAACTATCAGGTGGTGCCTCCAAACAATTATGATAGAGAAAACCAAAGGTAGGAGAAAAATCAATAGCGTCACCCTAGGCGATAATTTACTCCTTACACAGAGTCTAGGGATTCTTTGTTTGACCGCTTGTCAGCGGTGAACTTGATCAACCTTCCAGAGATTCAAACTATAGACCCCAATGCATCGAAGCCTAAGGGGTACCGAGAGGATTTGTACTATAGGTTCCACAGGCGTAAGGGACATGATCTTAACGCATGTTGGAAGTTCAAAGGTTTGATACAAGATCTCATTGACAATAAGACATTGGCGGTGGACAACCCCGTAGCGCCAAAAAACCAACATATGGGAGTATTCAAAGACCCCTTGCCTGCCCATGAGGCACCAGCAAAACCTCTTCAATTTAATTAGGTACAATAGAATTGTCCTATGCAGGGATATGTAGGGATGATAAGCATAGTGACTAGGAACAAGAGATACCCAGGAGCTGCCCTCGTGGTAGCCACAAGAGATGTTCCATCAATGTCACAACCGCAACAACCCCCTATGCAACTTCCCCTGCCTAGACCGGTGGCCACGATTTAGACTAGACTTACCCAAATTCTAAGGACCACGTTAGCTAGGCTCTCCATATATGAGCTAATTCATCAATCAGTGCCCCATCGGGAAGGTCTAATGGAGATTTTAAAAGCTATCGAGCTGCAGCCCCACGAAGTGAACTCTTTCAATAATTTTGTGGGGCATGTCAAGCAATGTACAGAACCAGTCATCACCTTTAGAGAAGATGAATTGAAAGCAGTGACTGGTGATGTGGTGGATCCATCCCTACACATTATTGTGTGGGTCAATAGGATTCCGTATAAGAGAGTGTTGGTGGACATTGGCTCATCCAGTAATATCATCACTACATCAGCACTGAAACATTTGAAGTTACCAACATCTCACATTGTGGCCTCTACTTACACACTACGAGCATTCAACGATGCAATCTGCTCGAAAGTTGGCACAATTGTTCTACCCATCCAAGTGGGACAAAAGACCATTCATACATTGTGCCACATTTTAGAAGGTGAGATGGCTTACAATATCTTGTTGGGGCGACCTTGGATCAGGGACATGAAGTGTGTCCCTTCAATAGCTCATCAGTGCCTGAAGTATACATTTGAAGGACAGGTGCATGTAGTCCCGGTGGACTTGGAGCCCTTCAAATACTAAAATATAGTGGAATTCATGCTGCAATCGAACCTTCCCTCAACACATGTGGATTTTCAGTTGAATCCATCTCAACAGGGTTCATTTCTGCAGGCATCTCCAGTGATTAATCCATCGAGCCCTCAGCCAGGTCCATCTTCTTTCGCTAGTCCTTCAAAAATGATGCCACCTATGGTGGCCACATCCAAGGACAAGGGAAAGAAACCCATAGAAGAGGATCCACCTCTAGTCTCAACCATATCGATAGAAGAGATGCCTAGCAGAATGGAAGTCAAGATGCCTAGTTCGCCCCACCTGGAGTGGACTCGGGAAGGACTCCCATTTGCCCCCCCTCAACCACCAAAGATCAGCATTGAAATGGCCAGCATGGGCTTGGGGGAGTATCTAGTGAGGAACATTGTAGCAACGCCCATGCTTGAGTCCATGCAGGATATGGGGCGACGTCGAATCCCCATCAGCTCTGTGGTTCCTCTAGGATACCCACCTAATCATACAAACTTTGTTTATGGGGGCTTGGATAATGGTGTTGAGACTTGTATGCAAGAAGACAAAGACGAAGAACCCTTTGCTGAGGATGTCACCTACCTGTCCAACCCAAACTTTGCTTTGAGGTATCTTGGCCAATGCAATTGGCACGGATATGGGTTGGGCCGGTATGAGCAAGGAGTGCATGTTATTTGCCAAACAAGATACCAAATGCCATATGACAAGTTAGGAGTAGGGTTCAACCACCCCCTGCCCCTAGACATCTTGGTGGAGAACATGCAAGGCCTAAGGATAGGCAGCAAGGATGGGTTGGCATTAGATCCATATGCCAATCCTCACACAACATATACATTGGGGGATTATCACCCATTGTTAACAACCAACCTTGTTGACCATAAAAACCCTTTCCCTTCGGCCAAACAAGGAGAAAATTCATGGACTCTCCTACAAGTGAGATATGGAAAAAACCAAGAAGGGTCTTCAGAATATGAGTCAGAATACAAGGTAGCACCTTGGGATCCTTTTGAGTCTGACATCAATCATTCACAAGTACATCCCATGGATGATTATCAGGAAAGCTTCATGACAATGTTCCCTTTAGGTGCTCCAATTGAGCATATGCCCTTTCAAGAGAATCAGGTCCCCCCACAAAGAGTGAAACAACCTTGATGGGATCACATTAATTTGCTCGAACAAGATGATCCTCCTATGTCGCAAGCAGCTATTGGAGCTGACGAAGGCCTTTGGATATTTGACAGTGACTACGAAGATGAAACTGAGATGACCTATCTCAACCACATGCGACAAATGCAACAATAGTATCCCTTAGGCATAGATGACATGTTTGAACACCTGCACATAGGGCCAAGATATAGGTGGAACCTCAACCTGACATAGTTATAGCAATTACTACACCCGCCACTCCAGGTACACAGAGAGCATCTTCCGCCTGGAGACCCTATCAAACCATCAGTGCCTAGGGTGGACCCTGTCTTCATCTCTACGCATAGGGCTGACCCATTTGTGCTAGTGCCCACAGAGCCAGATCCAAAGCACAAAGGTTATCTAGGATTTCCAAGTAGTCATACCCACGATAATGGAGACCACAATCATTTCATTAACATGATCTCCATTGATTTAATCGCCCCCATTCATGATCCATCCGACCCGACACGGTCATTGTATCTAGATCTAGATGCTATCGACTGGGATCGCGCTGACACACCACCATCCCCATCGAAGTACTGGCCCTACGGTGGGATGTTCCATTTCACCTCAAGATAGACTCAGGATGTCTTCCATGCTGAAGAGGAACCTGACGTTCCAAATGATGATCTAAATTCAGCAAACGATATCCATATGATTCCAACTCCACACCAGTTGGAGGACGGATCCCACATGTCGATCGAGGAGACGACTAACATAGACATCGAATCAGATCCAATGAATTTGCAAATCATCAAGTTGGGGGTAATTCTATCCCTCGAAGAGCAAGCCGACTACATTGCCCTTCTCAAAGAGAAGGAGGTTTTTGCATGGTCATACAAAGACATGCCAGGACTAGACCCATAGCTAGTCATGCATAATCTGATGCTTGATCCGACAGTCAATCCAGTGAAGCAAAAACTATGTAAGATGCACCCAATACTGGCCTTAATGGTCAAAGGTGAATTGCAAAAGCTATTGGATGCATAGTTTGTCATTTGCGTGGATTACCAACCATGGTTGTCTAACATGGTTCCCATCAAAAAGCTCGATGGGAGGATTCACATATGCATCGATTTTTGAGATCTAAACAAAGCGAGTCCTAAGGATGATTTTCCCTTGCCGAGCATCGACACATTGGTAGATGCTACAGTGGGCCATGAAATGCTTTCCCTCATGGATGGTTTCTCAAGATACAATCAAATTCGTATAAATCCCGAGGACCAACTAAAAATGGCGTTCACAACACCTTGGGGGACATTTTGTTATAAGGTCATGCCTTTTGGCCTTAAAAATGTTGGTGCCACCTACCAACATGCCATGATGTACATCTTTCATGATTACATGCACAAAACTTTGGAAGATTACATGGATGATTTTTTGGCCAAATCTATTTTGCACCTAGATCATCTTGATGACTTAAGCAAGATCCTCGATCGTCTCATGGAACATAAAGTCAGACTAAACCCCAAGAAGTGTGTCTTTGGCGTCACATCTGGAAAGCTCTTGGGTTACATAGTATCCAAATGAGGAATTGAGGTAGACCCATACAAAGTCAAGGAAATCCTTGAAATGCTTCCTCCAACTACCATCAAGCATCTCAAAAGTCTACAGGGAAAGGTCGTGTTGATCAAGTGCTTCATAGCGTAGTTATCTAACAAATGCTGACCCATGAATAAATTATTACACAAGGGGGTAACATTTCACTAGGATGACAAGTGCCAGTTCGTATTTGATGACATTAAACAATACTTGGATTCACCACCAGTATTGGCACCACCTAGACCAGGAGTGCCGTTCTACTTATACATCTCAGCTACTGAGGTGGCATTGGGCACCATGCTATCCCAGAAAAATGAACTACACAAAGAATAGGCTACATACTATCATAGCAGCACCCTGGTCAGTTATGAACTTAACTATGCATACGTTGAGAAGCTCTGCTTGGCCATGGTGTTTGCTACCAAAAAGTTACGCTACTACATGCTCAGCAATATGACGTATATTGTGTCTAAGGAGAATCCATTGCGATACATGATGAGTCATACTTATCATAGTAGCCGCACATTGAAATGGATCATGTTGTTGACGGAATTTGGCATAGTATCCATTGGAAAGAAATCCATAAAATTTCAAGTCATCGTCGATCAACTGGCAGAGGCTCCTCTTGAAGACGATCAGCCTCTAACCATAGAATTACTAGATGATGGGTTTTTTCATGTTTCAAAATTGCCAGATTCTGATGATCCGGAGTCACAGGCTGACATGACCCTATTCTTTGATGGTTCTAAGTGTGAGCAAGGAGGTGGCATGGGAATTGTATTCTTCACTCCACAAGGGGCTCCAATGCCTCTGTCATTTAAATTAGACTTCTCATGCACCAACAACAATGCAGAATATGAAGCCTTGCTCATAGGTCTTCAGACATCAATCACCATGAAAATAAAATGTTTAAACATATTTGGTGATTCGTTGTTAATTTTCAATCAAGTCAATGGGATATTCCAATGTAGATGTCTATTTCTATAGGCCTACAAAGCCCTTGTGGACAAATTCCTGGCACAACTTGAATGGTATGACATAGAGGCACTCCCTCGATCATCGAATCGTTTTGCGGATACTATGGCCTCCTTGGGGTCACTAATCCTGCAAGACCCTTCTGGTGAAATGACAACCATTTAGGTTAAAACATTATCACAATCCATGATGGAGTGTGCAAGCTCTAATCTAACTCCAGGAATCCACCTGATCCAGATTAAACCATCTCAGGACAGGTTCTCTCAAATCCATGATTGTCTGACTCGATCCAACTGGGGGTCCTTGTTCTCCCCGACCCTTCTTAATAACAACACAACACTATTTTTACAAGTTCTTTCCCACTCAGATTTTGCTAGGGATGAACTTCAAGAGGGATTGGCCATTCATACCATCAAGGTTTTTGATCAGAAAGATTGGTACACACCCATTAGGGATTACCTCAAGCTAGGTACTCTCCCACTTGGATTGACACAAGCCACGAAAATATCATTTAAATAGAAAGCAAAAAAACATGTCTTGCTAGGAGACATTTTGTATCGTCGGAGCTATGAAGGTTCCATTGACATCACAACCACAACAACCCCCTACGCAACTTCCCTTGCCTAGATAGGTGGACATGATTCGGACTAGACTTACCCAAATTATAAGGACCACGTCAGCTAGGCTTTCCATATATGAGCTAATTCAACAATCAGCGCCCCATCGGGAAGCTCTAATGGAGATTTTAAAAGCTATCGAGCTGCAGCCCCACGAAGTGAACTCTTTCAATAATTTTGTGGGGCATGTCAAACAATGTATAAAACCAGTCATCACATTTAGAGAAGATGAATTGAAAGCAGTGACTAGTGATGTGGCAGATCTACCCCTACACGTTATTGTGTGGGTCAACGGGATTCCTTATAAGAGAGTGTTGGTGGACACTGGCTCATCTAGTAATATCATCACTACAACAGCACTGAAATATTTGAAGTTGCCAACATCTCACATTGTGGCCTCTACTTACACACTGCGAGCATTCAACGATGCAATCTGCTCTACAGTTGGCACAATTTTCCTACCCATCCAAGTGGGAAAAAATACCATTCATACATTGTGCCACATTTTAGAAGGTGAGATGGCTTGCAATATCTTGCTGGGGCGACCTTGGATCAGGGACATGAAGTGTGTCCCTTCAATAGCTCATCAGTGCTTGAAGTATACATTTTAAGGACAGGTGCATGTAGTCCCGGTGGACTTGGAGCCCTTCAAATACTTCAATACAGTGTAATTCATGCCATAATAGAACCTTACCTCAAAACATGTGGATTTTTAGTTGAATCCATCTCAACAGGGTTCGTTTTCGTAGGCATCTCCAGTGATTAATCCATCGAGCCCTCAGCCAGGTCCATCTTCTTCTGCTAGTCCTTCAACAATGATGCCACCTACGATGGCCACATCCAAGGACAAGGGAAAGAAACCCATAGAAGAGGATCCACCTCTAGTCTCAACCATCTCGACAGAAGAGATGCCTAGCAGAATGGCAGTCGAGATGCCTAGTTCACCCCACATGGAGTGGACTCAGGAAGGACTCCCATTCACCCACCCTCAACTGCCAATGGTCACCATTGAAATGGATAGAACGGGTCTGGAGGAGTATCTAGTGAGGAACATTGTAGCAACACCCACGCTTGAGTCCATGCAGGATATGGGGTGACCTCGACTCCCCATAAGCTCTATGGTTCCTCTAGGCTACCCACCCAATCAGACAAACATTGTTTATGGGGGCCTGGATAATGGTGTTGAGACTTGTATGCAAGAAGAAAAAGATGAAGAACCCTTTGCTAATGATGTCACCTACCTATCCAATCCAAACTTTGCTTTGAGGTATCTTGGCCAATGCAATTGGCACGAATATGGGTTGGGCCGGTATGAGCAAGGAGTGCATGTTCTTTGCCAACCAAGATACCAAATGCCATATGAAAATTCAGGAGTAGGGTTCAACCACCCCTTGCCCCTAGACATCTTGGTGGAGAACATGCAAGGCCTAAGGATAGGCAGCAAGGATGGGTTGGCATTAGATCCATATGCCAATCCTCACACAACATATACATTGGGGGATTATCACCCATTGTTAACAACCAACCTTGTTGACCATAACAACCCTTTCCCTTCGGCCAAACAAGGAGAAAATTCATAGACTCCCCCACAAGAGGGATATGGAAAAGACCAAGAAGGGTCTTCGAAAGATGATTCGAAATACGAGGTAGCACCTTGGGATCCTTTCAAGTCTGACATCAATCATTCACAAGTACATCCCATAGATAATTATCAGGAAATCTTCATGACAATGTTCCCTTTAGGTGCTCCAATTGAGCATATGCCCTTTCAAGAGAATCAGGTCCCCTTGCAGAGAGCGAAACAACTTCGATGGGATCACATTAATTTGCTCGAACAAGATGAGCCTCCTATGTCACAAGCAGCTGTTGGAGCCGACGAAGGCCTTTGGATCTCTGATAGTGACTACGAAGATGAAATTGAGATGGCCTATCTCAACCACATGCAACAAATGCAACAATAGTATCCCTTAGGCATAGATGACATGTTTGAACACCTGCACATAGGTCCAAGACATAGGTGGCACCTCAACCTGGTGTAGTTATAGCAATTACTGCACCCACCACTCCAGGTACACAAAGAGCATCTTTCGCCTGGAGACCCTATCAAACCATCAGTGCCTAGGGCGGACCCTATATTCATCTTTGCACATAGGGCTGACCCATTTGTGCCAGTGCCCACATAGCCAGATCCAAAGCACAAATGTTATCTAGGATTTCCAAGCAGTCATACCCATGGTAATGGAGTCCATAATCATTTCATTAACATGATCTCCATTGATTTAACTACCCCCATTCATGATCCAGTCGACTCGACACGGTCATTGTATCTAGATCTAGATGCTATCGACTAGGATCATGCTGACACACCACCATCCCCATCAGAGTATTGGCCCTATGGTGGGATGTTCCATTTCACCCTAGGATAGACTCAGGATGTCTTCCATGCTGAAGAGGAACCTGACATTCCAAACGATGATCTAAATTCAGCAAACGATATCCATATGATTCCAACTCCACACCAGTTGGAGGACGGATCCCACATGTTGATCGAGGAGATGACTGACGTAGACATCGGCTCAAATCCCATGAATGTACAAATCATCAAGCTGGGGGTAAGTATATCCCCCGAAGAGCAAGCCGACTACATTGCCCAAACCAAAACTCCAAGGATTCTCATAATCGCTTGGTCAACCAAAAAAGCTCCACGGATTCCCATAATCACTTGGTCAACCCAAAAAGCTTTGAGTATTCCTACAATCACTTGGTCAACCCAAAAAGCTCCAAGGATTCCCATAATCACTTGGTCAACCCAAAAAGCTCCAAGGATTCCTGCAATCACTTGGTCAACCCAAAAAGCTCCAAGGATTCTTGTAATCACTTGGTCAACCCAAACAGCTCCAAGGATTCCCTCAATCGCTTGGTCAACTGCAAAATGCCCCAAAGGTATCTATAAAATCTTTGGTCAAGCCAAAAGCTTCAAGGATTCCTACAATCGCTTGGTCCACCCCAAAAATGCCCCAAAGGTATTCATAAACCCTTTGGTCAAACCAAAAGCTCCAAGGGTTACCATAACCGCTTGGTCAAAATATAAATCATCAAAAAACAAAAAAAAAACAATAAATATTCAAAAACAAACAAAAATAATGAAATCATCAAAAATTACAAAAACAATTGCATTTCACTTCCATGCATACTCATAACACATCAAAAATACAAAAATATAAGTGCATTAGGCATCGCATCGATACATTGCATATTTGCTAAGTCATCCAAGTCACAAGCATCATAGCATTTTTCCCATCAAATCCATTTCCCAAACATATACATCCAGCATAACATCATCGCAATTTTTTAGCATTAGTCAGTTGTCTCCTAATGTATATAGGGCTTTCGTCATTCAGCTGTCTTTAAATTGCTAGCCAAATACTGTACAAAGTTAAACAACTTTTACACGAGAAACTTTTAATTGGATCATACCTTGTTACGTAGCATCCCAACACAATTAAAACACATAAAATAATTCTTAAGTTGTGTGAACGCGAGAGAAAACTACAAAGCAATCTCGGGTACCATAGGTGAATGATTAGCATGTTCATCCCCCTGTGTGAATGGTTCAAGAGTGCTGAGAATTGACAACAAGACAAACTATTCCCCATAAATTCCCCCTAATCAACAGTGGTTTTCACCACTACCATAACTCCCAATCATCGTTGGTCATCAAAGTTGTAAGGATTTGTACTACATGTCCCTACCAAGGATGGGTAGTCATTCCCAAGGCCTAAAAGGATCAATGATCATTCAAAAACAACATTTCCACAAGCCATAATCATAATCACCTTTGGTCTCCCAAGTTGTAAGGATTCGTACTACACGTCCCTGCTAAGGATGGGTAGTCATCCCAAAGGCCTAAAATATCAATACCCTTACTTCATAATCACAATCACCTTTGGTCTCCCAAGTCATAAGGATTCGTACTACACATCCCTGCTAAGGATGGGTAGTCATCCCCAAGGCCTAAAAGATCAATACCCTTACTTCATAATCTCCATACTACCCTTTGGTTCCCAAAGTCATAAGGATTTGTACTACACATCCCTGCCAAGGATGGGTAGTCATCCCCAAGGCCTAAAAGGATCAATATTATTCACCAATCACAAACATACCAGCTTCACCTTACAAAGCTCAAAAGCCAAATCAAATAACAGTGGTTATTACCACTATTCAAAATCCTTGCTCCAAAAGAAAAACAAAGAAAGAACAAAATAAACAGTGATTTTCATCACTTTGTATACGAGAAAATATCTTAAATCGTTGAGCCAATAAAAATCCCAAACTTGAATCCTTGGAATTCTCAGCATTCAGAAAACCATCTAGGTGATCCTCATTACGGGTTTGGTGGAAAACCTACCTGGCAATGGTAGTATCCTACACGCATGACGATATGTCTATCACATTAGCTTTGCATGTGAGTAGACCAATTTTTGCATGTGGATGAGCTAGCTTATGGTATCTTAGATTGTCCCATGGATTAATCTTGCTTAATACAACAACGAAGTTAGTGGATCTAATTAGGTGATCCTCAGTATAGGTTTGGTTGATAGCCTATATGGCACTGGCGGTATCCTGAAAAATCCCACATAAACAAACTCAATTGTACACACAGGGATGTGAAATAACTTGGTTAAATTCAAGTCATATTTATACCTTGTTCAAAAGTCTTGGGAGATAAATATACAGTTTTGGCTAGTTGGGTAAAATATCTGTCTCAGAAAAGCTTAATTACATTTTAAAAAACAACTGGTACATTTCATTCCGTGCATCACCATAAAAAAATATGTACAATACAAAAACAAAGTTATCACATGCCAAGTCCTTCCACAAAGCCATTCCATAAGTACAATAAGCTAGTCAATCTTGAACAGTCTATGGTGCCATCGACAAGTTATCACCAACTCATTTCATTCATTCCATATGCATACTTCATATAATTAGACACATCGCATTCATCATACCACATGCATACATCATCCTAAATAACAATGTATAAACACAAATCCAATCATCTATCTATATCAAAAATACCCGTAAAACTTTTAAAAACATCAAAAAACTGCACAAAATGCACCAAAAACAAGCAATAAAACTGTCTAATGAGAGTGCTTTTGCACTTGACATTTCAGGCATGCAAAATAGATGTCGAGGTCACAAATCCTCACTATCCTACTCCCTAAGAAGGCTACCATAGCCAGACCGCTCCATGGGACGATGGATTTTTGAGAATTTCATCCTCAAACGACGTCACAAAATGGGTCAAAACCCAACCAAAA
Source organism: Wollemia nobilis (assembly GCA_028583015.1). NCBI lineage: Eukaryota > Viridiplantae > Streptophyta > Pinopsida > Araucariales > Araucariaceae > Wollemia > Wollemia nobilis. The sequence goes on from JAQPPZ010002855.1 coordinate 836,364, forward strand.
ATAGCAATAACATTGCCAAACAAAGGTGCCTTTGTGCCTGAAATTCTTGGCATCCAAAACAGACATTGGGGTTACAAATTGTTACTATCCTACTACCTAAAAAGGCTACCGTAGCCGGACCGCTCTATGGGAGAACGGATTTTTGTCAATTTCAGCTCCAAATGGTGTCGCAAAAAGGGTTAAAACCCACCAAAAACAAGTCAAAATGTTTGGAAACTGCTTTCGCATTCAATGGTAAACAACTGAAGGCACCCTTACCTAAGTCATCTTGGGTCATGTGACTCATCACTTTTCTCATGTCAGCCATTCCCTCATCGATTCGTCGCTTGAGGGGGTAGTCACACTTAGTCACCAATCAACAAATACACACCCAATCATGGAAATGACACACATTCAAAGGATCATTGACAAAGATAATCATGCACCTACTTGGGGTAGCAAACAAGCAACAATCACAATCTGATCAAACACTTGGCATTCGTGAATCATGAACTCAAGGTTCCCATAGACAAAATGTTGCGCCCTTTGCCTATTCATGACTGATCAATGTCCAAGTTCAAGTAACACCTCACTGAACAAGGTTAACACTTGAATTAAGTTCCTTAGCTCGTAAAAAGCAAGGATTCAAGAATACGTGCCCTTTTCATTCTTGGGGCATCAAAATTTGGTTAGGTTACTAAGAAACCCTAATCATTAGTGCTTTGGTTATCTATTTTTGTTTAGCACTGCGCCTTGCATAGTGCTTCCCAAAAAGGGGCATTTGTAGACACCAAAATAGCACCAATCCAATTATGTGATGACAAGCACTGATCGCATTAACACACACAACCCCTAGGGCAGCCCCCAAAGGTTAAACAGTGGTTCTAACCACTCCCAAAAGTAGTTTTGGAAGGTCAGAAGTCAATTTGGCACCTTTTTGGCACTTTTTCCCTATTCGTCCCACCCTAGGACGAATTCAAACTGGCATTCGTCCCACCCAGGGACGATTAAGAATTCACCCCAGGGTGGGATGAATAGCAGGTTTGATCAACAAAAAAAGTCAAACCTCAGAAACTCCGCCAGTTAACTGAGGATTCAGGCCATGCAATTGCAAGGAATAGCTTTTATTCAAGAAGAGAGACTTCAGTCATGCATGCTTTTATTTTAGAGACCTCATGCAAGGAGATTCTAAATCAGGGAACTAGCTTTTCTCTGAAAATAGGATAGTTAACTCAAGTGGCACCCTCGCATGCGCAATTTAAACAAGAAGACTCTAAGATCTATAAATTAGGGAGTTTTCCCACCCAAAATATATACAAAGAGGGAGCATTTGAGCAACGAAGTATCTATCATTCGAAAGGGAGGTTATTGGGTAACTATTGGAAGCGTGAATCCGGACCCAAAACCCAATTTTTTGCCACAAAAATTCCCAAAATTTGTCGAAAACACCCCATAACCAGTTTTGGACCCATCCCAAGTGGATTGGTGCCAAAAAAGTGCTTCAAACGGTGGGCATCCTGCCCCCGAGCGCTCCCCAATCTGTCACAGTAAAATTCGCCCCACCCCGGGATGAATAGAAATCTGTGATATATTTCTTTGGTTTTTATTTTGCATTTTATTCTAGATAGGTTAAATAGGTTATAGTTCAAATTTCATTTCATTCTGAGCAATTTTGACCAGGTTTTTGTCATTTCTCGCTTTCACTAACTTGCAGATGGTACCAGCAAAATATGGGTTCTAGAGGCCAAATTATAAAAATCTGACCATATGGGTCTTCCCAAAACACCCCCAATTAGCTAACCCCAACTTTGCATGTCATTTGGAGATTCCTAAGCAGGACATTGAAGAGGGTGCTTTCTGACAGGTTATTGCAGGTGAATTCGTCCCACCCTAGAGCGAATACAAATCTGTGAGGAATTTCTAGACTGTTCCTTTTGCAATGCTCTCTTAACATCATATTCATGCTACTGTGAAATTTTTAGGTCGATCCGAGGTCATTTCATTATCGTTTTAATATTTTCATGCATTTATTGACAGTAGGCCTTGGGAAATACATGCTTCATTCTATCCGCAGGTGCTACTAATATTTTTCTATTTCTTTGAATGCAGGTTTCTGATGGAAGAGGAGTAGGAAAGAGCAAATAATCATATACGTAAGTGGCGGTGATGTTTTGGTTCGCCCATATTACATGTGGGCATGCGGAAGAAATATTGTGATCCATGGATGTTGTGACAAGAAACACATTTGACGCTCCTATCCCCTAAAAAGGAAGGAGACATATTGTAACACATTCTGAAACGTGTATCAATAAAGAGATTACGATATTTCATATTTCTTTTATCTTGTGTCAATTTGCATATGTCCTTTCTTGTTCTTTCTTGTGGCATATTCCTTTTTGTTTCCATATCCTCGTGCTTTCAAGTGGAAGTGGAATGAAAACTATAGCAAATCAATACTTCCATACTCTTTCTAGTAGCCAAAAAAAATTGAATGCAATATGGTAGGCAAATATAGTAGAGGTAATTCCATAATTAGTCAAACCTAAAAACAATAAATTATTAATGGAGAAAATTTCTTTGGAAGAAACATCACAGATCATACAAAAAATACAAACAAGAAAGACCCCAGGACCAAATGGATTCCCAAGAAGAGGTGGAGTCACTAGAGGAAATCCGACAGAGTAAGAAAATGTTAAAAGCCTTGAATCATAATGTTATCACTTTAATTCCTAACGACCCACCTAGTGAGATTAGTGAAAACTATAGGTCTATTTCACCATGTAATATAGTATACAAGATATTAATAAAGCTTATGGTAGAGATGTCAAAACATTTTTTACCAAATCTAATTTCAAGTGAGCAAGGTGGTTTTGTTGAAGGTAAATAAATTCTATATGGCATAGTAGTGGGCTAGGAGGTGATACACACAATGCTCAAGCAAAAGGATGTAGGTATGTTTATTAAATTAGATCTTTCTAAAGCTTATGCAAAGGATTTTAGAAAAATAGGCTTTGCAGAGGGGTTGAGATATTGGGTAAAATCCTATACACATACTACATATTTCTTAGTTTTGATAAATGACAATACTTCTCCCATGTTCATAGCAAGAAGGGGGTTGAGGCAAGGGGACCCTATTTCCCCTTACCTTTTTATTCTTTATGCAAAGGGTCTAGGGATTTCATTAAAAAAAGGGAGATAAGAGGGGAGGCTAAGGGTTTTGAAAATAAGTTCTCAGATTGAGATAAATCACCTCTAGTTTGTGGATGATACTGCTCTTATTAGTCAATCCAATATCATAGTAGTAAGAAATGTAAAAGAATTTTTGTATGGGTATACTCAAGCTACTAGATAAATTTTTAATGAAAAAAGTCTCAAGTAGTTATTTTTCAATACAACAAAGAGTGTGAGGGAGAAAATTATATAGTTTTTGAACTTCAAGGAAACTCCTTTATCCATACAATATTTAGGAGTACCTTTATCTGCAAAGAAAATAAAAAACATGGAGTGGAAAGGGTTGATTGATAGACTTCAAGCTATGTTGAGTAACTGGACACAAAAATGGCTAAGATTGGGAGGAAGGCTTACAATGATTAAATTTGTGCTACAATCTTTCCCAATTTATAAATTTTTCATACTTTAGGCTCCAAAAAAAATCATAAAAGATGTTTATAAATACACAAGAAATGTTTAATGGTCAGGTGCAAGGGAAGAACAAAAATTAACACTAGTTGTATGGGAGAAGATATGCCAACCAAAAAAACAAGGAGGATTGGATATAAGATCAACATCCTAAAGCATCAAGGTACTAGTAGGAATATTATATTGGATATGGATTATAAAAACTAGAGGCTTATGGAGCAAACTATTACAAGAAAAATATTATCTAGGAGAGGTTGATAAATACATCCTAAGACTCAGAGTGGAAGGAGAGGTATATACATTATGGAGAAAAATGGAAGCAAACTAGGAGTTAATAAAGCCAAACCTTTATTCGTAGTTAGGATATAGAAAGGATGTTCATTTTTGGGAGTATTCATGAAATTTATCTCAACCAATCAAACATTCCAAGAGATGAAGAGTTGGAAAGTAGAGATCCAAAATGCAAGGTTGTGGAAAGCCTCTTACTTTATAAAATCATGGAATCAACATGTGCTAAGCTTACTACAATGGAAAAATCCTTGAGAATAGCCAGTGAGGGGGATAGAGTAACTAACCAAAACAATATGGAGACATCTCCAAAATCATCCAGTTCAAGATGATTCTAAAAGGGATATACTTGAATGGGGATAGAGAAAGTTGGAAATATATAAGGTAAAGGAGGTATACAAGGTAGTCTTTTAATATGAGATTACTCCAGAACCACTTCCATGGACATTTGTTTAGAAAAAGGAAGGATGACCAAAAATTAGCATTTTATCATGGCTAATTAACCATAGAAAGTGCTTGAATCACCTCTTTTTTTGGTGTTCTTTTACCAAAGATATATGGATCAATTGGTGGAGGTAGATGAGATAACATTGGGAAATTTTTTAGAGCCAAGAAAGATTTTATGAGAAATGGAAACAATGCAGATTTAAGACTAGAACAATGAAAGTGGTATGGAAGCTGCGACCTAGATTCATATGGTGGTAGTTATGACTACAACGAAATGCACACATATTTATATCAAAGCATAGAACAAGGGATCAAGTTTTATTTAGGATTAAGAGTAAGTTAATGGAAGCAATTTCCATTAGATTACAAGAGAAAACAAACATAGAAATGAAGGAAGTGACTATTCTAAGGAGCTTTGGAATAACTATAAAAGAAAAATAACTAAGGTTTGGTTGCACATGAGATATCTTCTCGAATAACATAGAGTGGAGACCACCTCATAGAGAGTGGGTGAAGGTAAACCAAGATGGGGCTTCTAATAATTTTTTTGGAAAATTTGGTTTTGACATTATCATACAAAATTGGAAAGGAGAATAGGTGTACTAGAGAGCAGAAGGTATGGGGGAGACAATAAAAAATGAAGTAGAAGGACAAGTAATATTGTTAACATAAATGATATCTACAAATCTATATTTATATAAGTTATGGATAGGGACAAACTCTCAGGTATGGGTTGGATTCTTAGATCTGATAAGACCCTTTTAGGTGTTGGGAATTGGAGAGTGAATGAAGGTGGAAGCAATTCAAAATATTTGTAAGGTTTTTCAAGATTTTTTTATTACACATATCAAGTGATATGGAAATAGCATGGAATATTATTTAGCAAAATGGAAACAAATACTGGAAGGAGGGAAATATGTGGTCTCTTAGATGGAAAATTAGATAATTTGGTGCCAAATAATCCAAGGGATGTGAGAGGTGGTACAGGTAGATAGCAAACATGTTCAATATGGCAATAATAACTTGAAAACATCATGAAGATAGGTGGATGGTCTATGAAATTCAAATGACTATAGAAAATTGTAATTCAATTATGGTAATGTTGATGTGTATGGATAATTGAATTATGGTGGCCTCAAGTGATATTTTCAACAAACACACCTATATATTGTTTTTATGGGTAATTTTTGAGCTAGGAGGAGTTGGAGGTGGATTTTTTTCTTCTCTTGTTTCCTGTTCAGCTCATTTTACTTTGTAATACAACTTTTATAAATATAATATATTTTTCATTTTGTTCAAAAAACATCCTAACAAATCAATCATTCCTATATATATAACTAAAAAACATAAACCAAAGAGAAACTTATTCTCTATTTCTTTACACAAGAGATGATATTTATATAAAATAAAAACCCTTGCTCTTGTTCTTTTAGATACAAAGCAATACATGAATAACTTCCCTTCAAAATCAAACCAATTAACATATAATATCTATAAAAATATCACAAGTAAATGATCTCCTTCTCTTCACATTGTAAAACCACAAATATAATGATACAAATATTAAAAGAGATATATACAACAACATATAAATATTTTTCATCTCTATACAAAACCAAGCATAGATCAAAAAGCTAAAGAGATTAATAAAGATACCTACAACAATCTTAAAAATATTTTTCTTCTCTTTATAAAACCAAACACAGGCTATAATGCTAAATATATTATAAGGTATGAATATATTAATTTATTTATATAAAAAGAACTTCTACAAGCTTCTCAAGAGGGCAATAGAGGACTATATCCAATCATAAATACGTTCTAATAATCAAAGGCCAAAGTGCTGATTGAAAATGAAAACATTGCAACAACCATAAAGAGGAAAACTCCAATAAGAAGGTACAATTAAAAGGTTTATGCAAATAATGTAAACCTTTTTTTTAATATGAGTCGGTTCCTTTATTCTAAGGAAAGCATAAATATGAAATTATTTGGTTTCTTTAAAACTAGTTGGATTCAAAATGCAAAATTGAAACAAAGCATAACAACAACTACATTTTTGTTCAATAACACCCAAGTGTTCATCTAGAGTTCCAACACTATAACCAAGAAAAACTAAGATGAAGGTCCACCTGAAAGTGCATCATGGCTTATTTAAAAGGTATGAAGACCTATGCTTCATCCAACACACTTTCATGCTATTGATATCCTCCCTCCACTTGCATCCCCTTACCAAACAAGAAGGTCTAGATCAAAACCCATTCATAACACTCGAACGGTTATGAATCAATTCTTTTAAAGAAAGGTTGGCTATAACCAACTTGTTGTGCATTTTCCCATGACAACATATCATTAATAACAATAAAATTATTATTAACACTACTAAAAATCCTTAACAATGTAAGTTAATCATTTTATTTATATTTCTTTATAAACCTTTATAACAAACTATAAGAATTGATTAAATTATTTACTCGTTTAATCAAATCAATAATAAATTTTAATATCTATTTCAACATTAGCATAAAAAGTATGATTTTTTAACTACAATACTTTTAGTTATATCAAATGAAATGCTTAATCTATCCATTCATGCATCATTCCATTAAGATAAGCATTACACAAAACACAAATAAGCAATAAGTCCAAATAAACATGATTAAATGGATTGATGATGACCACAAAACATCATTATGAATGCAACTACATGTGGGTAAATTTTATCTTGGGTAAATCCTACCCTAGAGATATTATTAATCAGACTAAACATCATTTTCGATTTTTGGTATCTTGTTCTTGGTGGTCAACTTCCTTGTCCACCTACGAGAGTACCTAGTCCTACAAACACACATAACATCAATAATATCATATTCTCATATAATATAAACAAAACAAAAAATGCAATTAAATGGCCATAATACAATTACTACCAAGCTTTAAAACATCACATCAATATGTAATTCATCTCATAAATAATTATTTTCCATGTGGATCGTGATAGGTAATTTGTGACAATGGAGTTAGCATAAAGAATTTGTGTCAATCTATGGTAAAATAAAAAATTCAAAAGTTGGGTTCATCAGAATTAATTTTGATGGCACTTCTAATATATATATGGAAAAATCTTGTGGAGTTAGTGTTCTTTTTTTATATAAATAAAAAATTCTCCCCACATAATTAAAATCATATGGAACTTAAACTAAGAACAATGCAAAGGTTAGGTTACTTTTTATAATGATCAAAATTACCACTAAAAAATAATGGAAATAAATTCAAATTGAGGTGGATCCATATATTATTATTAATGACATCAAAAAATATGTGGAGATTGGATAAAAAATGATATTATGTCTTATATCCACCAACCATCATTAGAGAAAATACCTTAGAAGTTTCAAAATATCAATAGAGAATGAAATAATATGGTGGACAATCTAACCAATCATGTTCTTGATCTTCAACTTGCTAAAATTTAAATACTAGAGGATAACTTGATGAATGTTTATCTCTTAATGAAAATGATATTAAGGAATGTATTGCAAATACATAATAGTTTTAGGAAGATCAAGAATATATTTGATAGAAATATAATTAAAGAATATCTTTGATAAAAAGGTTTAAGAACACAAGCTTATACTGAGAGGTGGGGGTGAACAGTATAAGACCACTTTTTACTTTTTTTTTCTCAATCAATATTATGTAATGTATCAATATCAATATAAATAGCAGTAATCAAAGCAATGTACAAATCATCACACACAATAGAGACACCAATTTAACGTGGTTCACCCAATGTGGCCTACTCCACAGATAAAATATTTCACTAAAAATTTCTCAAAAAATATCTTGGGAAACCTTTTCCTATTACAATGTTTATGGACCTTTGTCCAAAGGAGACACCAATCCCCTAATCAAGTTCATGGATCTCTATCCATAGGAGACACCAATATCCTCTGATTTTATTGGTGATCTTCTAGAAGAATTGTTGCCTCCACTACACTGGCTAATGGATCTCTATCCAATGAAGACTCATGTCCTCACTCAAAATACCTATCTTCATTAATATAGTTTTTTTTTTGAAAAAAATTTGAAAAAACTTGTATTAAAACAAAGATCAGTTACAAAAGGGAGAAGACCCTTCCCACCAAGTACAAGGCGCGAAAACGCGACACAAACCACCTTTGACCGCAAAAAGTCAACGAGTCGCGAAATCGCGGCAACAAACCAACCAAGACCGCGACGGAGCGACATGTCGCGAAATCGTGACAAGTCACGATTTCGTGATAGCTAACCCACCTTGGCCGCGACAAGGCAACAAGTCGCGATATCGTGACAACTAACCTTCCCTAGCCGCGACAGAGCAACATGTCGCGATATCGCGACATGTCGCGATATCGCGACAACTATCCTTCCCAAGCCGCAACAGAGCAACATGTCGCGATATCGCGACAAAAAACCTTCCTCGGCCGCGACAGAGCAACATGTCGCGAAATCGCGACAACTTTCCTCCAAAGGCCGCGACGGCGCAACACGTCGCGAAATCGCGACAACTTTCCTCCCATGGCCGCGACGGCGCAACATGTCGCGAAATCATGACAATTTTCCTCCGAAAACCGTGACGGTGCAACATGTCGCGAAATCGCGACAGCTTCCCTCCAATAGCCACGACGGTGCAACATGTCGCGATATCGCGACAACTTTCCTCCAAAGGCCGCGATGGCGAAACATGTCACGATATCGTGACAACTTTCCTCCAAAGGCCGCGACAGCGCAACATGTCGCGATATCGCGACAGCTTCCCTCCAAAGGCCGCGACGGCGCAACATGTCACGATATCGCGACAGCTTCCCTCCAAAGTCCACGACGGTGCACCATGTCGCGAAATCGTGACTGCTTCCCTCCAAAGTCCGCGATGGCGCACCATGTCGCGATATCATGACAGTTTCCCTCCAAAGTCCGCGACGGCGCAACATGTCGCGATATCGCGACAGCTTCCCTCCAAAGGCCGTGACATGTCGCGATATCGTGACAACTTCCCATCAAAGGCCGCGACGGTGCAACAGGTCGCGATATCGCGACAAAAACCACCCTTAGCATTTTCTTTGCTCATTGACGCAAGGATCTTTCAAGGCCCTGCCTAATCACTTCATCCTCCAAAGGCATGTCACTGTGCAGCTACACCCCTACCTCTTTCTCAACTCCCATCTTCGCAAGGAAATCGGCCGCTTTATTTAAATCTCTACTCACATAAACGGGGATCACATCATCTAATTCCCTCCATAGTTCCTTGATTTGAGAGACCAGAATCCGCAACCTCCATGCTTTCGAAGCAAAGTTCCTCATGCAGTCTAGAGCGCCAACCATAATTTGAGAATCAGATTCGAGAATTATCCTCCTGTGGCCCTGATTAACAGCCTAGATGGAAGCAGATTTGATAGCAATGGCTTCTGCTTCATTGTTTGTGGCTCTTCCCAAACCTTGCAGTTCCCAATAGAGCACTGAACCAGCATGATCCCGGCAAACTACACCAATTCTGGCACTGCCCAGATTGCCTTTTGCAGCTCCATCAGTATTGATTTTGATCCAACCTTCTAGGGGTGGTTTCCAGCTAGCTCTGTCCTGTCTCTCGTGCTCTTCAGCTCCCTCTTCCAGTGGCCCAGGACCAACCTAATTTTCCTCTTCAGCATAGATGGCAACAGTTTCTGTGACTTTGCTCCAGATGACCTGCCAAACTCCATCTAGCGAGGAGAAAGTTTCTCTAAAAATACGGGCATTTCTCTCCAACCACACTTGCCACCAGATGAAAAGTAAGCCAAGCTCCCAACCAATTCGAAGAGCTTTAGATTTAAATCTACCCCTCTTCCATTTTTCCCAGATATTGGTCCGATTCAAATCACCATTAGCCTGAAGTTTATAGTGAGAGAACCACCGCTTCCAAATCTGGCGCGTGAAAGGGCACTCAAACATCAGGTGATCAGTTGTTTCCTCATTCTTGTGGCATAATACACACTGAGATGGACCGATGATTCCTCTACTTCTGAGATTGTCAAAAGTGAGAATTCCATTGTGCATAAACTGCCAGGCAAAGAAATTTACTTTCGGCCAGCCCTTGGAATGCCAAATCTTTCTCCAATCCTGAACCAAAAATGAATGTGGGGGAGGCTCTGGGAGGATCTTGTCGTATCCATCCTTCACTGTATATACACCAAGGTTCCCATAGCCCCAAGCTAGTTCATCCTCCTCGTCTCTCCCCATGAGAAACCTTTTTGTCAAGATTTTGGTCAAGATGGGTACCGACTCCAGAGGGATTGTAATTGGCCACTCCTCCAACCTCTTGAACTTCTTAAACTTATACTCCCCCATTTGGCTAGTGTTGAAATAACTTTCAATTTGGACCCAGCCCTTGGCTTCTATGGCGGATTTAATTGGTTGTAATTCGGGGTACGCAACAATGATGGGTGAATACTGGTCCCATGAATCAGTCTAGAAGCGTGCCTTCTCCCCTCTCCCCACTTTCCAAAACAATTGGTCTTTAATAACCTGAGATCCAAGCTTGAGAGCCTGCCACACTAAGGATCCGGTACCCTCCAGAGGGAAACGGCCCACCTCATTGGGGTGAACATGACCCAAATATTTACTGGTTAGGATTCTATTGAATAAGGAGGTAGGCTGGGAAATCCACCTCCAGTACAGTTTTCCAGCCAAAGCTTTGTTATTAAGCTTGGAGCTTCTCAGTCCCAACCCTCCTTTTTCCTTGGGCTGGGTAACTTTATCCCAACCAACCAAGGCCCATTTCCTCTCCCCTTTTGCTCCTTCCCATAAAAATTTTCTTGCCATTTTGTCCAGCTCTTTCCATATAGTATGAGGGGCAGCCAGGATAGAGAATTTATAAATTGGCATGGCCTGAATAACTGACTGTAAGAAAGTTAATCTACCCCCATAGCTTAACCATTTATGAGACCAATGATTCATTCTATCTTTGATACCATCCAAAAGATCCTTCCAGATATCAATTTTTAATTTTTTGAAATGCAAAGGAACTCCCAAGTAAACTATTGGAAGAGAAGTCCTTGTGAATCCCAAGAGCTCTATAATTCTGTCCTGTAGCCTTTGGTCAATATTGAAGAAGACCACTTTGGATTTTTTATCATTGATGACCTGGTTTGAAGCCCTAAGGTAGACATTAAGAGTATCTCTGATTCCTCTAGCTTCCCTGAAGCTGGCCACTCCAACCAATCCTGTATCGTCCACAAACTGTAAGTGAGTCAAAATTTCCTCACCCACCTTGATACCTGTTAGCAGGCCTTGATGTCTTCTCCTCAAGAAAAGTCTACCTAATCCTTCAACCAAAATGAGGAAAAGATAGGGAGAGCAGGGGTCTCCTTGACGAAGACCACGAGTGGCTCCAAAAGGTTGCGAGGGAAGACCCTTGATTAGAACAGAATAAGAAGGCGTAGAAACACAGCTCATGACCCAATCTATCCAAATCTCGAGAGAAACCAAAGGCTGCCATCATCTTTGACAGGAAACTCCACTCCACCCTATCATAAGCCTTGGACATATCTAGTTTAATGAACATTCCTTTATTACCAAATTTTTGCATTGTATGGATTGCCTCCTGAGCGAAAACCACCCCATCCAAGATCTGCTCTACCCTCTACAAAACCCCCTTGCTCCGAGGAGATGATGTTATGAAGGAGAGGTTTTAGCCGTTCAGCCATTATCTTTGTGATTATTTTATAAATCACGTTGCATAAGGCAATAGGTCTGAAATCAGAGATATGAGCCCCCTCCTCCCCTTTTGGAATTAAAGTGATGAAGGTATGATTTATTGCCTTAAGCATTCTTTTATTAGTTCTGGACTCCTCTGTGACAGCCAAAACATCCTCCTCCACAGTATCCCAAAAGGCCTAAAAAAATCAATAGGAAAGCCATCTGGACCTGGAGATTTGCCGGTGCTCATTCCAAAGACCACATTCTTCGGTTCATCTCTCGTCAATGGGTCTAAGAAGGGTCTGATTTTCTTCTTCAGAAATAACAGAGGGTATGACATCAATAACTTCATTCTGAGCCTCAACATCTTGCTCCATGCTTTCCTTAAAAAGTTTAGAAAAATAATCCATTGAGTGGGAATGCATACCAGGAAGAGTATCAAAGGAGTGTCCATTCTCATCTTGAAGGGCTTCCATGTTATTCATCTGTCTTCTAGCACAAGCTGATCGATGGAAAAATTTGGTATTTCTATCACCTTCTAATAACCAAGTGTTTCTTGCTCTCTGTTTCCAGTAAGTCTCCTCTTGGTTATCAATGTCCTCCACCGCTTTGCGCAAGGCATCATCCTCGGTTTTAAGCTGCTCAGTAATTGTTCCTTCCCTAAAGAGTTTTTGAACCTCATCCCATCTGGCCACCAAGGGAGCTCTTTGGAGCTGGAAATCTGACTTATTAGCTTGCCTCCATTGTTTCAGTTGAACTTTGACAAAATGAAGCTGTTTGTGGAATTTAAACATTGCTGTCCCAAAAGGTAGACGACCTTCTTCCCACCACTGCGGAATTTTCTTTCGAAGATCCTCCTTTTGTAACCAAAAATTCTCAAATTTAAAAGGTTTGTGAAGCTGCCCTGTCCTAGTCCCTCCCTCCAACAAAATGGGAAAGTGATCTGAAACTGGGCCTTCCAAAATCTGGAATTTAGTGTTCCACTTTACAAATGCCTCCTCTGAGACCAAAAAATGGTCTAGCTTTACCTTCCTGCTATGTGGCTCCCTCCTCTTGTTAGTCCAAGTAAAGTAGGTTCCAGGGCCTTTAACATCCACTAAGTGAAAGGCCTGGACTTGGGCAATCGGAAGCCGATCCCCTGGATCCAAAATTGGGGTTCCACCTTCCTGATCTCGAGCAGATAATTTAGCATTAAAATCCCCAACAATAATCCAGTCTAAATCTTCCCTTGAGGACCTCATGTTATGTACAACTTTCCATTGGAGCCTCTGGCCATCAAGGTTTTGGGCCCCATAAAAATTTGTGATTAAGATATGTTCAGCTGTGACATTATTCCTAAAATGAGATGTGAGAACACCCCTCCAAGCTATATGTTCTATTGCAGTCCATTCCAGAGGGTTCCAAAAAGTAACAATCCCCCCTGAGGCACCTTGGGCAGCCACATCCATATGACCAACGCCCCTCCAGATTCTATTAACTGTTTTACACATAAGTTCTAAAGACATTTTTGTCTCCTGGATAAGCAAAAAGTCTGTTCTACATTTTCCTAAGAGTCTTTGAACAGCAGATTGATGGGTTCTACTGTTTAAACCCCTAACATTCCAAGATTGAATAATCATTGAAAACCTTGAGAGCAGTAAGAGTCAATTGTCCTCACCGATCCTCCAGTGATCAGCTTGTCTCCTTGAACTGCTAACAGGTCCTTATTTGATTTTCTGCCCGCTCCTTGAGAGTTGCTATTTTTGGATCTCTTTTCCACCTGAGTTATCCCTAGGGCTGGCCTTTCTCTGTTCTTTTCTGCAATTCCCATGCTGACATCCTTAATTACTGGCTGCGCTTGGGAGTGCACTATCAGTGCCCCTGCATTCTCTGGCTGCGGTAACTCAGTGGACTCAATCACCTGTTCTAGGACAGGGGAAGATGAAGGAGAAGCATGAGTGTGGATGTTATTGTCCTCAATATTCCCATCCATTCCTTCCATGACTTGATCCTCTTGATCCACTAGTGTCTTAAAAATTTCATATCTATTGGCTGGCTTGAGTTGTGATTGCTCCTTACCATTTTTCTTTTGCTTTCTCCTTCTTTTAGGCTGTTCAAAGCCATATTTTTGAACATCATTACCCTGAGGAGTAGTGGATGTTTCTTTGGCAAGAGTAGACTTACCCTCTCTGGGGCGATTTGGCATTCCAAGCGGGGCCTCCATTTTTGTGTTCAAAATATTTGGACAAAACTGGGCCAAATGCCCATGTTTGTGGCAGACTCTGCATCTGAAGGGCAGAGCCTCATAATCTAACTGTTGGATCCAAGACATTCCTGCCAGTTCAAGTTCCACCTCTGCCGGTAGAGGCTGGCTAATATCCATTTCCATGCGTATTCTTGCAAAGACAGTCGTGTTACCTTCTATGGTGTCCTTGGAGACGCCTGCGATGTCTATCGAGGGAGTTACCGATCATTTCTAGAACTTGCTCCCCCAAAACTCCATTGGAAGAGCGTACAACCGGATCCAAACCGGGACAGCCGTGGGTTCAATACGAGGATCGAAACCCACTCTCCAGGGTTGAACAAATAACCCTGTCGGACCGTGATTCCTCTTTTCTGATTCAAACGCCCTGTTTCTATCGGCTAGAGAAGAAAAACTAACAATGAAATACCCGTTACTAATAAACCATAAGGAGTACTCACCATGAGGCTCCCAGTTCTGTCCCGACCTGGTATGCAAGAAATTCAGGGTAGGTCGGATACCCATGAATTTACAGATCAGATCATGGTTAGCTCACGTATATGATTGTGTCTTCGACCATCTTTGGTTCAATGACAATCTTGGGTCTGGAGGTGGATTGTGGGAGGCATCCATTAACTCGATGTGCTGTTGAACTCTTGCCAACGTTCTTGAAGAGCGTATGAAGAGTATTTCTCTGAGCTTCGTCATGAGAAGACGAAGAATTTTCTTTTAGCATTTCAGCGTAAGAGCTCTTTCTCCCAGAGAGAGGTTCTGGAGGAGACCCCATTGGGCCCTCCTGGGGCAGCAGACGTTCCTTCAGATCCACAATATCCAGAAAAACACTACGGCAACCCACCTGATGCCCTGGATTTTCCTTCGCTCCACAAACCCTAGAACATCGCCTGTCGCCTGCTCGAAAAATTTCCCGCCCACATAGACCCAAAGACATCTTCATTAATATAGTTAATGGACCTCTATCAACTGAATATTTTTATCCTCTATACTCTATCACCTCCAAATATTGCTCTTAGATCTGTCTCAAATTTGTTCTAAACACAGTCCTTTGATTTAGCACAAATTTATCCTCAATATCTATCCTCAAATATGCATTAAACTTAGTCCTTTGGTCTAGAACAAATATGTCCTCAATCTCCATCCTAAAATTTGCACTAAACATAGTCCTTCGATCTAGCACAAATATATCTTCAATCTCTGTCCTCAAATTTGCACTAAACATAGTCCTTTGGTCTAGCATAAATTTTTCCTCAAGCATTAATACAAAGCTTGACTCAGTCACAAATCAACTCTGCTAGATCTACCCCAAACCCTAAACCAAGGTTTGAACAAATCAATCAATCAACTCTGCTCATAATTCTTCTTAAAGACTTACCATAAATTTGCTCAACAAGTCCTCACTAGAACTTTTCCAATATCACATAAACATATAGAGAATTTTTAGAGACTCAATATGCTTCATACTAACAACAATGCTCAATCACTTTCTCTCTCTCTCTTTTTACCATAGAAACATATAGAGAATTTTTAGAGACTCAATATGCTTCACACTCACAATAATGCTCAATCAATTTCAATCTCTTTTTACCACAAAAACATATAGAGAATTGTTAGAGACTCAATATGCTTCACACTCACAATAATGCTCAATCACTTTCAAAATCTTTCTCAAATCAATTTAGAATATAGAATAATTTATTTCATAGAACTAGAACTATCACTTCAACACTTCCACTTTAATAGGCTCAATCAACTCCACTCAATCAATCACTCAATGAAATACTACTTGCTCACAAACCCTAGTCCAAGCATATGAACACTCACTCAATAATTTCCAACAATGCTTATCAAACAATCTCACGTAATAATGATACTCATGATCTTTCACAAACCCTAGTTCAAGATAGTTCTCAACTTCACATAACAATGATACTCATGTTCTTTCTCAAACCCTAATCATGCATATGAAGTTTCATTCAATATTTTCAACAATGCTTATCAAACAAGGTTTTTATCAACAACTCTCACTCAGAAAACCTTTAATAATCAAACTCAACAATACTTATCAAACAACCCTTTTCTCTTCAACTTAACATTCACAACATCCAAAAATCACTCACAAGGATGATGTGGCCATACCTTTTATTTGTTGAATAATTGAACTCAAAACCTATCTTAAACATAATTTTCTTCTTTGCCAATTTCAAAGGTTAGATGACAAAATATCAAACAAAAACTCTCTCAAAAATATTTCTCAATTACAAAAAAATAATCAAACTCAAAACACCTTATTACTCCTTATTTGAAATAAGCATTCACCAAAACACATAAAAATAAATCTTTTATTAAACCTTATAACTCCACTTTTAAACAACTCAAACCACCAAATAATTAAATAAAAAATTATTTAATTTTATCAACCTTATATCTCCCTAATCTCAAAAATACACCATACAACCTTAGAAGTACAAATCAATTTATAACAAAAATTGTATTACCTCACAAAGTGCTCCTAGTGGGATTCGATCCCACAACACAGCACCTCCAGTGCCTTGGCCATGACTACAAAGTCATATGAGTTAAGCGCTCACGTGGAAGGCAAAAGTGCTCACAACACTTTATCTTCCACCTAGGTACCAAAATACAAAAAGTATTTGGCATCCTTGGTGCTCAAAAGACTGCACACCAACCTCTGCTATGAGTCAAATGCAGGACCTTGCATTCCTAGGTGCTTCCACTTGCCACTAGCCCACTTGGCTAGGTGGTGACAAGGCCTTCGTGCCTTGTCCCTTTTCTTCCTTCGCTCCGCTACCAAAAGGGTCAAACGTGGACTCTTCCCCCTCTTTCTCAACGAAAACTTGTACACATGATTTTCTCGGGGAATAATTAAAAATCATGGATACCTTATGTCTTGGATCTCTTCCCTCCTTTATATGCATAATGTGGTGTCTTCGATGATGTCAGTGTGATTAATTCAAAAATTTGAATTATAAACTTTATAACCCTAACTCTAGGGTTTATTAAATTAAGTTATAAATTAACTTATAATTAAATTATAATTAATTTTAATAACTCTTTAGAGTTAATCAAATTAAATTATAAATTAATTTATAATGAAATTATTATAATTAATTTATAATTAATTTAATCTTTAGATCTCAACCTTAGACCTCTAATATTATAATAAAATATTATAATATTATTTTTCTTGGGCCTTCATGTTGCTCTTTAGACCTCATCTGACCACCTTGAATATTATAATTAGGGGTATTATAATATTATTTTACTTAGGTCTAGAAGTAATATTTTTCTTGCATAATTGACTCCTTGACACCCTTCTTTTTGTCTTGGTCACTAAAACTGACTCTTGACATAAATGGCAATAAATCCTACTCATATTTCCAACAATCTCCCCCTTTATCATTGATGGCAACCCACTTTCTTTTTACCATTACTTTTACCTTTTTTTGTTCTGCTTCCCCTAAGAAACTATTCCTCCTGACTGAATGTTGTCCTCCTAACTCAAATCTCTCCCCCTTTGTCATCAATGGCAAAGGGTCACCTTTGGGGCTCGGGGATAATAATAAAACTCTTAGCTTAACCCCTCTCCCACCTCCTCTTGAGGTGGTTAATTATGGGGTGGGAGTATTTCTACTCCTAGAATGTATTGATCTTTACCTTTGTCCACTTTCCTTCTCATTTGATCCTTCTAATTCCTCTAACAATTATTGTTCCTGCTTGTCTCTAGAATTTTTTCTCTACACCACTTTGTTATATGTCCATCATTATTACACTTATAACATTTAATATTATTATTCCTTGGAGGTACAAATATCTTGGGATTTCTTATGGTGAAGCCATATCTATTCCTGTCATGAACCCTGCAATTCATTGCCTTATGATCAAACTGATTACAAGAGTAGCAACACCCTTGAAATAGCTTCTTGTTTATGAGGTTTCCATATTCTTGTCTTTTATGTGTCCTACACTGAGAATCTTGGTGCCCAAACCTATGATAGGAGAAGCATCATCCATTGAAATTACCTTGCCTTGACCCCATGGGTCTTTTAATCTCTTTTACCTTGTGCTGGTTCCTGTTCCATCTATTCATATTTTATGCATTGTTACTTTCCTTGTTGAACTTTTTGTTGTCCAACTCATCCTCAAAAGCCTCACTCTCTCTTACACTCTCTTATTCTAAAGTTTCTTCTTCTTTAAAACTTGAGGTTGACTCCTCTCCTTGTTTCTTTTGTAGCTATTCAAAACCAAGACCTATCTTATTTGTTCACTATATTTGTATCTTGATCGTCTTATCTACAATTTTTGATATTTTTCCTAACCTATATAACCTGTCCTTAGACTCTTTTATTTCTTCGCTTAGTGAGGCTACTTCATGCTCTAACCTTTCACATTCTAAGAACTTTACTTCTAACTTATCTTTGTATTTCCTTGTCTTATCTATTGACTTATTTAGATCCTCTATAAGATTTCTTTTCTCTTCATCACATTATTGAAACTGAAGCTTAAGTTGGGAGTTTTGCTTTCTTACCTTCTTTAATGCATCAAGGGCATGAATAAGTTCACCTTCAAGATCAACTCCTCCTATTTATTATTCTTTCTCTATTTGTTTACCTTTGAAAACATCTTCATTATTTTCTTACTTGTCTTATATAGGATCACCTCCTTGTTCTTCTAATACCATTAGAATATTCTATTTTGGTCCTTCAAGTGTATCTTCATATTCATCATCACTAAAACCGAAACCATTTCTTGTACAACTATCTTCAATATGACCAAAGTTACCACATTTAAAACACTTGAGAATTATTGGTGGCCTTTTCCTAAACTTTTCTATTCTTTTGCCAAAAATAGAACTTTATCTTTATCGTTATCTGAGGAACTGTCATCAATATCAGTTGAGTACTTAATTGCATTATCTGCATAGAAAACATTCTTATATATTTGGAAGAACTTATTTCCTTGTTTCCCTTGTCCATCCCGTATTTTATTTTGGTACCTGTATTTTTTGTTTCCCTATTCTTATGATCCTATTTTTCATCATTATTTTTATTTCCAACTTATTGAAAATCAGTTGCATAGTGATCATACTTTCCACAATTAGAACATCTAAAAAATTACATATTTAAATCTTATTGGATCCTTATTCCTTTTGCCATAATTTACTTCTTCATTACTATATGACTCATTTCTTGAATCTGACTTCTTACCCTTTGTCTTCTTAGTAGCTTTGAAGGTTACTTCTTTCTAGATATTAGGTTCCTCTTTTTTTCTCATCTCAAAAGCTGTAAGAATGACAAGTAACTCATACCTTGTCAAAATATCACCATCTTTTGATTCCTCTATAGCTGAAATATTTTCACTAAACCTTTTTGGGAGAGATCTTAAGATTTTATCACAAATATCAAATTCTTGAACCTCAAGTCCAAGTCCTTGCATGGAGTTAACAACCTCATCTAGACAAAGTAGATAAGCATTAATATTTTCCTCATACTTCATTCTTAGTTCTTCAAATTGCCCTTTCATATTTTGCAGCTTTGACTTTTAGAACTTTTTATCTCCTTCATATATATGCTTTGCAACTTATCCCAAATTTATTTTGTTGATTTGCAATGCATAATATTAACAAATTATGTTCTATGCAAACCTCTCAAAATTACATTCAATGCTCTTGAATTGTAATTATGTAGAAGCTTACCGTATTTATTTGTAGGTGGATTAGTTGGTGGTGTGTATCCATTTTAAACTACTTCTCATATTTCATTTCCAAGTGTCATAAGATGAATCTTCATTCTCATACTCCAAAATACATAATCGCTTCCATAAAACACTAGTGCTAAATTATATGAGGATCCACTCTTAGAATCCATTATGTTCTTGTAAGTTTTTTCTTCAAGCTATTAAACTCTTCCAAAGGAATCCACTCTAATACCAATTTAAGAACACAAGCTTATACTGAGAGGGGGGTGAACAATATAAGACCAATTTTTAATTTTTTCTTTCCCAATTAATATTATACAATTTATCAATAGCAATATCAACAACAATAATCAAAGCAATGCATAAATCACAACACACAACAAAGACACCAATTTAATGTGGTTCACCCAATGTGGGCTACTCCATGGAGAAAATATTTCACTAAAAGTTTCTCAAAAAATCTCTTGGGAAACCTTTTCCTATTATAATTTTTATGGACCTCTATCCAAAGGAGACACTAATCCCCTAATCAAGTTCATGGATATCTATCCATAGGAGATACCAATCTCCTCTGATCTAGATGGTGATCTTCTAGAAGAACTACTGCCTCCACTACACTGGCTAATGGATCTCTATCCACTAAAGAATCTTGTCCTCACCTAGAAGACCTATCCTCACTACCCTAGCTAATGGACCTCTATCCACTTGAGACTATCATCCTCTATACTCTATCACCTCCAAAGCTTACTCTTAGCTTTGTCTCAAATATACACTAAACATAGTCCTTTTATCTAGAATAAATTTATCCTCAATATCTACCCTCAAATCTACACTAAATACAATCCTTCATTCTAGCACAAATCTATCCTCAATCTCTATCCTCAAATATGCACTAAGCATAGTCCTTCGATCTAGCACAAATATGTCCTCAATATCTATCCTCAAATATGCACTAAAAAAATTTCTTCAATCTAGCATAAATATGTCCTCAACCCTTAAAACAAATCTTGACTCAATCACAAATCAACTCTGCTAGATCTAACCCAAACCTTAACCCAAGGTTTGAACAAATCAATCAATCAACTCTGCTCACATGTCTTCTCAAAGACTTACCATAAATCTGCTCAACAATTCCTCACTAGAACTTGTCACATCTCATAGAAACATATTATAATTTTTAGAGACTCAATATGCTTCACACTCACAACAATGCTCAATCACTTTCTATCTATCTATTTTTACCACAAAAACATATAGAGAATTGTTAGAGACTCAATATGCTTCACACTCACAATAATGCTCAATCACTTTCAATCTCTTTTTACCACAAAAACATATAGAGAATTGTTAGAGACTCAATATGCTTCACACTCACAATAATGCTCAATCACTTTCAATATATTTTTACCACATAAACATATAGAGAATTGTTAGAGACTCAATATGCTTCTTACTCACAATAATGCTCAATCACTTTCAAACTCTTTCTCAAATCAATTTAGAATATAGAACAATTTTTTTTACAGAACTAGAACTATCACTTCAACACTTCCACTTGATTAGGCTCAATCAACTTCACTCAATCAATCACTCAATGAAATACTCCTTGCTCACAAAACCTAGTCCAAGCATATGAACACTCACTCAATAATTTCCAACAATGCTTATCAAAAAATATCACATAACAATGATACTCATGATATTTCACAAACCCTAGTTCAATATAGTTCTCAACTTCACATAACAATGATACTCAAGTTATTTCTTAAACCCTAATCATGCATATGAAGTTTTATTCAATGTTTCCAATAATACTTAACAAACAAGGTTTTTATCAACAACTCTCACTAAAAAAACCTTTAACAATCAAACTCAACCATGCTTGTAAAACAACCCTTTTATCTCCAACTTAGCATTCACAACATCCAACAATCACTCACAAGGAATATGTGCCCATACCTTTTGTTTGTTGAAGAATTGACCTCAAAATTAGTCTTAAATACAATTTTCTTCTTTGCCAGTTTCAAAGGTTAGATGACAAAATATCACACTAACACTCTCTCAAAAATAATTTTCAATTACAAAAAAATTATCAAACTCAAATACACCTTATAACTCCTTCTTTGAAATAAGCATTCACCAAAACACATAAAAATAAATCTTTTATTAAATCTTATAACTCCATTTTTAAACAACTAAAACCACCAAATAATTAAATAAAAAATTATTTAATTTTATCAACCTTATATCTCCCTAAGATCAAAAATACACCATACAACCTTATAAGCACAAATAAATTTATAACAAAAATTTTATTACCTCACAAACTGCTCTCGATAGGATTTAATCCCACAACACAGTGCCTCCAGCGCCTTAGCCACAACTGCGAAGCCACATAAGCTAAGCGCTCACAATGCTTTTTATTCCACCTAGGCACCAAAATTCAAAAAGGCTTTAGCATCCTTGGCACTCAAAAGACTGCACACCAACCTTTGCTATGAGTCAAACATGGGACCTCACGTTCCTAGGTGCTTCCACTTGCCACTAGACCACTTGGCTAGGTGGTGATAAGGCCTTCATGCCTTCTCCCTTTTCTTCCTTCGCTCGCCTACCAATAGGGTCAAACATGGACTCTTCCCCCTCTTTCTCAATGAAAACTTATACACACGATTTGCTTGGGGAATAATTAAAAATCATGGATACCTTATGTCTTGGATCTCTTCCCTCATTTATATGCATAATGTGGTGTCTTCGACAACGTTGGCGTGATTAATTTAAAAATTTGAATTATAAAATTTTTAACCCTAACTCTAGGATTTATTAAATTAAGTTATAAATTAACTTATAATTAAATTATAATTAACTTATAATTAATTTAATAACTCTTTAGAGTTAATCAAATTAAATTATAAATTAATTTATAATGAAATTATTATAATTAATTTATAATTAATATAATCTTTAGGTATCAACCTTAGAACTCTAATATTATAATAAAAAATTATAATATTATTTTTCTTGGGCCTTCCTATTGCTCTTTAGACCTCATATGACCACCCTGAATATTATAATTATGGGTATTATAATATTATTTTCCTTAGGTCTAGAAGCAATTTTTTTCTTGCATAGTCCTGCTCACTAAAATTGACTCTTGACATCAATGACAATAAATCCTGCTCATATTTCCAAAAAAAGGTAAGCTAGATATGGTTTACTTACCGTAACAATAAATATAATATTTTATTATTTTAATAGGAGTGACCCCAATATAAGCCATACATATCTTATTAAAATAGACATTGTAAGAAGATACAAAGAAAAAATAGTGTAGGCATGTGCACAAACATGCACACGTACACGCATGCATGTATGTGCACACATGCACACGTGTACGTGTGCACATACATGCACATACATTCATGTGCATGCACGCACACAGACATGCATATACAAATATAACAATGTATACAATGACTAACCAAATTATTTTATTCAAATTGACCACCATATTCACACCCAAATCAACTTCATTATTGTCACGGTTATTGCCATCACCATCCCCACCAATTATACCCCTACATACAAACTAATCATCATGGTTATTGTCATCCTACTTGTGTCATCCTCATTATGTCTTTAATCATCATCATATAATTCCTTCTTGTTTTCCTCCTCTTGACCCACTTTATTGTTTTCATCATGTTATTGCTCTAATATATCCCTAGCTTCCTCCTCCTTTGGATTATTGATTAGTCCTTTCTATGTTCTTATCCTTTGAATAAATATCATTCCTAATTAAAATTTTAGCTCCAATATTTCTTTGTAATCAAAATAAAAAAATGCATAGATTTTTAACATAAAAAAAGTAAGTAATATTTCATATTAATATGTGAATCCAATTAATTCACTATTCAAATTAATACTACCAGGTAGATATTTATGATTTGTTTTTTACTTAAGGTGGCTTTATTATAGAATTTAATATCTTGCATATAGCAAGAAAATGTTATAGTTAGTTACAACATGTATTTATACAAAATTTATTAAATTAAATTTAATGAAATTAACATAGAATGTGAAACTAATCAATGAGATATTTCTATCATTTTTTTCTAATTTTAAAATATCCATTTTGTTTCCTACCCTATATATCACTTGCACATTTTTTTTTTGAAATTTTGAATTGATTATGAATTTGGTATAAGCCCAAGGTGTTGGAAATTTTGAGTCCCTAAGCCAAATTTATCATTGATGTCAATATGCCAGTGATAGTTCTTCTTCAATTCGAGTGCAAACTTTATGGAAGTTTATAATGGGTTAAAATGTTTTTATTTTACACCCAAAAGAATGGATCAAAAAATGGTTTAAGTTCTCCTTTGGAAGCAAATATATCCGAAGCAATGGAAGGATATAATATTATAATCTTTATTATAATGTTTATCCAAGGTGGTGAAAAACTCAAATAAATTATTATAATTTTAATTATAATATTATTTGGTTTACAAAGGACAATTAATTATTTTTTATAAAACCCTAAGGTTGGGTTTTGGAGGGAAAAAGATTTCAAAGCACAAAGTTTAAAGTAAATTAAATCCAAAGGTTGGGTTTAATAAAAGGCATTCGAAGCCTTTACCGCCAACGTCTTGGAAGGAAGCACGTGAGCACTGATGTTGTTAATGCAATAAAGGAGCATATAAATATGCCCAAAAAACCTAAATTTTAGTTAACCTTGCTTGAATTAATAATCGATGGCATGTGGTGCATTTACGAAAACGTGGCAGTGAAGAGATAAAGAAGGAAGTTTTCATCCTCAAGTTTCATTGGGCAAGCGTGGCCTAGTGGTAGTTGGTAAAGCACAAAGGCACTGGAAGCAAGGTGGTTGATGTTTTGAATCCTCACATGCATTGTTTGGTGTGTTGATTGAGGCACCCAAGGTGCACGACCTTTTGCCCTTGGTGGAATGTTAAGTGATCTTAAGAAGCATGCAGTGCTTCTTTAATATCGAACAAGTGCTTGGCTCGTGCGACGACTTTGGCCATGGTTAAGGTGCTTGTGGTGAGATGAGGTTGAGGGTTCGATTCCCTCCGAAGACAAGGTATTTAATTTTGATTTAAATTTTGTTAGTTGCCTAATGTTGGAGGAATAAGGGTGCATAATTGATTATTATTTTTATACATTAAGGCATAAATTTTATGGTGAATGTTTGTTGAGGATTATAGTGGAAGGATTGATATTTGAAATTAATGGTGAATGATTGTTGAGGATTATTTTGGAAGGATTGATATTTGAGATTTATTATTTTAGGAGTAATAAGGAGTTTTAGTAAAGTCTTAATTAATTTCTTATTAAGACTTTTGAGCATTATTTTTGTATAAGGGTTTTTTCTATTTAAAGAAGACTATGGTGAATGTTATTTTTGAGTTGGAGTAATAAGGTGTATTTTGGGTCATTATTTTGTATTGTGATTTGATTGAAGTCTTCTAACCCTTATTGATATTGGAAAAGAGAAATTTGTGAGTGTGACAGATTTGTGAGATCAACTCCTTGTCAAGAAAAAAGGTATGGGCAAATTATTCTTTGGTTGAGTTGCTTGATTGGCCTACTTGAAAATTAAGTCTGGAGTGAAAAGGATTTGATTAGGGTTTCCTTTTAAAAAGTGTTTGAGTTGATGATTCAAGGTTTTTTGAAATTGAGAGTTGTGATTAAAACCTTGTTTTATAAGCATTTTTGTTGAAGCCATTGGTTGTGTGAAAAACCTGAGTTAGAGTTTAAAAATAACATGAGTATCATTGTTATGTGAGATTTGTTGTTGAGAATTATTGGAAATATTATGAGTGGGAGTATGCATGCTTGTACTAGGGTTTGTGAGAAAGAGTTATTTCTTGAAGTGATTGGTTGAGTAGAGTTGATTGGGCCTAGTCAAGTGAATGAATGAAGTGATTGTTCAAGTTCCATAAAACAAACTATTCTATATTCTGATTTGAGTTTTGAAAGAGATTGAGTTGTATGAATAGAACATATTGAGTCCCTAAAAATTATCTTTATACTTCTATGATATTGAATTGAGAAAGTGATTGAGTTTTGATAATAGACCATATTGAGTATCTAATAATTCTCTTTATGCTTCTATGAGATTGAGTTGAGAAAGTTATTGAGTCTTGAGAATAGACCATATTGAGTCTCTAAAAATTCTTTTTATGCTTCTATGAGATTGAGTTGAGATTGAGCTTTGAGTATAGAACATATTGAGTCTCTAACAATTATATTTATGCTTCTATGAGATTGAGTTGAGAAAGTGATTGAGTTTTGAGTATAGAACATATTGAGTCTCTAACAATTCTCTTTATGCTTCTATGAGATTGAGTTGAGATTGAGCTTTGAGTATAGAACATATTGAGTCTCTAACAATTTTCTTATGCTTCTATGAGATTGAGTTGAGAAAGTGATTGAGTTTTGAGTCTAGAACATATTGAGTCTCTAACAATTCTCTTTATGCTTCTATGAGATTGATATGAGTTGAGAAAGTGATTTATCATTGAGTATAGAACATATTGAGTCTCTAACAATTCTTTTTATGTTTCTATGAGCTTGAAAAAGTTCTGTGTGGACTTGTTAAGCATATTTAGGGTAAGTCTTTGAGAAGACTTGTGGACTAATTTTGTGTGAGATTTTGTGGAAACTTGCAATACAGATTTGAGCAAGTCCTAGAGAGGACTTATTGAGAAGATTTGGACAAGTTAAATGTGAGCTTGTTGAGCAGATTTTGACAGGTTATGTGTGGATATATTGAGCAAATTTGGATAAGTTATGTGTGAGCTTGTTGAGCAGAGTTGTGCAGGATTTGTGTGGACCTATTGAGCATATTTGGACAATTTCTAAGTGGACCTGTTGAGTAGAGTTGTACAAGTTTTGTGTGGATCTTTTGAGCAGATTTGGATAGGTTCTGAGTGGACTTGTTGAGCAGAGTTGTGCATGTTCTATGTGGACCTGTTGAGAAGATTTGAGCAGGTTCTGTGTGGACCTATTGAGAATATTTGAGAAGGTTTTGAGTGGACCTATTAAGCAGAGTTGTGCAGGTTCTGATTGGACTTGTTAAGAAAAGTTGTGCAGGTTCTGAGTGGACCTATTGAGAAGAGTTGTACAAGTTTTGAGTGGACCTATTAAGCATATTTGAGTAGGTTCTGAGTGGACCTATTGAGAAGATTTATTTTAGACCTACTATACTATGTTTAGTGCATATTTGAGTGGACTTGTGCTAGACTACTGGATTATGTTTAGTGCAAGAGTTGAGTAGATTTGTGCTAGACCGAATGGACTATGTTTAGTGTAGATTTGAGTGAGCTTATTGAGTATACTTGTGCTAGACCGATTGGACTATGTTTAGTGTGAAATATTGAGTAGAGCTATGCTAGACCGACTGGATTGGATTTAGTACAAAATTGAGATAGAGCTTTGGAGGTGACAGAGCAGAGAGGACAAAGTATCTAGTGTATAAAGATCCATCAATGAGGGTAGTGAGGATAGGTATTCTGAGTGGGGACAAGAGTCATCAGTGGAGAGAGATCCACAAGCTAGTGCAGTGGAGGCAGTAGTATTCTAAAGGATCACTAGCCAGAGCAGAGGAGGAGTTCTCCTATGGATAGAGATCCACAAACTATATTTAGGGGATCAACATCTACTTTGGATAGAGGTCCATAAGCATTGTAATTGGGAAGAATTCCCAAGAGATTATTTGAGAAATACTTAGAAGAAATATTTTCTCCGTGGAGGTAGCCATCTTTGGGTGAACCACATTAAATCTGTGTCTCTATTGTGTATGGTGTTTTATGCATTGCTTTGATTATTGCTATTGATACTGCTATCTATACACTACATAATATTGATTTGAAAAAAAAGTAAAAAGTACTCTTATACTGTTCACCCCCCTCTCAGTATAAGCTTGTGTTCTTCAATTGGTATCAGAGCGGGTTCCTTCAAAAGAGTTTGATAGCTTGAAGGAAAAGCGATCAAGAACATAATGGATCAAAAGGATCAAAGATACGGGTCCATAAATAATATAGTACCAATATTTTATGGAAGTGACTTCTTGTATTGGTGTATGCTGATGATATTTCACTTGATGACACTTGGCAATGAAGTTTGGGATGTAGTGGAACTTGGATATGATTCAGTATCTGATCCTCCTATAGATAAGGAATGTAAGATTCTAATGCATGCAAATTCAAGAGCTATGAATGCAATTATAAAAGGATTGCATAGATCATAATCTATGAAGGTTATGGATTATAAAACAACAAAAGAAATGTGATAACTACTGCATAACATATATGAAGGATATAAAGGTATCATGAAATCTAAGATTAAAAATATCAAAGGAGAATTTGAAAACTTAAGAATGTAGGATGATGAAAAAATTCATGACTATCTCAGTAAGATTGATGAACTTGTACATGAGATGAGAGGTCTTGGGATGAAGGTAAATGAATCTGATGCTTGTGATAAGATCTTGAGAACTCTTCCAAAAATGTATAGTGAAAAGGTCTCTGCTATAGAAACATCAATTGATAGTGATTGTCTAATAAGAAATTCTTTACTTGAAATGCTTACAAATTTTGAGATAAGAACAAAAGATCCTATCCCTCCGAAAGAGGCTGCATTCAAAGTGAACAAGAAGATAAAGGGTAAGAAGTCAGAATCAAGCAGTGATTCATCCAATGATGAAGAAGTAAATTATGGTAGAAGAGATAAAGGTTCCAGAAGACCCATAGATCTAATATATGTTAAGTGTCTCAATTATGAAAAATATGGATATTTTACAATAGATTGTAAAGAGCCAAAGAACAACAATGGTGAAGAAAAATAGGATTACAGCTACAGGGAATTAGAAAGATACAGACACCAAAAGAAAAGCAAGGATGGAGAAAGAAGACAAGGAAAAAAATTCTTCCATAGATAAAAGAGAAGCTACTATGCGGATAATGCAAGTAAGTACTCAAGTGGTAGTGTTACTAGTATTTCAGACAATGTTAGAGATGAAGTCCTATTTACGATTGAAGAAAAAGAACAAGTTAAGAAAATGACTCTAGTTATTCTCAAGTGTTTTAGATGTGGTAGATTTCGACATCTTGAAGATAATTATGCAAGGTATGGTTATAGTTTCAGTGATGATGACTATGAAGATGCACTTGAAAGACTAGATGAAAATCTTCTAATGGCATTGGAAGAAGAAGTGAGTGATCCTATAGAAGACAAGCCAAAAGAAAGTAATAATGTGGACAAAGGCAAAAAAATAGAGGATTATTATGCAGAGAATGGTTATGATCTCAAGGGATAACTTATCTATACCCTTGACATGGTAAATAAGGTAAGAAAGCAACACTCTAAGCTTGAAATTTAGTTTCAAGAATGTGATGAAGAAAGGTTATTGCTCATAGAGGATTTAGAAAAATCAAAGGCTAAGGCAAATAAGTTCAAATATAAGTTAGAAGCAAAGATATTGTAAAGTGAGAAGTTAGCACAAGAAGTGGCACTAGTAAAGGAATATTTAGAAGACTCCAATAATAACCTATACATATATGTGAACAGTGCAAATAATGTGATAAAATAATCAAGATATGAAGAGGAGCAACAAACAAAATAGGTGGTCTTGGTTCCAAACATGTTGATAAGAAAAGGGAAGAAGAGTCTAATTAAAGTCTTGAATAAGAAGAAACTTCAAATAAAGATACATCAGAATAAGATAATCTAATAGGGAGTGAGACATCAGAGGATGAGTTGGACAATAAAGAGTTCAAAAAAGATAGGAACAATGCATGGAAAAGATACATATGGAACATCAATCAGAACAGGAGACCAATGAGGTCAAGACAAGGAAGCTTCAATGGAAGATATTTTTCATGTCACAAGTTTGGGCACATGGATTCACAATGCAGGACACATGAAAGACAAGAATATGGAAAAGGACAACTTTTCCATGGGTATTGCTACTCATGTAACGAGTTTGATCACAAGGAAATGAATTGCAGGGTTCATGACAGAAGAGGATATGGCTTCACTAGAGGAGATCCTAATACATTTACACCTCTAAGGAATAATAATATTAAGTGTTATAAGTGTAATAATGATGGTCATACAACAAAATGGTGTAGAGCAAATATTCCAGAAATAAGTGTATTAAGAATATTGAAATATGAGCATGGGATATTAAGAATATTGAAATATTATTTTTCCTTACAAATCTACCCTTTAATATCTTTTCCATAAAATTTAGGGAAGTCTAATTTTGGCAATTTAGATCTATTGTTGGTTGGTACATTTTGCTAGTTGTGATTCGTACTCATATCATGTTGATCCTAATGATCCAAGGAATTGGTAGAGATATATATTTTTTTGGTAGATAAGATACTATAGCATTAATATCAGGTTTTATAGGTTGACCCAAAAACTTTTACAAAAATCAGCCCAGGGTTGTTGATGAACATATCCTTACTAAGGATCCTATATATGTAAAATCTACATGCTGCCAAAGCCATTACATCCGGTAAGGCACATAGCCTATTATCAAAAAGAAATTTCCCATACAACATTTTGGGTATACCCCGAGAAAACACACATGCATCATAATTACAAAAATTAAATAGACACAGATCCCTTCTTTGAGACAATGGAGAAACAAAAAGGTGCAGACACACATAGCAGAGTACTGAAAAAAACTCCCACAAGCTCTGTGTTGGCAGTTACTCTTAATAATTATTTGGTAATTGATTTATTTCGTATATGACATGATTTGGTACCACATACTATCTTGGCCAATCATCCTTGGAGAAGTGAACCTATTGGCTAGATTTATGGTGATGGCTATCTGGTGGTCCACGTGGCTTTGGTTTGAAGTCTTATATTATCATTTCTTTCCTTCCCTATGATTATCAACCAACCTAAAATTACTAATATGACTAGGAGAAATGTTATATGACATGTGGTTGTCCCCATTAGTCTTTGTGGTATTTCCAAGCAGCATCCATGAATACTGATAGCTCAGATAATTTTTATTGTGAGTCCAATTCAAAAAAGAGACAGGAATACTCCTAGCCTTCAAACTTACAGTGCCTTCCCTATTGGTAAACTCAACTATCATTCTTGGCATTCTTGTTGAATAAGCTCCTCTACTTAACTTGGGAAACCGTGTTCCCATTTGAAAAGTCCGTCACCATCGACACCCAAATTTGCCAGTTTAGCTTCTCGAAAGACATGTTGGGTTTTTCTATCTTGTCTTCCCTAGAAAAGGATCCTAGCATCTTCAACAATTGTTTTAATCCTCCAAGAAGGTGTTTTCCAATTATTGAGGAGATTTATAACATGCATAGAGTCTCCTTCTATGATCAAATTGCCTTCTAAGTCTTGAGTCATTTGAAGGCCTCTCCACATAACTGTAGCTTCAACTTCATTGTTCATCCTTATTCCCAAATATTCAAAAAATACAAGAATCATATTCCCATTATGATATCACACAATGCCACCAGCGCATACTCTACCAGGATTGTCCTTAGATGCTCCATCAAAATTAAGCTTAAACCAACCCGTAGGAGGTGGAGACCACTTAACATTGGCTCTGGGGTTGACTACCCTAGGCACAAACTCATCTAACAAGGTTAAGCTTAAATATTGAGCAATTGTGGTCTCCTAAATATGAGGTTTACAACTATAAAAAGGGATAAGGTTCACATTCTCATTGGTAAAGGATAGGATCCTAAAAATGATAGTTTGATGATCATGGATAGACTCATTAAAGACTCTACGATTCCTTTTTAACCACACCTACCAAAGATAGTGATTGGGACAAGTCTTCCACATGTATCTAAGTCTTTGGCTTAAAAATGGGTAAGACCATTGGACGAAAAAATCAAGTATGATGGCTGGTTTAACCCATGAAATATTAAAGGCCTGAAAAACCCCACTTAGGATAGTCAAGGAAAAATGGCACTCAAGGAAAATGTGATAAATGGTATCCTAATTAGCCCTACATAGATAACAATGATTAGTGATACAAATACCTTTACGCATCATATTATCAATGGTTAGAATTCTTCCTTGGATAACCAGCCATGAAAAATTGTAATTTTTGGAATTAAATTTTTTATCCAAAATAAGTCATTTTGGAGGACAAAATCCTCGTCATCAAGCAGAAGCTTGTAAGCTAATTTAATAGTGAACTACCCATTTTTCGTAGGAGCCCAGGTCACTTGATATTCCTTGGGTATCATGGGGATAAAATATTGCCTGAGAATGTTACAAAGATCATTTGATTCCACTTGAAATCCCTGAATTCTTATTTGTTTCCACTTCATTCTACCTTTGTCCTCAACCATATAATCAGAGACTTTTTTGCCAATGAGTTCTTCTATGATATCTCTGATTCATTCTAAGTTAGGATATTGCGTCAGTGGTTCATCCTCAGCCCACCTATCATTCCAGCAATTTATCCTCTCACCATTGCCTAAAACCCATCTTAAACCTTTTTTGATAATTTCCTTACAATTAAGAATTGCTTTCCAAAAAGTAGAACCTCTGATTGGAACTGAGTCACTTAGAAATTCCATATTTTGAAGATACTTTTGTTTGATGATAGTTGTCCATTTATTTTCTTCACCAAAAATGAGATGCCATGCCTTCTTAGCTAGTAAAGCTAAATTTATATGATCAATTCTCCTCAGACCTAAGCCCCCATTTTCCCTGGGTTTGTACACTTTGGTCCATATTTCAAGGTGTATCATTTTTTTCTCCTCTGATCCAGTCCATAGAAATTCTTTTTGGAGTTTCACAATTTTATGGAAAACCTTCACAAGGGCTTTGAAAATGGAGAGGAAATAGACTGGAATGCTCTGAAGAGAGGCCTTAGTGAGGGTCAGATTTCCTGCTTGAGATAGAATATGACCTTTCCATCCAACAAGTTTTTTTTGAATTCTTTCAATAACCTTGTCCTACATTGACTCTCTCAGAGAACCAATGAAAATAAGGAGACCAAGATACAAAGTGGGGAGGTTTGCTATATCACACCCTAAAATTTCTACAATCCTTCCTTGCCTCTGAATGGGGGTGTTCAAGAAATATAACTTGCTTTTACTAAAATTAACTTTTTGACCAACAACGTCCTCGTAGAGTTGTAGGATGTATTTAATTATTTTGGCCTCAACCACTAATGCCTTAGTCAATATAAGGGTATCATCGACGAATTGTTGGTGAGAAATAGCCCTAGTGAGAGATGTTGTCTTGATCCCGATATTAGCTTTGAACTGCAAGTATTTTTGATGGTTATTCCTAAATATTCTACCACAATGATGAATAACATGGGGCTGATAGGGTCCCCCTTCCAAATTCCTCTACGAGCAAGTAACCAACAGTTGTTCCATTAACTAGAATCAAGAACCATGCTTTATAAATACATTCTTTGATCAAATTAACCCATTGGTGGTGAAAACCAAACTTAAGAAGGACAACAATCAGAAAGTCCCAATTTAGCTTATCAAATGCTTTGTTCATATCAAGCTTGAGGGCAAAAACATACCTATTAGTCTTATGAGTAGAGTGCAGAGCTTCATGAACTATGATAACTCCATCTAAGATTGACCTGCCCTGGATAGAGCTTCCCTGGAATGGATCTATGATGCAGGGTAGAATATCTCTCATTCTATTTGCAATGGCTTTAGTTAGGATCTTGTAAGAAACATTGCACAGACTGATTGGCCTGAAGTCAGCCATAGATTCAGGGGTTTGCTTCTTAGGAATTAGAGAAATAAAAGTAGAGTTGATACCTTTTGGGATACGATTGCTTGCTTGGAATTATATAACAATAAAAATTACATCGTCACTTACGATGTCCCAAAAAGCTTTATAGAAACGAGGGGGAAATCCATCAGGTCCCAGGGATTTTTTTGGCTCCATGCTAACCAAGGCTTCCTTAATTTTCTCATCAGAAAAGGGAGCTAAAAGCGTAAGGTTTATATCCTCATTCATTATGCTAGGAATGGATTTCAAGAGAATATCTTTGGCCTCCTCATTGCACTGCAATTCCTCACCAAGAATAGAATTGAAATAAGTTACTACCTCCTTTTTGATTTCTATTAAGTCTTGAGTAATAGAACCATTTGCTTTTTTAAAAAAACTTATCTTGTTATTGCTTCTGTTCTAAGCGTGGTGACATGAAAAAACTTGGAATTTGAATCTCCATATTTCAACCAAAGAGCCCTTGATTTTTGCCTCCAATAGATTTCCTCACAGGCCAAAATGTTATGAAAATCTACTAGTTTTGTTTGTTCCTCCTACCTAGTAGTTTCATCAGCATCACCATGTTGGATCCTCTGATCAATTATATTTAAAATTTAAACAACCTATTTTTTATTTTCAAAGAGGTTTCCAAAGACTTCTTTGTTCCAAGTTCGAAGATTTTCCTTAATAAACTTTATTTTTCAAGCAAGTTTAAAAGCTGCACAACACCTGATAGGCTGTTTCCACCACTGACTTAAGTTATCTCTAAAACTGGAATGTTTGATCCACATAGATTGAAATCTGAAATGTTTCTTGAAGGACAGAGAGTTAGGGATCTCCAAAAAAATGGGATTATGATCAGAGGCAATTTTAGGAAGGGATTGCAGGGTAGAATCATCAAACAAAGTTGTAGCCTCCTTTGATAGAAAAAACCTATCAAGATTTTCTTGAATGAGATGACACCCTATCCACCGATTGCTCCAAATATAATTCACTCCTCTAAGTTTTACATCCATCAACATGTTTTTCATCTACCTTCATTTCCTTTTGTGTCTTGATGACCACACTCATAGATGCCTAGAAGTTTTTGAGTTTTGTTTATCTTATCTAAGTTGTTGGTAAATGAGGACCATATTTTTTGCTCATACTATCCACTTGTTTAGCAATATGTGACTCTAATTCTTGTTTCCAAGTACCTAAAGCCATGTTCTCAGAGTTATAACCTATTATGAATTCTTACAAAAAATATAAATTTGATTTTAGGGGCTACTATTTTTAGTAAGGATTCCAAATTGTGGTTTGAATACTATATATCAAAATCATTATCTCGAAAAAGAGCTACATACCACAACACTAGTTTTGAACACCCTATACTTTTTTATGGTTTTGTTACCGAGGTTTTTTATAATGTCGATTTTCCTCCAAGAGGTTTGGTTCAAAATTTAGGTTTTGGATTGATCAATATTGAACACTACTTTGTACTATATGTTCTAACTATTGATCAATATTGACATTGTGATGTCACTTATCTAGTCTAACTCTATCATATATATTCCCTATTTATTTTAAATTTTGAATATCACTAGTAATTGTTACTGGCACTGATAATTTTTGCCTTGTACTGACTGTTATTGATTGAATATCTGGACTATTACTGACATTATCCATCTTGTTCCCCTATTTTTGACTTGGTGGATTTTTTCATGACTGTTATGTTCTTATGTAAATTATTTTGATTTCTTCCATGCAAGAATTTTGTAATAAGAATGTCTTATTTGTATGCTCAATTTTTTGTGGTAAGGTTATGGTCATAGGTTCCATATTCACAAAATAATATTTTTGTCACAAGTTTGATATTCAATACAATATGGTATTCTAATCCAAGGTGTATGTATTGCACATAGGCCCTCTATTATACCACAATGATGAAAAATAGTGCTCAAACCAATATTTTAGGCCACTAGTCAAGGAGGATTCTATGCATACCCTTGAGCACACTATCTGCCTCTATGTTAGTATGGGAGGGTGATATTCCCAAATGTTATTCTATGTACTATGGAGAATACAATGCCAAAAATATTCCTAAGGGCTAAAGGTTTCTTCCAATCCTAGGGGTCTCTCAATATACCCAAAGATACATGGAAGCTCAATTTCATAGATGGATGTTGTTTAAGGCCTAGGTATTAGAACCTGATCACCCCTCACTTCACTAGACAATTTATGGGTAATTTAACATAGACAAAAATGATAGCTACTCCGTGATGTTTTAAAACCACCAACACAAGGTTTCTAACCTAATAAATTAATGCAAAAAATTAAGGCTATATATATATTTATTTATATTTAAAAATAATCTGACAAAACAAAAATATTTATACCTAACAGTAGAAATGGTATAAACTATGACAATCATAGCAGAACACTGCCTTGGAAAGCACTATGATACCACTTTGGAACCTTCTCATTAAAAAGACATTCACACAAACATTACAAATAAACATAAATGATTGATACACAAACTATTACAATATGAAATATAAGTTCATAATTGAAACAATCTCACAAAGTAACATGAAATTGTAGGCCACTTCGAGAGGGTAACCTCATTCAATACTTTCATTCAATTATGCAAAAGACACATTCATTCCTTCCCTTAGATTTTTAAACACTTCATCTACCACCTAAGTCGCAAGGTTATATTATGCATAATTTTTTGAGAGGGTTTGTAGGTCTTTGGATTTGTGAAAATGATAGATGAATTTTTGAGAGGGTTTGCAAGTCTTTAGATTTGCGAAAATGGTGGATGAGATTTTTAAAGTTTTTTAGAAGTATAAATTCAGGTTTTTTGTGTAGGTCCAAGTATTTCCTTTGGGCGAAGTGCTATGTGTAGGCTGTGAAGTGGCCTATGGGTGCTAAAGAGGGCCCTTCTAGGTCCCCTCCTTGATCCCTCTTTCCTAGGAGATTGTTTATAAATATAGTTAAATGGAAATAGGATATGGAGCACATCTTGTGTAGAGAATTCGATATTCATTCTATTTTCTCTACAGTTTCCAAGAATCCAAAGCAAAAATTATACCAAGCAAGGGTTAATGGTTGCCTTCCCCAAGTGGTCCTTCATCCTAAACTAGTGATAGATCAAGCCTTAGTTGATGATAACATTCTCTATAGAAGTAAGAATGACCTAATTTGTAAGTTTATCGATATAATATAATCTTTAGGATTTATGTCCTCTTGTATCCAGAATAATTAGGAACCCCTTGGGGATACCTCAATATCTTTTATTAGAAATGGCTATTATATTGTGAGTTTTTCTTCTCAAGCAAACAGAGACAAAGCCTTTAAGTCAAGGAGGAAAATATATGGTGTTGTGAGACATTTTGTTCAACCATGGAAGGTAGGATTTTACCCTCGTATGGATCCCTCTGCAGTAATTATTTGGGTTTGTATTTATGCCCTACCCATGGAATACTGGTGTAAACCGATTTTTGAAAAATTGGGTAATTTCTTTAAGAATTTCTAGGGACACGATGAGGGTGAATTTGTTGTTTATGCCCATATATATCTGGATATGGATCTCAACTAACCTCTCCTAGATAAAATAAAAAATAACATGGGAGACTTATCCTGGATCCAATAGGTAGAGTATGAGGTAATCCCATTTTGATGCAAGATCTACCACAAACATGGTCATCTGGCTCACTTATGCTCAGAGGTAATTACGAAGAGTCCCATACCTCAAAAGTAAAATATCACTAATAACAAGTTTTATAAGAAGAAATAAGAGAATATACCCATATCCTTGAATGATAATCCCCCTGCAGAAGGTTTTGAAGCTCCAAAGAGAAAGAAAAATAAAATGAGTAAGACAACAGACTCCAACCAATCAACAAATTGAAATTTTAATACGTAAGAAAATATTAATTCTCTCTTGGATATGGAGGAGGAGACCATCTTAATAGATGAACCGCAAAAAAATAAGCTTCCCCTTGTAACGGTTAATAAAACTACCTATCACGTTTCTTTGAATTCATATTTGGGGGCTAATCACTTAGCACTGATAAATCTAGGGAACCAAACCCTTGCAACGGTTATGATGGATAGTTATTTTTCCATGAAATATGGAAAGAAGGACAAAAGGAAACCTAACTTTAGGATCTAACAAGAAAAGAAAATATTAAAAAATTATCAAGTAAAGAGTGTAGGAATAAAATCAAACTAGGAGAAGTTGGCTAATGAGGAAGACCAACTAGTCATCTAGATAAAGGTCAA
The DNA here is from genome assembly GCA_028583015.1 of Wollemia nobilis. Taxonomy (NCBI): domain Eukaryota; kingdom Viridiplantae; phylum Streptophyta; class Pinopsida; order Araucariales; family Araucariaceae; genus Wollemia; species Wollemia nobilis. The sequence goes on from JAQPPZ010002855.1 coordinate 874,414, forward strand.
GCAGATTGACACTTACTAGAATCCAAGTTCCTAATTATTGTCAAATATTGAAATATGAGAGGCCTAAACAACAAACCTCATCAAATTGTTTTTTAATTTTTAATTAAAATCATCATTCTAACTTTATTCTCCTTCAAGAGACTAAAAATTTCATTCAGAATATGGATATCATTGTTAATAAAATTTTAAAAATGGTCTATTGTATGAAAATAATGTAGATTTCAAACTCATTGCATACATACTTAGACTTTACAAGAGATAAATACACTAGGAGATATACATATAGGTACCTGATGTTTCTTGGCTTAGCATCAATTTCATGGAGATCAAAGTGATAAAAAACTAGCAGATTCTTCAGTAGAATCCAAATATATTATAGTAGCTGAGACAAGAAAAGAAGTGGTATGGTTGAGAGAGTTGTTACAGACTCTTGATATCACTCGAAAAGGTCCTACAAGACTACATGTGAATAATTAATAAGTAATTCAAGTGGCAAAGAATTTTGTGTTTCATGATAGAACCAAACACATTAGTACAAAAATCGATAGGATCTGAGAACTTTTTTAAGATGGCACAATACAAATACACTACTATCCAGTAGTACATCATATTGCTAACATCTTCACCAATCTAGGTCAGACAACAAATAGGATTGAAAGCCTCCACCTCCCCTTGAGAATGGAGATGCAACAGGACCAAAAAGGCTAATGCTTATTCATAAAGCCACTTGCATGTGGGTAAATCTAGTTAGGTCAATCTATGCTCTATCCTATTCATGAAAACCCTGTGTGGGCATGAAAGGATAATGGTTGTACTAGTTTTGAAAAATTAAAACCTATAAAAACCTAAAAGGATGTAGGGGATGAGCAAATGGTATATGGAGATCCAGTGGATTGGAGCTATATTTCATGGACAATTGGATAATTGGCTAAACAAAGAGCCATCTAAGACACTCATCTATTGAAATAAAATGAACTTCTATCATTAAGGGTGTGATTGAAGACATGTTAATGCTACAAGGTCATGTTTATTAGCTAGGTTCATAATTAATTTTTATGAGGCTTTAATAAGACCTCATTAGTATAGGTTATTTCAATGTGTAACGTCGTTTAATGTTTATTTGAATTTTATGTAATATGGATTTGGGAACCCTAAACCTAATCTCATTTTTCTCAATATATTATTCCATGACATAAAATGAGAGATGTGATTTTTTATTCTTTCTATTGCCAAAAATATTCTCCTTTTTTCTTGTTTCATGTGGTTGAGCTTGGGCACATAGCATTGATCCTTGCTACACTTCCACCATGAATTTTAGAGAGGCATTTTAGGATATAGTAAGCCTAAAATTTTAGGGGTGGTATTACAACTGATACATTTTAAGCTACTGAGGGTTATGTAGAAAGGGTTGGATTTGAAATATACTTGTAAAAAAATGGTGAATCCTAATAAAAGTTAAGGTGAATCAAGGCTAATCCTAAACAAATTAAATCAATCATATTCAAACCAAAATTTGGACCATTTGAAGCCCTAAAAAGTAAGTTCATATGTGGAGCATATTTTGACCTATTAAATCACCTTATAACTTTATAAAAACACAACCATTAGATTTGCCTCAAAACAAGCTTTCCAACGAGTACAAATATATCTATATTTTGATATATATTGTGGCAAATTGACCCTAACAAACATTGGTCTCAAAAATTTTAGGTGAATGGGATGACGTCGAGGGTCCTCATATTCGTCAATTTCTAATTTTGGAAATCCTAATATTCATCCAATTTGTGAATATTCACCACTGTGCATAACCTTGGAGCTACTCTATTCTCATTTGTATTTTAGGTATTAAGATCCTCTTGGGAGAGGGAAGGTATTTGCCTTGTCACATTCATACATGGTTGACTTGAACCACCCTTCCCCTCATATGAGGAATGGATATTAGTCCCTAGGATTCACTGTTAGTACCAACTTGGAATTGCATAGAGGATTGGGAAACACCCTCAAATATGGAAAGGTGTTAGGAACCTTCTCATTAAAACCAACACATTCCCATATATATTGCAAATAAACATAAATGCTTGATACACAAACTATTGCAATACAAAATATAAGTGCAAAAATAAAACAATCTCACAAAGTAACACATAATTATAGGCCAATTGAAGGGAGCAAATTCCTTCAATACTTTCATTCAATTATTCAAAAGTATACATTCATTCTTACCTCTTACATTTTAAAGACTTCATCTACCACCTAACTCTCAAGGTTGTATTACATGCAAAATGCCACCTAAGCTAGAATCTCCTATCTACAAAACAATTACAATCTTAATAATAGTTACATATAATGATTCCACTTGTCTAGGTGCTTTTAGGGACACAACTATTACAAAATAATACAAAATATTATCATGGGTGTCCCCTAATTTCAACAAGGGTTATTATATTATAGTGTTAGGATGGGGTCTTAATGTGTCCTTTCCCTTTGAAAAGCTTTGTCCTCAAAGCTAAATATGAGGAAACTATTATTGGAGTTGATGAAGAGTTTTCCATGTAGCATCTCTAGGTTATAAGCCATGACATTGGAAAAGAATATCGATGTTGACATATTAACGAAGGGTACACGATCTATGGTATAGAATGCATATAGGTTCAAGAAGGATGTAACCTTCATCATTTAACTTCGAAAGTGTAGACTAAACTTGGACCATATTATCAACAACTTACTTGAGAGAAGATACATGGAAGACTGGATGAGTCTTAGAATAGCCAAAAGGGCTAGTTTATATATTTTCAACCTGATCCTTTGCAACACTTGATAAGAACCATACTATTTTATGATAAGTTTTTGACATTCATGAAGCTAGAGAGAAGACTATTTGTATGGTTGTAAGAAAATAAAAAACATGTATCCAACATCAAAGTTACATTCTATGCAGTGTTGATCAGTTTTTATTTTATATGATTCTAAACCATGTCTAAATTGACCTTTAGTTAGCGAATAACAGAATCATGCTAGCATTGAATAGAATTAATAGCTTGAACATTAGAACTACCTAGAATATAAGAATATGGTGTCTATGGAGGCTAATCATATACTACTTCATATGGACTCACCCTAGTGGTAGTGTGAAATGTTGTGTTAAGCCACCATTCGACCAAAGGAAGCCATTTTTCCCATTGTGTAGGATGTTTAGAGGTGAAGCAACAAAGGTATGTTTACAATTATTTCCTCACAATTTCAATTTGGCTATCAATTTGAAGATGATAAGCCAAATTCATCTTAAGTTGTGTTCCCTACAACTTCAACAATTCCTACCAAAAATAACTTGTGAAGGTAGGGTCCCTATCAAAGGCAATGGATTTAGGTATACCATGGAGATGAAAGATAGATTACAGGAATATTTGAGCAACAATAGAGGTGGTGTATGGGTGGGATAGGGAATAAAAATGAGTATAATTTGTAATATCGTGTATGGGCGGTAGTGGTCATGGCATACTTCGAGTAAATATAAGATTTTTTGTCAAGTTCTATCCATAGAAAAAAAATTTTCCTTAGCATGGTTGTTAAGGGAGCCACTATCTTACCATAGTTATCAAATTTTGTGTAATATCCCATTAGTCTGAAGAATCCATGAATTTCCTTTAGGGTACGAGGCTTAGACCAATCTTGAAAAACCTAAATTTTATTAGGATCAACCAAAAATTCATATTTAGTGATGATGTAACCCAAGTATTCAACCTCTTGCTGGCCAAAAGAACATTTGGACCTCTTTGTATAGAGTTCATGGTTAGACACAATTTTGAGTGTTTGATATAAATTCTAAATATGTTCTTTCTAACTCTTTTCAACTCTCTAAGAGAAACAATAAGTTCTACTTCTAGGTCGAATGTTGATTATTATTTTTCTAAACATTTCTCTAGGTCTTCAATTATAGGATCATATTTTTCTTCTACTTGGTCGGAAACATCTTCTACTTGATCTTCAAGAGGAGTGTCCTCTTCTTCTTCTATTTCTAAAAATAGAATCTCTTCTTTCTCACTATTTGAAATTTTTTTATCACTGTCACTTGAAGCACTTCTTGCTTCTTCAACATAGAAACTCTTCTTGTGCCTTTGAAAAATCTTCTTTTCATGCTTGCCTTAACCATACTTGTTTTTATTTTCATAACTGAATTTTATTTCTTCCTTTTTCTTATAATCCTATTTCTTTTCACTGCTCCTACTTTTAGCTTGTGGACAATTAGATGCATAGTGACCAAATTTACCACAATTAAAACATTTCATAGTCTTCATATCTTTATATTTTCTTGAGTCATTATTTCTTCTCACATAGTTAGCTTCTTCATTATGACTTGACTCATCACTTGATTTTGGTTTTTTATATTTTGTCTTCTTTGAAACTTTGAATGTTGCCTCTCTTGGATTTTTGATCTTTTTTGTTCTCATCTCATAGGTAGTGTTAATTCCATGTAACTCATCCATTGTCAAATTATCGAGATCCTTCATCTCTTCTATTACTGAAACCTTTACATCATACCTCATAGAGAGTGATTTTAATACTTTCTGAGGAACACTAGAGTCCTCAATTTTGAATCCAAGTCCACACATGGTATTAACAACTTAATCAATACAAAGTAAGTATTTAGAAATATCTTCCTCATATTTCATCTTCAACTCTTCAAACCTTCTCCTGTGAGTTTGAAGTTTTGCCAACTTAACCTTGTTATCTCCTTCATATGTTTACTGCAATTTATCACATAATATTTGAAATAAATATTATAAACCTTTTCCACCTTGCATAAACAAACATAGGAGAATATTTATGCCTTATGTACCCTTTGAAGATATTTTCCTTGCACTTTAATATTTCAACCTTGAAGATAATTCTCAACAATTTTACTTTTGAAATCAATGACAACCAATGTACTAAATATTTCCAACAATATCTCCCTTATTAATTGATGGCAACCCTTCTAAAATATTTTCTTTTACTACCATTGGATTCCAAATCTACTCCCCTTGAGAAGCTGCTCCTCTTTATTGAATTCTCCTCCCTTACTAAAATCTCTCCCCCTTTGACATCAATGGCAAATGACTCCTTTTGGGGATAAAAATAAGACTCTTAGCTCAACCCCTCACCACCTCCTTTCCTTGAAGTGATCAATTTTGGGGTGGGATTAAATCTACTCCCAACTTACAATGCTCTTCTTCCTTTTCAACCTTATTTTTCCACATCTTTGTAGTCATACCCTTTTGATACTTTTGAGTGTCCCTATTCTTGCTTGTCTTTGGAAGTTCTAGAAACTCTATTCTACACCACTTAGCTTTATGCCCAAAATTATTGCAATTGTAACACCTAACATTGTAGTTTCTAAATGGTGCAAATGACCTAAAATTTATTTTGGTGAAGCCATAACCATTTATGCCATGAATATTTCAATGTATAGCTTTGTGACCAAAATGATTACATGAGAAAAAATGTCCTTAAAATTCATCTTGTCCTAAAAAATATGGTCTCTTGGTCCTTTCTTTGCCTTCGCTATGATGATCCTTGTTTCTTGTTTGTGCATTATTTTCTTTCTCAATGAAGATTCCACTCAACTTATCAACATAGGTATTAGATTCTTCTTCAATATCTTCCTTTGAAACTTCCTTTTTTTTTGAGCTTGACTCCTATTTTTGTACCTCTTGACCTTCTTCAAAACCAAGTCCTATTTTAATAAATGAAGATATTTATGCTTTGATAATGTTATCCAAATATTTTGAAATTTTCCTAAACATGTGCTTCTTATCATTAGAATATTTCACTTCCATCCTTAGAGAAACCACTTCATGTTCTAATATTTCACATTCTAACTCTTTTGTCTCTAAATTTTTAACCATAACTTCTTTAAATCTCCTTGCCTTAAATTTTAAGTTTTTGAGATCTTGTACAAGATTTTCTTTTATTTTATCATCTTCTTGAACTTGAGCCTTCAGTCTTGAGTTCTTTCTAACTATTTTCAAATATCTAAGAGCAACAATAAGTTCATCTTCTAGGTCAACTATGGCTTATTATTATATTTATGAACCTTCCTCTAGGTCTTCAATTATAAGAGCATCTTCTTTTTCTTCTACTTGATCAGAAATATCTTCTACTTGATCTTCAATAGGAGTTTTCTCTTTCTATTCTATTGCCAAAAATAAAATCTCTTATTTTTCACTATTTGAGAAACTTTTGTCATTTTCACTTGAATAATTGCTTGCTTCTTCAAAATAGAAATTCTTCTTGTGCCTTTGAAAAATCTTCTTTTCATGCTTGCCTTCACCATACCCATTTTTATTTTCATACCTAAATTTTCTTTCTTCCTTTTTCTTATAATCATGTTTCTCTTCACTGCTACTACTTCCATCTTGTGGATAATTAGATGCATAGTGATCAAAGTTACCACAATTAAAACATTTCACGGTCTTCATATATTTGTGTTTTCTCGAGTCCTTATTTCTTCTCACATAGTTAGCTTCTTCATAATTGCTTGACTCATCACTTGATTCTGGTTTCTTATTTCTTTGAAATTTTGAATGATACCTCTCTCTTGGAATTTTGATATTTTTTTGTCCTCATCTCATAAGCGGTGATAATTCCATGTAACTCATCCATTGTCAACTTATCAAGATCGTTCATCTCTTCTATTTATAAAACCTTTGCATCATACCTCATAGGGAGTGATCTTAATACTTTCTGAGCAACACTAGAGTCCTCAATTTTGAATCCAAGTGTACACATGGTATTAACAAATTCATCAATACAAAGCAAGTATTTAGCAATATATTCCTCATATTTCATCTTCAACTCTTCAAACCTTCTCCTTTATGGTTTCTTATCTTTTTTTTTTCTTTGAAACTTTGAATGATACCTCTATCTTGGAATTTTGATCTTTTTATGTCCTCATCTCATAAGCGGTGATAATTCCATGTAACTCATCCATTATCAACTTATCAAGATCGTTCGTATCTTCTATTTCTAAAACCTTTACATCATACCTCATAAGGAGTTATCTTAATACTTTTTGAGAAACACTAGAGTCCTCAATTTTGAATCCAAGTGTACACATGGTATTAACAAATTCATCAATACAAAACAAGTATTTAGCAATATATTCCTCATATTTCATCCTCAACTCTTCAAACCTTCTCCTGTGAGTTTGAAGTTTTGCCAACTTAACCTTGATATATCCTTCATATGTTTGATTCAATTTATCCCATATTTATTTTGCTGATTTGCATTGCATAACTTTCACAAAATCTGATTCACATAATCCACTTAAGATTCCATTCATAGTCTTGGCATTATTTACATATAGTTTCTTGCCATCCTTATCTATGGGAGGATTAGTTATAGGTTTGAACCCATCCTTAGTAAATTGACATGACATATCCTTAGTAAGTCTTCATCTCATACTCTAGAAAGCATAATTATTTCCATCAAATATTGGATCCTTATATTTTGAAGATCCATTATGAGAAGCCACCTATGTTCCTGTAATATCTTCGTTAAAGCTATTAGAATTTTTCAAAGGAACTACGTCTGATACCAATTTAAGAACACAAGATTTTACTAAGAGGGAGGTGAATAGTATAAGATAAAATTTTGCTTTTCTTTCCAAAACAATAGTATCCAATGTTATCAATTGTAATAATTCTTTAAATAAGTATTAGTCAATATTATCAATAGCAGTATCAATGCAATACACAAATCATCATACACATGAGAGACATAAATTTAACATGGTTGACCCAATGTGGGTTACATCCATGAAGAAAATATTTCTTATAAATTTTATTAACAAATCTCTTGGGAACCAATTCCCTATTACAATTTTATGGACCTCTACCCAAAGGAGATCTCAATCCCCTATTATGAAGTTCATGGACCTCTATTTATAGGAGATATTTGTTCCCATTGATCTGGTTTGTGGACCTATATCCATGGGATACCTCTATCCCCACTTACCTGGTTTATGGACATCTATCCATAGGAGACATCTATCCCCACTTCTTTGGTTCATGGATCTCTATATACAAGAGACCTCTATCCCCACTAATTTGGTTTGTGGACCTCTATCCACATGATACATCTATTCCAACTAATTTAATTTATGGACCTATATCCATAGGAGACCTCTACCCCCACTACTTTAATTTGTGTACCTCTATCCATAGGAGACCTTTGTCCTTATTGCTCTAATTATGGAAACCTCTTTCCTCACTATCCTAATCAGTGGACCTCTATCCATAGGAAAAACCTCCTCTATCAGCTCTGGTTTGATCCAAATCCAACTCAATATTTTTCTCAAAAATTTTTCCAAGCCTTCACACAAGGCTTTCTCAAATCTATAACAAAATCTGCTCAACTCACCGCTTCAATATCGACCATGCGTAGTCACAAGGCTTGCTCAAATCAACAACAAAACCTGCTCACAAATGTACCCAAATATGCATCAAGCCTACTCACAAGGCTTTCTCAAATCCAGTCTCAACTCTTACCTAAACCTACTTCAAGTCTTATCATAAGACTTGCTTAAATCTACCTCAAAATTGCCTTAAGTCTTCTCACAAGACTTGCTCAAATATGCTCACTATATCTGCTCAAATTTGCTCTAACACATGCTCAAAACTACTTATAACACATACTTAAATCTTCTCATAACACATACTCAAATTTTATCATAACACATACTCAAATATTCTCTGAAAGCACGAGATTCCGGGCGAAGGAAACACTAATTGCGATTGCATTCAAAATCAAGTACGCTTAAGTCCTAGAAATGTAAAGTGCATGAAATGAAAAAGACGCATTGCAATGAGACACAAGCAAATGGAGAAAACACAGCCCTTTCATTAAACTTTCTTGATCTCTGTTACAATGATGCCTCCTCCCTTTTCAGGGGCTAGGAGCGTTAAAAGAATTTGATTACAATCACTTAATGTTCCTCTTTTCACGTGCCCACGTTTGAATGGGCAGGCCAGAATGTTGTCGTCGCTTACGCTGATGAATATTTGACTTCTGCTGCTCCTCCTGCGAACACAGAAACAACAAAGATGTCAGTAGCACCTGCTGTAAATAAAAAGTTTTTTTTCTCTAAAATCATCAAAAGATGCATGTAAACATTTGTCTGAAACAGTAAGTACAGTTAGTTCAAATGGCCTAAAAACCTGACAGAAGACAGAAGATATTACCAGAATGCCATTGCCACTGAAACAACCAGCCAATCTGCCTTCACCTGGAAATCATCCCTGGGAAGGACGATTCCTGACTGCAAATCATCGCTGGGTGGGACGATTCCTTTTGTGTTGGAAAAGTTGAAGTGATCTGCTCCAATGTCGACTCCTGAGACTTCCAAAACACCTGTAGACAGAGGGGTTATGTAATTGGGGCCATTTTGGGACGACCCAGATGGTCGGATTCTCCCAATTTGGCCTCTATCCTCAGGAATTTGATATCGCCTCCTGCAAGTCAGTGAAACAACAAAGCGACACAAAACATACTAGAATCTGATCAAAATTTATGAAATTGCAGCTATGAGTTCACCAAACAAAATGACACAACATGCAATGTAAACAAATAATCTAGAATGCTAAAAAGAATGGAACTTGAGAAGTGCGAGGGGTGCCCAAGTGGGCCTCCCACCGTTGGCACTTGATTTCGGTGCCAATCCACTAGGGATGGGCCCAAAACCTCTTAGGATTGGGGGGTCAGCAAATTGGTTGGTTCAGGTGTCCATGTGTTGGATTTGGGTCAGGTTCAAGCTTCCAAAAGCCACCCAACAACCTCCCTTGCATGGTGGATGTGAGAAAGTGAACCAAAGGGGATGCAAGTGAGTCTTCAACTCGGCAGCACTTCGTTGCTTGAAATCTCCTTCAACCTGTACGTTTTGGGTGAGAAAAGTCCCACCTTTTATAGACCCATGGGGTCTCTTTTGGGAGGGAAGCACAAATGCCATGTGTTGGTCATAGGCGCCATGTGGCAGTCTGGTCTTCCCATGAGGGAGGGGAGTCCTCCATTGACTTGGGCTTTCATAACTGCCCTTGTGACAGTCCTCAAATGGCCTATTTGTCCACCCACCCACGCGTGCGAGGTAGGAGTCATCAACTGACTGTTCTGGGCTGCCACTTGGCCTCATTTGTCTTTTGCCCGTTAAACTTGGAAATCGTCCTTACTGGAGACGATTTCAGAAATCGTCCTTGGGTGAGACGATTACTGGGCAAAGTGTCTAAGTGTGCCAAATTGCTTCTTGACCTTACAAAATTGCTATGAAAGTGGTTAAGACCACTGTTTTACCTCTGAGGGCTGCCCTGGGGGCTATGTTTGTCAAAGCGATCAATGTTTGCAGTCACATAATTGAATTGGTGTTGTTTTGGTGTCTACAGATGCCCCTTTTTGGGAAGCGCTACGGGTGACGCAGTGCTGAGCAAAAATAGATAACCAAAGCACTAATGATTGGGGTTTCTTGGTAACCTAACCAACTTTTGATGCCCCAAGAATGGAAAGAGCATGCATTCTTGAATCCTTGCTTCTGACGAGCTAAGGAATTTGATTTCAAGTATTAACCTATTTTGGTGAGGTGTGACTTGAACTTAGACATTGATCAGTCATGAATAGGTGAAGGACATTTTATCCTCAGGGGGAACCTTGTGTTCATGATTCACGAAATGCCAAGTGTTTGATCGATTTTATTGTTGCTTGTTTACTGCCCCAAGCAGGAGCGTGATTGTCTTTGTCAATGATTATTTGAATGCATGTCTTTTTCCTTATTTGGGTGTGTGATTGTTGATTGGTGACTAAGTGTGACTACCCCCTCAAGCGATGAATCGATGAGGGAATGACCTTCGTGAGAGAAGTGACGAGTCGCTTGACCCAAGATGACTTGTGTAGGGGTGCCTTTAGAGGGTTTACCGTTAAGCGTGTGCAATTTTTCCAACATTTGGACCTATTTTTGGTGGGTGTTAACCCTTTTGGTGATGCCTGAATGGGGCGAAATCATCGAAAACCTATCTTCCCGTGGAGCGGTCCGGCTATGATAGCCTTCTTGGGGAAGTAGGAGAGTGATAATTTGAACCTCAACATCTATTTTCTTTGCTTAGAGGTTAAGTGCATGAGCACTTTTGTCCGGCAATGTTATTGCTGTTTGATTTTGTTGCATTTTTTCTTGTTTTTGTTGTTTTTGTGACACCATTTGGTGATTAAATTGTCGGCAATCCGTCTACCTGTGGAGCGATCCGGCTATGTTAGCCTTCTTAGGGAGTAGGATAATGACAATATATGACCCCAACGTTGATTTTGAATGCCCGGGATGTCAAGTGCAACAACACTCTTATTAGGCAATTTTAATTTTGTTTTTAGTGCATTTTTGTTGATTTTTTTTTGGTGTTTTGAATTTTCTGGCTGGAAATCGTCCCTGGGTGGGACGATTTCCAATTGCAAAAATCGTCCCTGGGTGGGACGAGCGCTTACAGAGCGCTCGTCCCAGCCAAGGATGATTTCCAGTTCAAAGGCCTATTTAAGGGCCAAAAATTGAATTTGGGCTCATTTGTGTCATTTTTTTTCTTGCGATTTGGGAGCTCTGGGAGGAGGAGGTAATTCTGCGAAGCGAAGCGCTGCCGGAATTCTCTCGCCATCATGAGTGCACAAACTGGTTCGAGCGGCGGAGCGGAGACGAAACCCGTAAGTGCTCCCTAGAGTTTATTCTAGCATTTGTTTGTTTTATTGTTTTTGTGTAACGTTTTTCTAAATTTCTAAAATTTAAACCTTGCAACTTAGTTTAGAACAACTAAGACTTATTGTACACTAAACTTAGTGCAAATCAAATTTGTTTTTGAATTTTGTGTTTGTTTTTGTAATAATCAGTTAAGATTAGAAATATTGTAACTGAAGATCTATTTTTGTTTTGTTTATTTGATTTTTTTTCTTTTGTCATTGCTGTACAGTTCTTTTCCATGATTTTTAATTTTTTTTTTGTTGAATTGTTTTCTTTTGCAGGTTAGGAGCCGGTACCGTGTACCTGCCGCTTTTGCTGAGGCGCGGTTGGCGCTGACTGATGTTGGAAGGAATGGCTTGATGCCCTTGGGCTCAGGCAGCATGGGATGATTGGGGAGGTCCGCTGGATGATGCGGACATGGTGGATGTGGTGGATGAGGATGTAGACTTGGGCGCTCCGGATCAGCCGGACATGCAGGGCGTGGAGGAGCGGTGGGAGCCAGAGCAGGTTGCTGTTCCAGAGGGTCCTGTTCGTCAGGCAGACATAGAGGAGGTGGAGTCTGAGGTACGCGCTGAAGATGCACGTCTTACAGAGCTACTACGGATACGGGATCTAGAGTTGGGGGATGCGAGGCGAGAGCTGGGGGACGCGAGGCAGGAGCTGGGGGATGCGCTGCGGGAGAGGGATCTCCTGCGTGCCCAGCTAGCGGAGCGGGATAGGGTTTTGGCACAACGCGATGATGCACTGTCTTACTATCATCGGCGAGAGGTAGAGTGGTGTCTGCACCGGATAGATTTGGAGAGGGAGGTCATCCGCCTTGGTGGGCGACTACCTGAGCCTTCGGTCAGTGGATCTTTACGTCGGACGAGGGATAGTCTGACTGAGCAGTCAGCATCATCTCGTCGAAGGTGGTTAGATGAGGGAGGTGGTAGTAGGCATGATGCGGGGGCTGGCAGTAGTCGCCCTGCAGGGTCCCATAGGACCCACACCACGGGGGGTAGTTCCCGTCGCACCGATCCTACGTGATCATGTTGGTGGACGCCTTAGGGTGGGTTTTTGGGTATGATTGCGGGGTCTGAGGACCATTTTTGTAGCCTACGGGCATATTTTTGACGATATATATATATATACCGGTTTTATTATGGTTTTGTACATGTGATGATGTGATTTTGTTGTGCATGTTTATTTATTTTGATGAATGCCAATGTTATGATGAATGCAAATGTTTTTGATTTCTATGTGAGATGCAAGGTGAAATGGATGAATGACATTTGTGGTGATTGGTTATGGCACCATAGGCTGTTTAAGATGCTCTTTATTTCGTTTTTAGGTGATTGCTGTGATGTATGGCTCTACACGTATACATGGTTTTTCTATTTTTGTATTTTTTGATGGTATTTGCAAAGATGAAAAGTAGCGCAGTTGGTTTAGAAATGTAGCTAAGGTTTTCTGAGACTCAGACGGTTTTAGCTCACTAGCCATGACTGTACTTTATCTTACAAGACTTTTGACCAAGGTATGAATCGGACTTGTTTTTGACCAAGTTATTTCACATCCCTATGTGTGCAATTGATTTCATTTATGTGGTATTTGTCAGGATACCGCCAGTGCCAGATGGGCTTTCAACCGAACCTGTACTGAGGATCACCTAATTAGCTCCACAAACTCCTTTGTTGTATTCTGTTAGATTAATCTACAGTGTTATCCAGGATACCGTAAGCTAGCTCATCCACATGCAAACATTGATCTATACACAAGTTAATGTGATAGATATATCGTCATGCGAGAAGTTTACCGCCGATGGCTGATAGGCTATCAACCTAATCGGTACTGAGGCTTGCCTCATGACCTTTTAGAATGTTGAGAGTTCCAGGGATTCAAGGTCAACTCCCTTCTTTTCTTCATTTATATTGGGATACTTGCTCGTTTTTAGTGATGATATCACTGTTTATTTTGATTTGTTTTTCTTTTGAGCAAGGGATTGGAAATATGGAGTGACGAAAATCACTGTTGCTTTGTGCATTTGATGTGTGCACTGTAGGATGTCAAATTTTGATGTTTTGACATTTTGCAAATTTTTGATGTTTTGCAACTATTGAGAATTAGGGATTCTTAGGGAATTGGGTAGGGAGGATGCTTGTCCTTTTGCCAACTCTCAGCATTCTTTGGGTCATTCGCACAGGGGGATGAGCAAGATAACCGTTTCGCTTATGGTGACCTGGATTACTATGCAGGTTTCATCTTTCGTTCACACAACTCTGGAATTGTTTTATGTGTTTTATCTTGTGATGGGATGTTACGTAACAAGGTGTATTTCAAGTATGACTCTACCTTCGTAAAGTCTTTTGACTTGATACATTATAGGCTAAAGAGAAAAATGATGACTGAATCACGAAAAACTCTTGATACATTAAAAGACCACTGACTCTATGTGGTAAAAGCGATGTATGGTGTTTTTGTTGTTTTTGTAAAATGAGACAGTGTGGAACAAGATGGACTACCGGATTAATTACAGCCTATGGTGCCTTTGACCTGTACGACCACAAATATTTGATGTATGGATGCAATGATTTAATGAGCAATGTATTTTTGTTTTTGATGATTTTTGTTGTTTTTGAGTTTTTTTTATTTTTGACCAAGTGATTGCGATAATCCTTGGAGCTTTTTGGATTTTGACCAAGTGATTGCGATAATCCTTGGAGCTTTTTGGATTGACCAAGAGATTGCGATAATCCTTGGAGCTTTTTGGATTGACCAAGAGATTGCGATAATCCTTGGAGCTTTTTAGATTTTGACCAAGTGATTGCGATAATCCTTGGAGCTTTTTGGTTTGACCAAGTGATTGCGATAATCCTTGGAGCTTTTGGGTTTTGACCAAGGGATTGCGATAATCCTTGGAGCTTTTTGTTTAAATATTATAATAAGGTTGTTTGACCAAGTGATTGCGATAATCCTTGGAGCTTTTTGGTTTGACCAAGTGATTGCGATAATCCTTGGAGCTTTTTGGGTTTGACCAAGGGATTGCGATAATCCTTGGAGCTTTTTGGGTTTGACCAAGTGATTGCGATAATCCTTGGAGCTTTTTGGTTTGACCAAGTGATTGCGATAATCCTTGGAGCTTTTTGGGTTTGACCAAGCGATTACGATAATCCTTGGAGCTTTTTGGTTTGACCAAGTGATTGCGATAATCCTTGGAGATTTTTGGGTTTGACCAAGTGATTGCGATAATCCTTGGAGCTTTTTGGTTTGACCAAGTGATTGCGATAATCCTTGGAGCATTTTTGGGGTATGGCTCTCTTAGATATGAAATGGTCGCAAATGACTGATATTCAAGGGTTCTGTTTCCTTGATACCATCAAGAGAAGCTAGCCGGTACGTCTCGGGTCCTATTTTGCTATCAATGACATATGGACCTAACCAATTTTCCGCGAACTTGTCCCTTAGGTGGGACGGAAAATTAGAGTTTTGTTGGTTTTCCTTCAAAACCAAATCACCAACCCGAAAGTCCCTTAGGTGAACTTTCATGTTGTAAGCTTTCTTAAGCCGCTCTTGATAGATACGTAGGTGCTCAAGAGCATTAACGCGTCGTTCATCAAGCAACGTAAGTTGGTCTAACCGGGTCTTGCCACGCAGTGTCATCATCGATGAACTCCTACATTGATATGCGCAGGGAAGGAATTTCCAACTCGAGAGGCATTACTACCTCTGCACCATACACAAGCGAAAACGGAGTTGCCCCAGTTGGCGTCCGAATGCTAGTGCGATAAGCCCAAAGGGCAAGTGGGATTTGTATGTGCCAATCCTTATGACTGTCTGCGACTGTATTTTTAAGGATGGTGACTAGTGTTTTGTTTGATGCCTCTGCTTGCCCGTTTGCTTGCGGATAATAGGGCGTTGAAAAGCTGTGCTGAATTTTGTACTTTGTGGTCAAAGCACGCACGTCTTTGTTCTTGAATGATGGCCCATTATCTGAGATTATTTTGGATGGAATACCAAAACGACATATGATGTTATGCAAGATGAACTCCACAATGCGGGGTCCTTTCGTTGAGGTTAACGGAATTGCTTCCACCCATTTGGTAAAATATTCTGTGGCCGTTATGATAAACGTGTGACGGCCTGACGATGCAGGGGAGATCTTTCCGATTAGATCGAGGCCCCACTGCGAAAATGGCCAAGCAGACTGGACTATCTGTAGGGCCTGGGAAGGTACGTGCATCAAATTGGCATGATGTTGACACTTCACGCACTTCTTGACATACTTGCAACAATCTCGCTCTAAAGATGGCCAATAATAGCCCATGCAGAGAATGCGCTTTGCAATGGCCATACCATTGAAGTGGCCGCCACATGTACCGTCGTGCGCTTGGGCGACTGCCCAAGTGGACTCTTGCTGGTCCAAACAACGAAGAAGAATTCCGTCATAGCTGCGACGATACAAAATGTCTCCTATCAAGACATACTTAGCCGCTTTTTGCTTTAATGTTCATTTTGCGGCATGCGTCAATCCAAAGGGAAGATTACCTAACTTGAGGTAATCTCTTATGGGTAAATACCAGTCCTGTTGATCGGAAACTTCGACAGTATGAACAACCAATCCCTTTTGAAGTTCTTTCCTAACAAATGCTGAATTTGATAGAACTTGTAAGAATAGCGTTGTGTTGCTATTAGTGGGAGTGGGGGAAAACAAGGACCCCCAGTTGGCACGTTTCAGACGATCTCGAATTCGAAAGAACTTATCCGAGGATGGTTCGATCTGGATCATGTGGATTCCTGGCATCAAGTCTGGGCTTGCACGCTCCATCGTGGATTGCGATAAGGTTTTGACTTGGATGGTTGTCATATCACCGAAAAGGTCTTGCGGAATTAGTGACCCTAGGGAGGCCATTGTGTCCGCAAAATGATTCGATGATCGAGGGAGTGCCTCGATGTCATACCATTCAAGTTTTGCCAGGAATTTGTCCACGAGGGCTTTATAGGCCTTCGAAACTGGGCATTTGCATTGATATACCCCTTTGACTTGATTGACGATTAACAGTGAATCACCAAAGATGTTCAGTCTTTTGATGTTCATGGCGATTGTTGTTTGAAGACCTAGGAGCAAGGCTTCATATTCTGCATTATTGTTGGTGCACTGGAAGTTTAATTTAAATGACAGGGGCATTGGAGCGCCCTGCGGTGTGAAGAATACAATTCCCGTGCCACCACCTTGCTCACACTTAGAACCATCGAAGAATAGGGTTATGTCGGCCTGTGACTCAGGCTCATCAGAATCTGGCGATTCTGAGACATGGAAGACCCCATCATCGGGTAGTTCTATGACCAGAGGCTGATCGTCTTCAAGAGGAGCCTCTGCTAGTTGATCGGCTATGACTTGTCCTTTGATAGATTTTTGTCCGATGAACTCAATGTCAAATTCCGTCAACAACATGATCCATTTCGCCGTGCGACTACTATGATAAGTACGACTCATCATGTATCGCAATGGATTCTCCTTAGACACAACATACGTAGTGTTGCTCAGCATGTAGTGGCATAGCTTTTTGGTAGCAAACACCACTGCCAAGCGGAGTTTCTCAACGTATGCATAGTTAAGTTCAGTAGCCCGACCAGGGTGCGGCTAAGATAGTAAGTAGCCTGTTCTTTGTGAAGTTCATTCTTCTAGGCTAGCATGGCTCCCAGTGCCACCTCAATAGCTGAGATGTATAAGTAGAATGGCACTCCTGGTCTAGGTGGTGCCAATACTGGCGGCGAAGCCAAGTATTGTTTGATTTCATCAAAGGCTGACTGGCACTCGTCATCCCAATGAAATGTGACCCCCTTGTGCAATAATTTGTTCATTGGTCGGCATTTGTCAGATAATTGCGCTATGAAGCGTTTAATCGACGTGACCTTTCCTTGCAGACTTCTGAGCTGCTTGATAGTGGTTGGGGGAGCCATTTCAAGGATTGCCTTGACTTTGTTTGGGTCCACTTCGATGCCTCGTTTTGAGACTATAAAACCCAAGAGTTTTCCAGATGTGACGCCGAATACGCACTTCTTGGGATTCAGTCGACCTTATGCTCTATGAGGTGATCGAGAATCTTGCTTAAGTCACCGAGATGATCTGAGCGCAAAAGAGATTTGGCTAACAAATCATCCATGTAATCTTCCAAAGTTTTGTGCATGTAATCGTGGAAGATATACGTCATGGCACGTTGGTATGTAGCGCCAAGCATTTTTAAGGCCAAAAGGCATGACCTTATAACAAAATGTCCCCCAAGGCATTGTGAATGCCGTTTTGAGTTGATCCTCAGGATTGATACGAATTTGATTGTATCCTGAGAAACCATCCATTAGGGAGAGCATTTCGTGACCTGCTGTAGCGTCTACCAACGTGTCGATGCTGGGCAAGGGGAAATCATCCTTAGGACTCGCTTTGTTTAGATCTCAAAAGTCGGTGCATATGCGAATCCTCCCATCGGGCTTCTTGATGGGAACCATGTTGGACAACCATGGCGGATAATCCACGCAGATGACAAATTGTGCATCCAACAACTTTTGCAATTCGTCTTTGACCATCAAGGCCACTGTTGGGTGCATCTTGCGTAGTTTTTGCTTTACAGGCTTGATTGTCGGATCAAGCGTTAGATTGTGCATGACTAGCTACGGGTCTAGTCCTGGCATATCTTTATACGACCATGCAAAAACCTCCTTCTTCTCCTTGAGAAGGGCAATGTAATCGGCTTGCTCTTTGGGGGAAAGACTTACCCCCAGCCTGATAATCTGTGGATTCTTTGGATCTGTGTCGATATTTACGTCAGTCGTCTCCTCGACTGACATGTGGGATCCGTCCTCCAACTGATGTGGAGTTGGGATCAAGTGGATATCATTAGCTGAGTTTAGATCTACGTTTGGAACCTCGGGTCCCTCTTCAGCTTGAAAGACATCCTGAGTTGTCCTTGGGGTAAAATGAAGTATTTCACCGAAAGGCCAGTACTCTGATGGTGATAATGGTGAATTGACGCGATCCCAGTCGATGGCATCTATGTCTAGATGCAATGACCATGATGGATCGGCCGGATTGCGGATGGGTGCGGTCAAATCAATGGAGATCATGTGGATGGAATGAATTTGGTCTCCAGAACCGCGGGTGTGATTACTTGATTCTTCTAGATTCTCCCTATACTCTGGATCTGGCTCTACAGGAACGGGCACGAATGGATCTTCCCTAGGTGCGAATTTTGCAAAAAGGAGGGCGGGGTCTTCCCTCGGCACTGATGTCATGATGGGATCTCGAGGTGGACGATGCTCATCTTGAATTTGGAGCCATGGGTCTAACACTTGGTCCCACCTCGCTGGGTCTACTTGCCATTCATGTCCTAACAGTATGCCCATCTGTCCCATTAGATCTTCATGAGTTAAAGCGCGGTGATGTCGTCGCGCATGTCTGAGATAGTCCATCTCAGTCTCATCTTCTGAATCGCTTTCGAAGACCCAAAAATGTTCATCCTCTTCAGCAACTATTGCTTGCGATGTTGAGGACTCTCCTTGTTCCAGTAAGTTGATCTGGTCCCATTGTTGTTGTTCCACTCTTGGTGGAGGGACCTGATCCTCTTGACACTGTATTGTTTCATCTGGAACCTCTAAGGGGAACAACTTCAAAAAGATGTCTGGCAGCCTTTGTTGTTCTCTTTGAGGATGATTCTCTGAACTTTCACCTCTCTCTAGCAAAGGAGAGGGATTACTGTTGCTGCCAGGGGTATTTGTTGACCATGGGAGGTAGTCTCCCAATGTGTATTCTGTATTCGGATTGGCGTATGGATCTTGTGCCAATCCCCCCTTGTTGCCTATTTCTAGGCCTTGCATATTTTCAACCAAGATGTCTAAGGGCAGGGGGTGGTTGAACCCTACTCCTGACTTGTCATATGGCATCTGATATCTTGGTTGGCAAAGGATCCGCATCCCTTGCTCATATCTGCCTAGCCCGTATCCATGCCAATTGCATTGGCCGAGATATTTTAGGGCAAAATCTAGGTTTGACAGATAGTTGATGTTTTCAACAAAAGGTTCCTCGTCTGCTTCCTTTTGCTGGCATGTTTCAAGACCATGATCAAGGCCCCCATACACAAAATTTGTCTGGTTTGGTGGGTAGCCTAGAGGAACAATTGTCCCTATGGGAAGGCGAGGTCTTCCCATGTCCTTGTCTTGACTCCAATGTAGGGGTTGCAACAACATTTTGCACTAAGTACTCCCCCAGGCCCGTACTGGCCATTTCAACAGTGATTGTTGATGATTGGGTGGGAGGAAACGGTAGTCCTTCCTGAGTCCATTCCATTTTTGGTGGTTCAGGAGTCTTGGTTTCTGTTGTGTTGGGTGTTTCCTCTGTTGATATTGTTGAAACTATGGGCAACCCCTCTTCTAGAGGCTTAACCTCTTCCATGATCTATTTTCCCTTGTCCTTCTGTTGGGCCATGATAGGTGGCATTGATGATGAAGGAGCAGGTGATGAAGTCTCACCTGGTTGGGATTTTGCCTTGTTGGTCACCAGTGATGCCTGCGGTATTGGACCCTGTTTAGATGGATTTAACTGGAAATCCAAATGTGTTGAAGGGAGGGTCGATTGAGGCATGAATTGTACCGCATTGCAATACTTGAAGGGCTCTAAGTCCATTGGGACTACATGGATCTCTCCTTCATAAGCATACTTCAAGCATTGGTGGGCGATCGAAGGGACACACTTCATGTCCCTGATCCAAGGCCGCCCTAGCAGTATATTATAAGCCATTTTGCCTTCTAGCACATGGCACAGTGTAGGTATTGACTTTTGTCCTACCTGGACAGGCAGAACAACTGTGCCGACTGTCGAGCATATTGCATCGTTAAAAGCTCGCAGTGTGTACGTGGAGGCTGTGATGTGAGAGGTTGGCAGCTTCAAATGTTTTAAGGCTACAGTGGTAATGATGTTACTGGACGAGCCAGTATCTATCAGCACTCTCTTGTACGGAATCCCGTTGACCCGCGCGATGACGTGTAGGGGTGGATCTGCCATGTCATTCGATATCGTTTTGACCTCATCTTCTCTGAATGTGATGACCGGCTCCGTACATCGTTTCACATGTCCTACGAAGTTGTTGAAAGAATTTGCTTCGTGGGGCTGTAATTCAATGGCTTTTAAAATGTCCATAAGAGCTTCCCTATGGGGTGCTTGACTGTTGAATAAGCTCGTAAATGGACAGCCTAGCCGATGTGGTCCGCAAACTCTGCGTGAGTTTGGTTCGTATTGTGACCTCGGGTCTAGGCGGAGGCAACTGCGTTGGGCGTTGTTGAGGCTGCGATGTTGTCGGAACTTCCCTCGTAGCTACCTCGGGGGCAACTGTTGGGTACCTTCTGTTCCTCGTTACTATGCTAATCATTCCCACAAATCCCTGCGTGGGAAGATCCTGTCGCACCTCGTTAATCTGGAGTGGTTTAGTCTGTGCCTCGTGGGCAGGCAAGGGGTCCTTGAATACCCCCATTTGTTGGTTGTTTGGTGCGATGGGGTTGTCCACGACCAATGTTCTGTTGTCGATCAAATCCTGGACTAGTTCTTTGAATTTCCAGCACCCATTCAAGTCATGTCCTCTGCGCCTATGGAATCTACAATACAATTCTTCTCTGTACCCCCTAGGCTTGGGAATGTTAGGGTCTATAGTTTGAATTTCTGGTAGAGTGACTAAATTTTCCGTTGACAAGCGGTCAAATAAGGAATCCCTAGACTCCGCATATGGGGTGAAATGTCGTCTAGGGCGACGCGGGTAATTCTGCTCTTGTCTTCTATTATCTCTTTCATAAGCAGGAGGCACTGCCTGGTAATTAGCCTTTTGGGGCTACGTTTCTTGCACAGGCGTGGGAACATTTATCGCAACTTGGTTGACTGCAGCGTGTTGTGGTTGCGTTGTCCCGATTTTAGTGGTTTTAGTCCACTCTTTCTTTTTAGGCTTAGTGATTGCGCCTTCACCTATTTTAATCTCTTCTATGACTCTGGCTTGCGCCAAAGCTTCTTCTAAGCTGTCGTATTGCCGCAGCAACAATAGACCAGAGATTGATTTTAAGCAACTTTTTGCGAACATCTACGTGAGATCAGACATAGGGGGACGGTAGGGTAGCTTAGAAAGCAAAGCCCTCCATCGATTCCCGTATGCTGCCATTGTTTCTTCCTCAAATTGTTTGAGGCTAGCCAGATCACTCAGTGATGCCTTCTTCCTTGTGTTGAAGGCAAAGCGTTCAAGAAACGCATCTACTAATTGATCTAAGTTGCTTATGTTGTGTTTGGGTAGTTGTGTGAACCAATCCGAGGCAGGGCCTACGAATGTGGTTATGAATGTTCTAAGCAACAATGCGTCATTATCTTGGATGTCGAAGCATTGGCTTAGAAATCTTGTAACGTGTTCTTGTGCGTCCTCTTCACCTTTAAAGATTGCCAATTGAGGCAACTTGAAGTGTTCGGGGTAAAGAGGTGTAGGCACTGAGGGATGCACCGGATTACTGCGGAGTTGACGTAATGTGGGTTTTTGATGCCCAGCAACTTTTGTTTCCATAGACTCCAAACGCTCCAATAGCGCTTTGTATGCATCGGAAGATTTTATTTCTTCCTCTCTTGTTTGCTCTTGTTGCAAGTTATGGTAAACTGGAGGCCTATGGAGGGGTGGCCGAATGGCAACCCTCCTGCCTTGATGGGGAGTTTCAACATATTCTACTTCTGGTTCGTACTCCTCATAAAATTCTTGAGGAGTCTCTGGGTGAAACCTATGACCTTGATTGAGTCCTCGCTGAAGGTACCCATCATCGTTTCGGGGAGTAGCCTCCCTCTCGGGTCTATAAGGTCTCGGAGGCAAAGCTTGACGAGGTCGTGGAGACCTGTCCTGCATTAACAGATTATGCCTCTCATGTTGTTCGGCTCTTTGGATGCGAGGGGTTGGCCCCCTCTCAGGTAATTCATAGCGTAACTCATCCGCTTCGCATTGCATGCGCTATCTATCCAAGCGGTGTCGATGCTCTATCTCCTGATGATTTTGTTTAAGCCGCATGATTTGGGCTTGACGGGTGGCCTGTCTAGCAACTATCGGGTCAATTTGGTCTACCCTATTTTGCTCAGGAGGTTCGAATGTTTCTCCTATGTGTTTGCCTCGAGTTTGATGTTCTAAAGTTTCAATGGGTCGCTTCCCTCTGTCGAGGTAGGCGGTATGTACTCGAGGTTCTGGCCTCAAGGGGTGATCATGATACCCGGCTGGTGCGGAAATGCAAGGTTCCCACGTTGTTTGTTGTCCTCGAGGAATGCGATGGCTTTCCTCGTACTCCCTTTCACGGGTGTGAAGGGGGCGGGCGGAGTTAGGTCGCCCTATGTAAGGAGCCCTGTGCTCCGGATTTGGTCTCTCTGTTCTGATGATAGGTAAAGAAGGGACGCCATATCCACGTTGCCCCTCCAAATGGATGGTGTGCCTGTCTAGCGCTTCATCGCACGGTGGCCACTCATGCCTAACCTCAAGAGGTGATTCTCTATTTACGTCAAGGTCTACATGTAAGGCATCTTCCCGAAAGGGGCTGCTTTGAATGGGCATACCCCACCGAGGATTCTGAATTGGATTCTTTTGTAGGTTAGACCGATAAGGCGGTATGACCAAATCCTCAGGACTGAAGCGAAGGCGACTTGTGCCTGCTTCTTGTGTACCTTTCGGAGCTTCTGCCCTTGATTGGGCTTGGCTGTGGGTGTACACCATTGCGGTGCTTCTATGCTATCTAAATAGATTTTTATCTTTTTTTTTATGATGATTTTCTTTTTGTCTACACTAAGCAGAAATAAACACACGCATACACAATTCGTGATTATCTCTTTTAAGGATTATTGGTGTGTCCTAGACTGGTTTAGTGTATTTTGATGTTTTGTTTTGTTTTTGGTAGGTTTTGAAGATCGTTTAAATGCATTATGACGGCTCATATAACTCCCAAAATGGTAGCCCCTTCAATATACCAACCAGGCCGATATACCAACCTCTCTATATACCCGCCCTTACGAGAGGGAGACTATAGGTACGTGAGAGCAGAAGGTACGTGGTACGTAGGCGATACGAAAGGGGGATTGTCCTGTTAATGGCACCTACCATAGAAAACTTATCCTCGCGCGCATGGGAATCACCCCAGCGACACTCGGTCTGCTTTCATCAGGATTTACGCCTAACAACAGTTGACAATCGAGAAATGGATGCAAAGCTAAGCCAAGGTGGTGATGAACCCACCGTTGGTCTTGCTCAAGGGCTGGGGTCTTACGACCAGCTCCTTGGTTTAAAATTGTTGCGTGGAGTGTGTGAGATTCATTTTATTTAGCGAAAATGAAACAAGCATAAATGACTTTTCCCTAAGCAATGCAGGATAAAATGAAAATAGTCAAAGAAACAGAAATAGAAACAGAAAATTTAACAGAGATTATGAAAATCCCTACCTCTTCTCTGCCTGCTCCGATTGCTTCTGAATTTCTGCTCTGAAAATTTACAGACAGAAAATCGTCCCTTGGTGAGACGAATTACAGAATAGAAATCGTCCCTTGCAGAGACGATTTTAAAATCGTCCTAGGGTGAGACGATTTCCAGTAGAGTATTCGTAACAGTCAGAGACGATTAACAGTCTGCAATAAAAAAAATGTACCTGTCAAGCACAAAACACAAAAATCCGATTAGTTTTCTGTGATCTTAAAAAAAAAAATAGGGAACAGGTCCCACCGTGATCGCCACTGAAAGCACGAGATTCCGGGCGAAGGAAACACTAATTGCGATTGCATTCAAAATCAAGTACGCTTAAGTCCTAGAAATGTAAAGTGCATGAAATGAAAAAGACGCATTGCAATGAGACACAAGCAAATGGAGAAAACATAGCCCTTTCATTAAACTTTCTTGATCTCTATTACAATGACGCCTCCTCCCTTTTCAGGGGCTAGGAGCGTTAAAAGAATTTGATTACAATCACTTAATGTTCCTCTTTCCGCGTGCCCACGTTTGAATGGGCGGGCCAGAATGTTGCCACCGCTTACGCTGATGAGTCTTTGACTTCTGCTGCTCCTCCTGCGAACACAGAAACAACAAAGATGTCAGTAGCACCTGCTGCAAATAAAAAGTGTTTGTTCTCTAAAATCATCAAAAGATGCATGTAAACATTTGTCTGAAACAGTAAGTACAGTGAGTTCAAATGGCCTAAAAACCTGACAGAAGATAGAAGATATTACCAGAAGGCCATTGCCACTGAAACAGTCGGCCAATCTGCCTTCACCTGGAAATCGTCCCTGGGAAGGACGATTCCTGACTGCAAATCGTCCCTGGGTGGGACGATTCCTTCTGTGTTGGAAAAGTCGAAGTGATCTGCTCCAATGTCGACTCTCGAGACTTCCAAAACACCTACAGACAGAGGGGTTATGTAATTGGGGCCATTTTGGGACGACCCAGATGGTCGGATTCTCCCAATTTGGCCTCTATCCTCGGGAATTTGATATCGCCTCCTGCAAGTTAGTGAAACAACAAAGCGACACAAAACATACTAGAATCTGATCAAAAGTTATGAAATTGCAGCTATGAGTTCACCAAACAGAATGACACAACATGCAATGTAAACAAATAATCTAGAATGCTAAAAAGAATGGAACTTGAGAAGTGCGAGGGGTGCCCAAGTGGGCCTCCCACCGTTGGCACTTGATTTCGGTGCCAATCCACTAGGGATGGGCCCAAAACCTCTTAGGATTGGGGGGTCGGCAAATTGGTTGGTTCAGGTGTCCATGTGTTGGATTTGGGTCAGGTTCAAGCTTCCAAAAGCCACCCAACAACCTCCCTTGCAAAAGAGATTGGTGGATGTGAGAAAGTGAACCAAAGGGGATGCAAGTGAGTCTTCAACTCGGCAGCACTTCGTTGCTTGAAATCTCCTTCAACCTGTATGTTTTGGGTGAGAAAAGTCCCACCTTTTATAGACCCATGGGGTCTCTTTTGGGAGGGAAGCACAAATGCCATGTGTTGGTCATAGGTGCCATGTGGCAGTCTTGTCTTCCCATGAGGGAGGGGAGTCCTCCATTGACTTGGGCTTTCATAACTGCCCTTGTGACAGTCCTCAAATGGCCTATTTGTCCACCCACACACGCGTGCGAGGCAGGAGTCATCAACTGACTATTCTGGGCTGCCACTTGGCCTCATTTGTCTTTTTGCCCGTTAAACTTGGAAATCGTCCTTCTCGGAGACGATTTCAGAAATCGTCCCTGGGTGAGACGATTTCAAGTTAGCAATCGTCCCTGGGTGAGACGATTACTGGGCAAAGTGTCTAAGTGTGCCAAATTGCTTCTTGACCTTACAAAATTGCTATGAAAGTGGTTAAGACCATTGTTTTACCTCTGAGGGCTGCCCTGGGGGCTATGTTTGTCAAAGCGATCAGTGTTTGCAGTCACATAATCGGATTGGTGCTGTTTTGGTGTCTACATTCTCATAACACATACTTAGATCTACTCATAACACACTCAAATATGCTCATAAAACATACTCAGATCTTCTTATAACACATACTCATATATGCTCATAACACATACTTAAATCGGCTTCAATATTGCTCATAAAACATACTCAAATCTTCTTTAATACTACTCATATAAAACTACTCAAACATTTCCAATTCTTGCATACAAACAATTTCATATATCTTTTTCAAAAGTGATTTCCTTGATTAAAGTAGTTTAGACATATTCTACCCAGAATTCATTTAACCTCTTGAACATATAGAGAATGATACATACTATAAAATACCCAATATGTTCTTCACATTCACATGTCTCACATTCATCAAATTAGATCTCTACTTCTTGAAAATTCCTTTCAAATCAAATCAAGCTAATGTATAAGTTGCTTCACAAAACTGGTTTATATTCCTTGCGAATTTTCTCTCAAATATCAAACACATTAATGCACAAATTTTCTTCACAAAATTGGTCTCTAACACTTTCCCATTCATATTCAATGTCACTCATATCAATGCCGAAATGCTTCACAAATTCTTTCAACAAGAATGTACAATTTATTCTAAAAACCCTAGCACAAGTGTTTCGAATTTTCTTCAATGATAATGCACAACTTGTTCACAAACCTTAGTAAAAATGTTTCCAATTTCATTCAATAATGAAGCATAATTTTATTCTCAAACCCTAGCACATATATTTCCAAAAATGCACATACATAGTCCCTATTTCTCCACCTCATGATTCAAAAATATTTGTTCAATCAAACATCTTAAAGAAGGAATGATATCACCATACCATTTAACTTGCTTATATGAAGATATAACCATACCTAGATTTTCACATCTAAATATAAACATTAGCAAGCACCCACATAAATTAAATAAATCAAACCTTTATATATGCCTTTTGGTGATTTGTGGAGGACTCGGTGCTTAGGAAAATATGAATGATTGACATTTAAAATATTTTCAAATGTGTTCCCTCAAACAATTTTGGTGCCTCAACCTTTTTCAAACTCTTATATTATAATATTTTAAATATTATAATATTATTTATTAAACCTTGATCTTTACAAAATAAAACCTTCTTCTTTTTATTTTTCCTTTGCATAAACTTTTGTGCCATGCAACTTTAAACTCTTATCCATCTGTTTTTATATTTAAACTTTAATCCTAGAGCCTTCTATTTTAAACCTTTATCCCAATCAAACATTTAATCCTCTTTGAATTTATTTATAATATTTGAAATAAATAGTATAAACCTTTTCCACCTTGCAGAAACAACCATAGGAGAATATTTCTGCCTTATGTACCCTTTGAATATATTTGCCTTGCACTTTAATATTTCAACCTTGAAGATAATTCTCAACCATTTCACTTTTGACATCAATGACAACCAATGTACTCAATATTTCCAACATAGATGCATGGTAGCACATATTTCATTTTAAAACATTGAATAAAAATACATAATTTATGCATTGAATGAGTATTTTGTAATAAATGTATTTTAGAAGTACATGAATGATGGAACCCAACACTCCTAAGTATAAAAGTAAAAATTCAACATTAAGAGGGGGCAAGGGAAATTCTCTCTCAAATCCATGGATTCTAGCATCACTCTAGACATTATTTCTTTCATCATAAGCTAAAAATAGATCTTTGACTATAATGTAAAAAGGGGGAATGTTGGAAATTATTGCATAATAGCCCATGTGAAGTTGCAAGTGGTATAACCACACCTCATAATACTTATGCATGTAGTATAGGACATAATTTAGTTGCAAGTATAGTTAGGAGTTTGTTATGCCTCAAATACACATTCTATATATTTAAGTATCTATCACTTAATTAAATCATTGAAGCTTTGAGTTCTAACAAATATTTTTTTTCTTTATCTTGATTTTGGGTCTTATAGGGTTTGAGGAAGGGAAATGGTGGTGGCCTAGTTAGGTATTCATCAAAGGAAATTCAGATATATTTGGGGTGTCCTAGAAAAAATCTCTTAAGGTTTCCCATAGTAGCACTATTATCATGATTATGCGAAGAAATCATAGGAGATTTGAAAAATATTACTTGAGTTATCTACAAAATTTCTAGATTATGGTTTCAATTATCTATAAAAAGAAAAGTTTATAGTTTTAAATTTATATATGATCTTTCTTGTTATAATTGTTTCCTTAAACCCTTTGCTAATGGGTTTATAATGATGCCCACACATGGATTTAATTTTGAAGGCA
This sequence comes from Wollemia nobilis, assembly GCA_028583015.1. Lineage (NCBI taxonomy): Eukaryota > Viridiplantae > Streptophyta > Pinopsida > Araucariales > Araucariaceae > Wollemia > Wollemia nobilis. The sequence goes on from JAQPPZ010002855.1 coordinate 902,890, forward strand.
TGTTCTCATGGTGGTTTTGGTAAATAAATATATTATGGATCTAGATTTTTATTGAGATATTTGTCTTGTTTATGAATTTGAATAAGTCTTACTATGATTTGGATTACTTTTTAAATTATGATTCAATAGTGCCAATAATTTAAAAAAAACTTAAATCTCAAGCTTCCAGTTTTAAACTAATTCAAATTCACACTAGAGTTCTTCTTCAATGCTAGCTTTAAATATCAAACTTATCTCTCCATATTTTTATTACTAATTTACAATAGAGTTCTTCTCTGATGCTAGCTATGAAACAAGATGACTCTCGCCACTATGGCTTGGATACCACTATTAGCTTTCTAGCTATATTATTTTATAGGTCCTTTTATCAAGGATCAAATATTAAGAAAAATATTGATGCATACAAATATTTGATAAATATAAATTAATATAATATTCATAAAATAACAATGTTTCAATATAGAAAATTATAATAATATTCATCAAATATACAAAATCTAAATGTTATTTTTACATTTAATACATGGAGCTGACTCTTTAATACAAGATCCATAATATAACCTTTGAAGGTGACTCTTCAATACTTGAATATTGCATTCCTCACATATTTGGGAGATGCATCCTTTCCTATTCCACACATAAGACAAACATATCCTATCCCTTAGATTTACATCATGCCAGTTGTATACTTGACACCAACACATGACTCTTGACTTACTACACACTTGCAAACCTAATTATATAACAATTAGACTCATACTACACATTGACACATACGTTAAGTAAAATATAAAGAACATACCTAACATAATAACACACCCTCTAAACTATGATAATGCTACCAAATAATGTAATATATTCCAACATGATGAATGTAGCTATTATTTGGAAAGTATTAGTGAAGGCTTTTCCATTAGTGGATACTGTTTTACTCTAGAAAATAGGAAATGGGAAGAAATTAAGGCTAGGAAATGACCCCTACATGGATAATGGAAGGTATTACTAGTATCAAAACTTAATAGAGCATATAAATAGACAAGGTATTAGGGTATTGGAATATGTAGCCTTATGGATAAAAATAGTTTGTGGAATTGGGGGCGGCTTTTAGCATAAGAATTACTTTTGGAAGGAAATTAAGTTGAGCAATGGATCAATTATACAAGCGGTTTGACAAGGGCTTTTGTAATATAGATACAAGAATACGACTCTTTAGTATGGTCAAAGAACCTAGTTAGTGGAAAACTTATAGCTAAGGAACGATACAAGACAATTTTTTAATATAATAACGAGGAGGTCCTTTAGTGTTGAGAAATATTTGGAACATAAAATCACCCTTGAAATCATATTTGTATTGGTTATGTTTAGCTAAGAAGTCATTGACATGATATGTTCTACAAAAGAGTTCTTGGTAGGGTCCAAGTCAATGCAGCCTATGTAAAAGAGAAGAAGAAATAATGGATCATATATTGGTTTATTGTGATTTCTTGAGAGAAGTGTGAAGGTCTATTTTACCCATGATTAAGGAGAAATGATAATGGATATCAAGGAATCTATTGAAGAATATGTATTAATGTTTCAAAGATAAAAGTTAAAGGATTATAGGTGCATTTCATTAATAGTGGCATGGGGTCTATAGTTGGCAAGAAATTATATGTTGTTTAAGAGTAAGAAAATTCTATCTATACAAGTTGAAGCTCAAATCAAGTATATTTATGAAGGCATACAAAATCCTCAAAATATAAGGTTTTAAGATAGATTGGAAGTTTAGCAGTGGATATTATTAAGTCTTAGGATTTTTTCTTGTAGCTTGTCAAGACAATTTAGATAGATATGGGGTAGGATATTATGAAGTATTAGGATTTTTCCTTGTAGCTTGTAAAGACAATTTAGATATGGGGTAGGAGTGTTATATAAGGATATAAATCATAAATTCATGTTCAATTTAGGTCTTAGTGAAGGCACCAATAATGTGGTATAGTGGAAGTATTTTATATTTTTATTAAGAAAGGTAGTGAAAGTATAGTGGAAGTATTTTATATTTTTATTAAGAATGGTAGTGTTATATAAGGATATAAATCATAAATTCATGTTCAATGTAGGTCTTAGTGAAGGCACCAATAATGTGGTATAGTGGAAGTATTTTATATTTTTATTAAGAATGGTAGTGAAATAGGGAATAATAAAACTCTAAGTTTTTGGTGACTTAAAATTGGTGGTGGACTGGGCTTTGGAATTAGTGTGGACGTAAAATTTGATACTTAGGCCTTATTATAAGGAGGTGAAACTACTAGAAGCATATTTTATAGAGATCTATTATAAACATATCTATAGAAAACTAAATGAGGAAGCATATGGTCTATCAAAAGTTGCCTTGGATATTCTAGTTGGCACTTGATTAAAAGAAGAAATAGTGTATGGGACTATGATTCTACCAGTTTGTACCCATTTGATACTTTTTACCTTTTGATATAAATAGTGGTTTAGGACACCCTTTGTGTTTTTTAATGTATTTTTATAATTAAGGTCATACATGTAATATGGTTGATGGATATAAGTCTAAAGTATTCAAGTGAAACTCTATGAGATTATTCAAGGCTCATAATAGAATGTTTTTATTGTAACAGGTTTGATAGAATTTTCAAAGAAATTTGAGTCATTGTTGAGAGATTATAGAATAACTCTAAATGAGGTTATTTAGTAAGGCCTATATGAGGGTATAAAATACCCATCTCATTGTAATTTTTAAAACTATGAAATGGAAAAATCTAATTTTTTAATAGAATATAAAAAAAAAAAATATATATATATATATATATATATATATATATATATATATATATATATATATATATATATATATATATATATATATAGTAAAATTGTTGCATCATCCATATTACATCATGACCATAGAGTGGTATTATAACATTTGGCAATTGTGCATGTATCACTTGGCAAGATTTGAACTCGAGTCTTTAACTTGAAGGTTAAGGAATATAATTGATTGATTTAATGCCATTTATTTGAATGTCCATGTTTTTGTAATCATACTATTTGATAATATTTGAATTTTTTCTAAACTTATATCTAATTAAAAAAAATATTTAAAACTTAAACAATTATTCATATGTAAAATAAGATAATTTATATTTTAATTGGTTAGATGGGATTGAAACAAGACCCACCATACTATATCATGACCACATAGTGGTATTATAAGAGTTTGACAATTATATATGTATCACTTGACAAGATTTAAACTTGGATCTCTTCTTTCAATGTTCAAGAATAATACCTAAACTAATATGATTTGATCAAAATACTAAGGGTCAACCTAGAGATTTGAAACTTGGTTAAGGATTTAAAAATTTCATTCCCTTCCAAATATTTTAAACCTCATTTACAAAATGTGATGATTTCTTTTTAATAAGTTATATGTTGTTTCTACTAACGACCACTCCCATGAAAATACTAAAATATTTTTTCTTTTATTTTCTTTCAATTGGTTATATGGGATTGAAATGGGCCCTACTCATATTAGATCATCACCATGTAGTGGTATTACAATAGCTTAAATATTATTCATGTATTTCTTTGCAATATTTGAAAACTTCTCCTAATTAAATGTTGAGGAATCTAACCAATTGAGCTAATTCTATTTGATCAACAAAATACCAAAGTATTAAAATTTTTGTTAGGTCAAATAAACCATATTAAACATACCTTTTATCATGAATATTTTTTATATTTTTCTATGAAATATATTTTTCAACTTCCTTGAAGTGTCATATTTCTACAATAAGCTCTTTAACATAATTTTGATTAATAAATAAAATATTAATTGGCAAATTGCCTTCTAAAATTTGAATTTCATCAAGATGAAGATCAACATCATGATTGGCTAAATTACCTTCTACCCCATTTTATTTTTAAAAATATACTCACATTTCCAAGATATTACCTCCATTAATAGATGATGAACATCAAAATAGATTTTTTAATCCAATCCACACAAGCATTTTTTTAATAGCATTAATAATAATTTGTGAGTCCCCATTGAAATATATTCCTATCATTTTTCTATTACAAATTTAATCCCTATAGTCTCTTTCCTAGTTTCTAGTTAAATTTCCATATGATTTGAAGTAAGTGAAGATAATTTTACCTTCACTATTTTGAAACACCCCACCTCATCTACCATTTTTAAAATTTTATTTAAAGCACCATCAAAATTAATTTTAATAATCCTAATTTTTGAATATTTTTGTTTCACCTTAGATGAAATTAGATCCTCTATTTTAATGTCATTATCATAAATTAGTCTTCCATGTATGTTCAAATTCTATAACTAAGTTTTTACAACATCTTTTTTTCTACTTGAGACTTCCCATGATGAGAACCATATATGTAAACATGCTGCAAGAGAGGCAATAATATGATTTCAAACTTGGACAATTATTTTGAGATTTATTTTTAAAATTTCTCCTTTCAAGGCATAAATTATGACAAATAATAGTAGGGCCAATCCTTCACAAAATACTTAATGTTTTAGCTTTACAATAATTAATTGAACATTTCATTAACTCTTTCAATGTCGATGTAGCTTTTTAATATATTTTCATATTTTTAAATATGTAACCTCAAATAGTGTGAGAAAAGGGACAATAAAAACCTAATAAATGGCCTAATATTTCTAAATCGTATAAAATAACTATTTTGAGTTTATTTTTCTCTTTGTTCATGTTTTGATGGCCTTTCTCTCATTTTTCATTCCCACGAGCACTCTCATCTTCATAAATCTTTGTCATTTTTTTATATTATTCATAATAAGACATATCTTCTAAATATTTATGTTGCTGTAAAGAATTTTAAATGCAAGGAATCGCCTCATAAAGACTTTCTTCTTTTTATTGCCCTAAAAACCCTATAATGCATGGATGATCCTCCATAATCATTACTTTCTTATGCTTCCCTAGAAATCCTAAATATCCTTGGATATCCTCTATATGGTTTTCTTTGTTGTGTTGCTTATGAAACCTTGAAATGTAATGAATACACAATGTACTACTTTCATTTTAATTTTAATCCTAAGACTTTATGCTAGTTGAGAAAAATGAAGATGATTTATCTAGATTAAGCTTGACCTCCTTCACCTCGTTCATTTTAAAAATTTGCCTCCCCCTCTTCCTTCATACATTCATTTTGCACCTTGTGTATTTGAACTTGTACACTATACTTATTTCTTCCTTGTATCATTTTTTTCTTCTAATGGTTGATTTGAGTGAACTATGATGACCTTTTTCATTTGACGATGCAAAGGTATTTTTCTTACCACTTATTAGGAGTGGGAAATTCTTGAATTGACCAAAATTCTCCTATAATATGATTTCCTTGTTTCATATTGAAGTATACCAAGTATACCTCATTTCCAAAAAAAATCTTTCTTTCTCCATCATTTTTACTTTACAATCTCTAGTCATGTGTCTAGTTTCATGACATTTGCAACATAAAAATGCAATATTTTCATAATCCAGTTGTTGATCCCATTTTCTTGATTCAAATTTAATCTTAATATTCTTGTGGTAAAGGTTTTGAATTATTCATAGCAACACACTTTCAAGTGTATACAACATGCCTTCTCTCCTTAGTAGTTGATCCATCCTAGATGAATTCACCTAAAGAATTTAAAATATTTTTCAAAACCTCCTTATTGAAGAGTTGTTAAGGAATTCTAAAAGGCATAATCTACATTGGAAGACTTTTAATAGTCTTTGTCTCCATAGAAAACTTCTCACTCTATGATATTAAATATAATGCATCTTTGTGCCTAAACCAAGGGCCTTCATCTATTATTTTCTCCATTATTTTTTAACTAAGAGAAGATAATGAGAAACAACATTTTAAGAAGAAAATTCATCAATGCCCACTTCTGAAAATTCATCAATCACCACTTCCACTTGATCCAAATTTGAATCTCCAAAAATATTGGCCAATATCTATGGAACTTATATATTAACACTCTGATTTTAAGAATCATTATATCATGCTCAATTTTCTCATTCTTGATAATCACTTTTGGTGTAGTATCTACTATGTGGATAGAATTTGCCATAGATTTGCTTTTCCTCTCATTGCTAAGTAGGACATCCTTACTTCTAGTAAGAACTTTCAAAAATGATTTTTTTGCCATGTTATCTTGGTTTTCTTCACATAATTGGTTTTTTTTTAGTTTCACCTAAGATCTAGAATAAGAAGAAGTGGTGTCCAGTCCTTGATTGCACTTTCCTTCCTACTTCTTACTAACACTTCTTGCTCTTGGCTCACATTCACAATTATAAGCTTAGTTATCAAGGCCAAGTTCATATTGACACTCTTGAAGTTTGAAAAACATTTGACATGTTTAAAAGTTCAAAATAAAATTTGACATATATATTTTTTTAAATAAATTTATTTTTTATTTTTATATAAAATTTAAAAATTAAAGATAGAAAATTATAATATTTCATTTTAATATTTTTTTTCCTAGCATGTATTTTATAAAATTTTTAAAACCTTTAATTTTTTAACAGGTGAGAAACAGCCTCATCAGGTAATAAAACAACGTCAATGTATCTAATGTCTCTAATGCGTCTCCTCTGCATCTACAAATCATCTAAACAACATATGGATAAATCTACAAATCAACTGAACAACATATGAGTACGCACAGTTTGGAAAGTGCGTTCTTCTGTCGAAATGAAGCCTGTCTCTAATGCATCTGCAAATCAGCTGAACAACAAACATATAGGCACGCACAGTTTGGAAAGCGCGTTCTTCTGCCGAAATCAAGTTTGAAAATCTTGTGAATCAAAATAGGTAGCAGTTGATTGAATCTGCCAAAATCAAGTTTGAAAATCGTGTGAATCAGGTAGAAGTTGATTGAAGCCTTCAGCGACGCCGTCGAGTGGGATCATGAGCAGAGCGCAGTCGAGAAATTCGCCATCTTCGTCGTGACACCGTTGTGCTCGAACGGATGCAGAAATATCTCCTAAAGCAACTCGCCCACCTTGTTCATGTAAAGAAAATCGACTTCAATTCCACCTTATTCATGTAAAGAAAATCGACTTCAATCACCGTACACTGGACTGCCATCTGCCCTCTTCAGTACATACTGGAACTATGGTTTAAGGGTTTTTTATATTTTTTTAGGATTTTTTTATGTTCAGTGTTTTTATGCGTAATTTAGGGCTAATTCGTTGAATTTATTCGTTATACTGTTGAATTCCACGAATTTCAAAATTTATTTTAAAAAGTCTGACTAATTTAATAACTAAGATTATAGGCTTATCTTGATAAATAAGCATAAAAGGTGAGATTGTTTTATTTATTTATATTTAAACAAGTTTTAGCTTCAAACACACGTATACAATAAAGTAAAAAATCTCATACAAAAGTTTGTACACAAGCAAAATCATATGTTTTCTATTTTTTAAAACATATATTCTATTTTAATTTATCTAAACAAAATTTAGATAATAAAATTTTAAAAATCATTATTAATAAGGACAAACTTTTGTATATAGGTAAAATCATATGTTACTTTTGTACATAAGTAAAATCATATGTTTCTTATTATTTTTCAATTGGTTATATGGGATTGAAAAGGGTTCCATGGGTATCACATCATTGTAGTGGTATTATAAAAAGGCTTGGATATTATTCATCTATTGGTTGGCAAGATTTGAATCCTGAGCTAATGCCACTTGATTATCATTATGTTTCCTAATTTTTTAAAATATATATTCTATTTGAATTTATCTAAACATAATTTAGTAAATAAAACTTTTAAATCATTATTAATAAGGATAAACATTTTTTTAAATGGATCATATTGAATTCAAACAATTAGGTCCTACTTGTATTACATTATTAACTACATCCTCACATTATAACAACTTAACAATTATACATAAGCTTAAGTTTCTTCCTTAAAATTTAAATACATATATAAATAATAATTTTTTTATACTTAAATCTTAAAGCATCAAGTATATCCTATTATAATTTTTGTATTTTTTATGTCCATTATCTCATCTCTTATCAATTATTTTTCTAGAATATTTTTCTAAATTAAAAATGTAAAACCATAAATAAAATTTGACCTCTTTCACATCATCACTTTACCAAGTACATTCTAACATTATAGTCAATGGGTCATGTTAAAAGGATTTGAAAACTTATTAACTAAAAATATGAAGAGAAGGCGTCTGAATTTATTTACTGTAATATTAGCTCAGAATAATACATCATTATGATAATTATGGTATCATAGACCATCTTCATCAACAACAAGTGCAGGGACCACCAGGTTGTTTACAAACACATGGGCATTCAGGAATCACACAACCACGATCGCAATCATGCATTAATGTGCGTGTTGGCGGCAGAGAAGATACAAAAAAATTCGTATTTGTAAACGATTTTGGAACGCGGAAAAATTGGCCACTGTAACCCCATTCACAATGCCATTCTCTGTAATATCATCCAACCATAAATATGCCAAAGTTAAAATAACGCATTAAAAAAAATAATAACACATTTACTTTATTCTGTTAAATTTTATACATACCACGTATTCCAGCTGAAATGATAATAGTCGCCGTCAATAATAGAAGAAAGTGTTTCAACCCATTAAAAACCTTGCCAGCCATGATGAGGTTTACACAGTTTCAAACCTTGCAAAAGTCTAAATTTGCTTATACTAAATGAAATGAAAACAACCTTATATAAGAAGGAGCTCGCCTTTGCATTGTTTGGTTGCCTTTTTAGCTTATTTTCATTTCAGACTATTTTTAGCAAAAAAAATAAATTCATGTCAGCTACAAAATCTTTTCCAAGAAAAGTTTAAGTAAAGCTTTCAATTCATGTCAGCTGCAGAATCTTTTCGAATAATAGAATTTTTTTTTAAGTAAAGCTTTCATCGGTTGCTGAGACTAAGGACGATAAAGAGGTGTACGGGAATAGCCCCAGCCTCCTCAGACGCTGATTTCTGCCCAACGTAGAAACGCCAACGCCTGTGCCAGCCTGGAAAGCCGCCTCGTCATATAGGATTTTATATTTATTCTTTTCAGTTTACCCGTAACGCTAAGTAAAATTCAAAGTAGAATTCTATACGATTTGTTTTTCCCTGACAAGCCTTTTCCACCCTGTATATTATGATTTTGGATGTCAGACTATTAGGTATGTGTTTTAGTGTTATATTTTGGAAATTTTGTTTATAAAAAAATATTTTAAATGTTTTATAGTTTTGGTTTTTATTAGGAAGGTTTAAGGTTTAAAGAGGATAGGATCCAAGTAAATCTTGTTGACCAACCAATTAAAATTTATAATAACAACTTATTCCTTATGTATTAAAAATAAAAAAATAAATATTTATTTAAAATTACTTGGTAATTTCCTAAGTTAACAACATCGTTTCCATTGCAAGCGCAACTAATTGCTGTAATGGTTAATGATGTGGTGAAAATTGTATACTACTTCAGCCTTATTTCGAGATTCTTGACAATAGATACAGAGAAAGTTATCCAAAGGAGAATAGTTCTCAACACTTAGATTCCACGCAAGACAAATCGAACAACGTATTTGTGTTTGTAGACGAATTCAACTCTATAGGTAAGTAGGTACTTATATTCTGTCTATAGTATTATTAGAGTGGTTTTAACAAGTATATTTTATATAATATTTATGAAAAGTAAAATATTTTAGGTTTTTAAAGTTTATGAAGTTAAGAGTATTTTATGTAATAATGTTTTAATAAAGAATTGTAGTTATTATTTTAAAATTTATCTAATTATTATTTATTTATAGTATTGATTTTTAATTAGTGATTTTGATGATAAATTTTTTTGTTTTTATTTTTATTTTATTTTTTCAAATAATTTATACAATGAATTTATTATTGGTGTGTAAGTGTGGTTATATTATTTTTTTTGGTATTATTAAAAAGAAAGAGGGTTTTGAAATGGACCCCACAACCTTTTACACAACAACCTATCACAAAGGCAGCGAGAAGAAAACACAACAAAACACAGTATTTAAGTGTTGATATATTGAACATTATTATATTCTAGGTATTTCAAAATAAAATTCTTCTTTATCTCAACTATCTTTGATAGACAAAGGAATATATCTTGCTCTGGTGTTCCTCTTTTGGTCTCTTCCACCTATCTATTTTACATATAAGTTCGCTTGAATTGGTCCTTAGTTGGATTATGAGCATCTTTGCTCTCCAATTGATGTTTACCCCTATATATGTCTTTAATAGCATTTGTTTGTATTAATAATCATTTAGCAATAATTAATGTTGTGGTATTGTTGAGTCATCATTTATAAACTAGTAAATTTAAAATTTTAATTTAATTTAATGATATATTACTTTAATTGATAAATTTACTCCTGAATATTTTAAATGATGTCAAATCACCCTCTACCAAATAGAGCAAAGGAGGGTGTCACTAGGGATAATGTGAAAAATGTGTAAGCTATTAGTTTAGAGAGGAAAATATAGCTCATACACCACATAATATTTGTATCTCATTATATAAATGACTTGTTTGAATGCATTTATTTTGGATCTATATGGAATTTAAAATCTTAGTTTCTATGCATATCTAATTAAACTTGCTTAATATGCTTTAAAATATATATGCATCTATGGTCTTCTTCAATGGTTATAAAAATTGACATGACTTGATAAAGGTCTATTAGTTAGAAGATCTTTTTAATGATCAAATGTGTGTGGTAAGTTGGGTTTAAGAGAAAATTATGTAGGGGTTTGGGGGGGAATTGAGCAGTGTGTCCCTAATCCATATTGCCATGGCATATAAACCCTTATAAAGTGGCAAGTGGTGCAACCATCCCTCACAAGGTTTATGGATGTAGTATAGGATAAAGGTAATTGCAAGTATTTTTAGGAGATTTTTATACTTTAATTACACATTATCTATATTAAAATACCTATCACGTCCATGATGAAAGCATCAAAGCATTGAGTTCTAACATGTGGTACCAGAAGAGGTAGAGGGAAGAAAGAATTATCTTCTGATCATCCTCTAGATTTGACATAGATAACCTTAAAGAGAAATCTTTTGAGAAAAGCAATTTTAAGGTAAAATTATTTAAAGAAAACCTCAAAAGGAGAGGTAGTCATCATTATGAAGCAAAATTCCATGGTAGATTTAAAGGTCTTAAGGTGTAAAAAATCCTACCAAAGACTATAAAGGATAAAAACCTACAATTAAAAAAAAGGTCAATTTTATCAAGAAAGGAAGTCATAGAAGCTCCTTAAACATTACAAGAGAATAAGTCACTAATGCTTCACAAAGAGTTACAAGAAATTACTACCAAGAAATTACAAACATATTATTTTGAAGCATTAAAAGGTTATTGAAACCTTTTCAAATTGCAAGGGGTTCTCTAAGGGTGAAGAGAAGCATCATTATACAAAGTTGTAGAAACAATTTTCTCAGAAAGATAAAATTTTCAAAGCAAAGTGCAAAAAATTCCAATTAGAGGAAAATATTACACAAATATTCCATGAAGTAACATAAGGAAGTAAGAACCAAGAAGGTCAGAGTTGAACGACCCACACAATTCAAATTCATTTCAAAAAATGTATGCAATTGCATAATATTCAACTTCAAGCATAACCAACAAGTAGAGAATAGAAAATTTATCCCTATAAAAGCAAACAAGGACATTTTAAATTAAAACAATAGTTAAAGAGCATGAAATACTATACTTTTCATAAAAAATAATGATAATACTAAGCATATAAATTTAGCAAGTGATAAGAAGAAGAAAGAAATAAGTTGAACTAGTGAAAGTTTGAATTATGGACACCTCATGGGAAGTATATTTGGTATAGCTCATGTATTTCAACAAAATGAAGCACCTCAAGGTTGAGGATATAAATATAAAGGCAAAGAACACTCTATATTTGAAGAGAAAGAAGAAAGAATTTTATGAAGACTTGGAGTCTCACACATACTCTTGATCAAACAATATCATAGGAGAAGAAGAAAAAGGAAAAAGAGTTTTACCGAAGCTTAAATTTTCACTCTTAGAAAAAGAGAAATCTCATCCAAAAATACATCACAAATCAAGAAAAAAATTGAAAGTTACAAAGAAATCTCACAACAATTCAAACTAAAGTACATTGAAAAAGTGGTGAATGGAGAAGTGTGCCATCCAAAGTGTATGTAAGATTATTTTCATGGTGCAATTGAAATATCTATCTCTTGAAGTGCAACTTAGAAGGAAATATTATGAGGTTATTTTCACAAACAGTGAACAAACATACGAATTCAAGAGCATTCACCCAAAGGATGAAAGGTTCTCACCTAGATACCTAAAAAATGAACAATCATAAAGCACTCATCCAAAAGGAAAGCATTCAAATAAAAATATAAAACATCTATAACCTAATGAAGGCCTCTATAAGTAGTTGGTGAACTTGGAGTAGAAGGAAGAAAAACATTAGAACCAAGCTATTACATGCATATGTTCAAATATTTTTCCTAAGAATGGACTACTCAAAGAAGAAGAAAACCATTTAATTCCAAATGCTCATCCACAAACATCAAGTAAAGATATCTCAAAAGTATATTATCAAAATGATTAATTGACACAATTTCCAAAGGAAATAACACATGCACAAGTGGACAAAAAGTAAAAAATATTTCTTTTAAGCAATTTTAACCAATATCGAGGAGACAATCAAGATTTAAAACCTTGCATTTATAATGGGAAGAAGAAGAAAAAAGGTAAACAATTTGAATGTTGCTTTAATTAAAAGAAAAAAAATATTATTCTTTTAAAAGAATTTGAAAAGAGGGAAGGAAATTTTTAACCTCCAAGACTTGATCACAATGAAAAGTAGAGAAAGGTAAATTAGTAGAAAAATCCATACATCATTTTCATTCCATCACATGCAAGATAATAGTCGATGATCTATCAATTTATTGGTACATAATAGATTGAAGAACACAAGGTTATACTAAGAGGGGGGGTGAACAGTTGAAGATAAAATTTTGCTTTTCTTTCCAAAACAACATTATCCAATATTATCAATTGCAATAATTCCTCAAATGAGGATTAACCAATATCATCAATATCATTATCAATGTAATACATAAATGATCACACACATGAGAAACACATATTTAACATGGTTCACCCAATGTGGGTTACATCCATGGAGAAAATATTTCTTATAAATTTTCTCAATAAATTTCATGGGAACCAATTCTCTATTACAATTTTATGGGCATCTATCCAAAGGAGATCTCAATCCTCTATTATCAAGTTTGTGGACCTCTATCCACATGATACCTTTATTACCATTGCTCTGGTTTGTGGACCTCTATCTACGGGAGACCTCTATCTCCACTTCTCTAGTTTATGGACCTTTATCTACAGGAGACCTCTATCCCCACTTATCTGTTTCATGGACTTATATCTACATGAGATCTCTGTCCCAACTGCTCTATTTTGTGGAACTCTATATATAGAAGACCTCTATCCCCATTGCTCTAGTTTATGGAGCTCTATCTACAGGAGACCTCTATCCCAACTACTTTGATGTGTAGATATCTATCCATAGGAGACCTCTGTCTCCATTTCTATGATTTGTGGACCTATATCCACAATAGACATCTATCCATAGGAAACCTCTCATATCATCTCTAGTATACACAAAATCCAACTAAATATTCTACTCAAAAATTAATCCAAGCATTCACAAAAGGCTTGATCAAATCTACAACAAAATCTACTCAACTCACTGCTCCAATATAAACCATGCTTACTCACAAGGCTTGCTCAAATTAGCAAAAAAACCTGCTCATAAATCTATCCAAATTTATACAAAGTCTACTCATAAGGCTTGCTCAAATATGCTCTCAAATCTTGCCCAAACCTACTTCAAGTTTTCTCAAAATATTTTCTAAAATCTACCTCAAAATTGCTTCAAGTCTTCTCACAATATTTGCTCAAATCTACTCAATATCTCTGCTCAAGTCTACTCTAACACATGCTCAAAATTTCTCATAACACATACTCAAATCTGATCATAACACATACTCAGATTGACTCATAATATATACTCAGATATGCTCATAACACATACTAAAATTTACTTCAATTCTACTCATAGAAAACTTCTCAAACATTCCCAATTATTTCATACAAACAATTTTATATATCTTTCCCAAAAGTGCTTCCCTTGACTAAAGTAGTTTAGATATATTCTACCCAGAATTTGTTTCACCTCTTGAACATATAGAGAATGATATGTACTATCAAATACCCAATATGTTATTCAAGAAAAATAGTGTTATATCAAGCAAGTTGCCAATTAATAGCAAAAGAGGTTGGCTATTCCTGGAGGTAGATGTAGTGACCAAGATTGTTATATATCATGATCAAAGGGTCTTGAAACCTATGAACATCAGTCAGAATTAATTAGAAGTCTATCCGCTCTCAAAAACACTTCAATCAATGTCCAACAAAAAGAATAATGAGAGTTGTACACTTTTGGGTTAGACATGGCCTCCATGCATGCACTATACAACTACTCTACATGCAATATCTATCTACTCACAGTAAATACAAAAATTACATAACACAAACATTCAACATAATCATCAATAATATTTCCAAGTTGTTATAAGAGCACTTGTTTTTAGACTGATATATTTTACTTCTTTCAATTATTTCTTCACTACATATCCATTTGTGTGGTTGTCTAGTCTAGTTTATGATACTACGTTTGTGTTTCATAGGGAACTTCTATTCATATTTATAATACAAAACTAAATTAGTCCTCCAAAACATAGCATCACCTAATTTTAGGAATTGCAACCCAGTTATCCAATTATTAACATATGAAAGCATAATAATGGACAACATATGTTTCATAAAAATGAAAACATCTCCTTTGCAAACAAGCTATGTGATAATTAACACATCAATCATAATAATGGACAAATTATATTAAAATGAAAACATCTCATTTGTCGATAAGCTATTTGATAATTAACACAACAATCACAATAATGGACAACATATATTAAAATGAAACATTTCCTTTGTAAACAAGCTATTATACAATTAAAACGATAATCACAAAAATGGACATCATATATTAAAATGAAATATCTCCATTGTAGATAAGCTATTTGATAATTAACACGACAATCACAATAATGGATAGCATATATTAAAATGAATCATCTCCTTTGCAGATAAGCTATTTGATAATTAACACAACAATCATAATAATGGAAAACATGTGTTGTTCTAGATAAAGCAAAGTCTGACCTGGCAAATGGTATTATAATTTTGGGTTCCAAAGCTTCTTTGTCATTTCAGTTACTTCGACAGGTGCCCATTATCATGTAGAATCACCAGTTCAAACAAATGCTAAGTATTATCAATAGTATATTATTTATTTAATATTATATTTTATAAGTTTTACTTTTGATATAATGATTATATTATAATCTATTATTTAATATTAAAGTATATTTTATTTTTAATTTTTTATTTATCCATAATATATATATTATTTATGCTTTTATATATTTTTATTTTCTATTTTATCTAATTTTCAACAAGACATAACTATTCTAAAACATGTCATATCATTTTCAACAATTTACAAACACTAGATGCAAGGGATAGATACAAAGGATGAATACAACTACATGAAATTTTTCTAACTGTGAGCTTCCATATACTCATGAGGTCACAATTATCCATCATTTCCCTCCTTACCTCGTGCGAACAATCCCTATATTTATGCGTGAAGGAGGGTGACATGTGCCACCTATTTTCTTGTCTAAAGATAATAAACTATTTTTATGTTCATAGATTTTATCAGTAGTATCTCATTAAAAAAAATTGAACAGATAGTCAAACAATCAAAAGGGAGGGATGTTACATTCTCCTCTACTAAGAATAAACACAATCCTCTGTACACGCATTAGATGTCCATCACTATGCAATTCAAAATAGATACTCAATATCAAGTTGCAACTATCAAGATTACATTCAATCCAAAAATATAAAATGTGCATATATATATTAGTGTTCAGTCAAACAATATTTATTCAAATAAATATGGAATTTTTTCTTTCATGATTGTCATATCTTCCCACGTGGCATTTCTATAAGAATAGTGGTCCTACTGGACCTTGCAATGAGGTGTGGGTCTGACATCTACAATTGAGAAACATCCCACACATGTGATAGATCTGTCACATACTTCCTAAGGAGGGACACATGAAAAGTATCATGGATTTTGGATAAATTTGGTGGCAATGATAACTTATAATCTACTGTACTGATCTTGTCAATAATTTCAAATGGTCCTAAAAAATGTGAACTGAGCTTGGTGATTTTATTAAAATTTTGGAGGGTTTTACTCTTAGAAAAACTTTATCACTTATATAAAATTCTCTAGGTGTTCTCTTAATATTGACATAGCTCATTTGGTAGTCAAAGGGTTCCTTGAGCCGTTGGCAGATTTCTTTTAGTTGTTCCTCCTTTTATTTCACACTATTTGACCCAATCATTACTCGATCTTCTGTATTATCCCAAGATAAAGGTATTCTACACCTATGCCCATATAGATCTTCAAATGGATCCATGCCCAATGTGGGATGGTAACTATTATTGTATTAAAATTATACCAGAAAGAGATAGTCCTCCCACTTGCTTTGGTGATCCATATAGTACATCCAAAATATATCCTATAATACTTTATTAACTCTTTTTGTCTGCCCATTAGCTTCAGGATGATACACAATGTTGATGTTGAGCTTTGTACCCCAAACTCGATGTAATGCTTATGAAAATTCATACATGAATCAGGAATCTCTATTCAAGATAATCACCTTAGGAAACCCATGTAGATGCACCACTTCTCTGGAAAATTTTTTAACAATAGCTCGTGCATCATCATGCACGTCTACTAGTATGAAATGGGCCACCTTGGGCAAATTGTCTACTATAACTAAAATAGAGTCATGCCTAAATCGTGTTTTAGGTAGACCCACTACAAAATCCATTGAGAAAACTTACCATTTTTGTGTAGGAATTTCATAAAGGTATAACTTCCCTGCTGGATGTTGGTGTTCAACTTTGAATTTTTGACTTTCTAAGCACCTTGCCATAAAATTTGTTATGTTGTTTTTCATTCCAGGCCAATAGTATTCCTTCCTTAAGTTTTCACACATCTTCACCCCTCCTAGATGTGTGCAATATGGATTAGAATGTGCTTCTTATAGGATGATTTTTCTTATCTCCTCATTATTTAGAACAACTACTCAATCTATGAAATATAATAGATCATATTTTACCTTACAATCCTTATTTTTAATAAGTCCTTGCTTGACCTAAGCCCAATATTGAATACATAATTCATCGGTGTTTTGCTGATCTTTAATTTACCCAACCAACCCATATTGGCATTGTTTTATAGCAGTTATATATCTCCTTCTACTAAGTGCATCTGCTAATTTTTTCTCTTTCCCTTTTATATATTCTATTCCAAAGTCATATTTAGCTAAAAAAATCCACCCAACATCGATGCCTAGCATTAAAAAATGGCTTAGTAAAGATGTATTTTAGGCTTTGGTGCTCCGTATTTAGTTAAAAATGTTTACCAAGCAAATAATATCACCATATTTTAAGACCATGTACTATAGTAGTCAATTCTAGATCATGGGTGGTATAATTAACTTCATGATTCTTTAGTTTCACAGACTCATAAGCAACCACCACTTCTTCATACATAAGAAAATCCCCTAAACCTTCTATAAATGCATATTTTTATACTATGAATGGTTTATTTAGATCTCGTATCTAGAGAATAAGTGTTGTCATTAACTTCTCTTTGAGTACTCTAAAGGCTTACTCACATTCGGCTATCCATTTACAAATCCTTTTAACTTCTCATTAACTTCTCTTTGAAAATCCTTTTACAAATCTTTGGTAGTACCCTACGATTCTCATAAAGCTTACTTTCGAGATATTTGTGGGGATGGACATTCTATAATGGCTTCTATATTTTTGGGATATACGATAACTCCCTTATCTAAAATTATTTGCCCTAGATATTGCTTCAATCTTGCTCACAGAAAACTGCTCAAACATTCTAAATTCTTGCATACAAACAATTTCATATATCTTTCCCAAAAGTGCTTTCCTTGACTAAAATAGTTTAGACATATTCTACCCAAAATTTGTTTAAGCTCTTAAACATATAGAGAATAATATGTACTATCAAATACCCAATATGTTCTTCATGTTCATATGTCTCGTATTCATTAAATTAGATCTCCACTTCTTGCAAATTCCTTTCAAATTAAATCAAGCTAGTGTATAACTTTGCTTCACAAAACTAGTTTAGTTTCCTTACAATTTTACTCTCAAATATCAAACACAATAATGCATAAATTTATTTCACAAAATTGGTCTCTAACACTTACCCACTCACATTCAATGTCACTCACATAAATACCCAAATCCTTCACAAATTATTTAAAAAAGAATACATAAATCCTAGCACAAGTGTTTCCAATTTTCTTCAATGATAATTAAAAGCTTATTCACAAACCTTAGCACACTTTTTCCAATCTCATTCAACAATGAAGCATAACTTTTTTCTCAAATCCTAGCACATGTATTTCCAACAATGCACATACATAATACTCATTTCTCTACATTATGATTCAGAAATATTTGTTCAATCAAACACCTTAAAGAAGGAATGATATCACCATATCCCTTAACTTGATTTGATGAAGATGTGCCCTCAAAACCTATCTTAAAATAATTTCCCTTTCAAAGTGCCACTTCAAAAATGGTTAGTAGATCTCTGTTTCAAATCATATGTATTAAATTTTTCTTCAAAATTATGTGCTCAATAGAATATGAAAATAATGCTCTATGACTCTCCTTTTGTTCTCAAAAGCTAAAGCATCAAAATCCTCTCAAATTTATTTTCCACCACACAAAAATTACAATAAAAATTTGAACCTAATAACACCTTATAACTCCTCACTATTGAATATCAAATATAATACATTAATGATAACAATATCTTCTTTAATTTTTCTTCTAAAGCACTTGCAAAAATAAAAAACTTATTACCATTATGAATCCATAAGTCCAATAGTGCACACTATACCTCCTAATTTTAACCTTAGACAAAATTTATTTTTAAACTTACCAAAAATCTACCGTGAGTGAGAACGGACCATGAGACATTTTACCTATCCACACTGCTTAGACTACCGCTAGGCCAACCGTCCACACAAGAACAAATATATGCATGATATAACTCATAAAACCTTCATCAATTCCTCTCTATCAACAAAAAAAACAAAACATCACTACTAAGGCTCGACCCCGAGACCTCGTACCTTCCCTACATGTTTGTATCTCTTAGGTTTGCCACCAAGGCTCACTGTTCACATGAGAACCAAATACCCAAAGTAATATCTTTATCAACTTCATCGTCTCTCCTTTCAGATTTCATCTTCTCCCTTATTGCCTGTAGCTTTCAATTTCGCACAAAGGGAATTTTGATTTTTGCATACAAATATAAACATTAGCAAGCACCCACATAAATGAAATAAATCAAACCTTTATATATATACCTTTTGGTGTTTTGTGGGGGACGTCGATGCTTAGTAAAATATGAACGTTTGGAATTTAAAATATTTTCAAATGTGTTCCCTCCAAGATTTTTGGTGCTTCAACCTTTTTCAAAATCTTATATTATAATATTTTAAATGTTATAATATTATTTCTTAAATCTTGATATTTGCAAAATAAAACCTTATTTGTTTTCTTTTTCCTTTGCAGAACCTTTTGTGCCATGCAACTTTAAACTCTTGTCCATTTGTTTTAATATTTAAAATTTAATCCTTGAGCCTTCTCTTTTAATCCTTTGTCCCAATGAAACCTTTAATACTCTTTGACTTTTTTTATAATATTTGAAATAAATATTATAAACCTTTTTCACCTTGCATAAACAACCATAGGAGAATATTTCTACCTTATGTACCCTTTGAAGATATTTGCCTTGCACTTTAATATTTCAAGCTTGAAGATAATTATCAACCATTTCACTTTTGACATCAATGACAAACAATGTACATGTACTCAATATTTCCAACAATATACCCCTTTGTCATTGGTGGAAACCCTTCTAAAATATTTCCTTTTAGTACCACCAGATTCCAAATCTACTCCCTTTGAGAATATGATCCCCCTTACTTAATTCTCTCTCCCTTAATATAATATCTCACCCTTTGACATAAATGTCAAAGGGCTCCTTTTGGGACTAAAAATAAGACTCTTAGCTCATCCCCCTCACCACCTCCTTTCCTTGAGGTGATCAATTTTGGCATGGGAGTAAATTTACTCCCAACATACGATGTTCTTCTTCGTTTTTAAACTTCTTTTTCCACATATTTGTAGTCATACACTTTTTATCCTTTTGATTTTCCCCGTTCTTGCTTGTCTTTGGAAGTTTTGAAAACTCTCTTCTACACCACTTAGTCTTATTCCCAAAATTATTGCAATTGTAACACCTGATGTTGTAGTTTTTTAATGGTGCAAATGACTTGCAATTTATTTTGGTGAAGCCATAATCATTTATTCCATAAATATTACAATGTATACCTTTGTGACCAAAATAATTATATGAGAAAAAATACCCTTGGAATAAATATTCATAATGTCTTGAAAAATCTGGTTTCTTGGTACTTTCTTTGCCTTCTCTGTGATGATCCTTGTTTTTTTTTGTGCATTATTTTCTTTCTCAATTAAGCTTCCACTCCTCAACTTATAAACATAGGTATTAGGTTCTTATTCAATCTCTTCCTTTGAAACTTACTTTTATTTTGAGCTTGATTCCTCTTTTTGTACCTCTTGACCTTCTTTAAAACCAAGACTTGTTATAATAGATGAAGATATTTGTGCTTAGATAATGATATCCAAATATTTTAAACTTTTTTCAAACCTGTGCAACTTATCATTAGAATATTTCACTTCCATCCTTAGATAAACCACTTCATATTCTAATCTTTCACATTCTAACTCTTTTACCTCTAGATTTTCAACCATAACTTCTTTAAATCTCCTTGCCTTAACTTTTAAGTTTTTGAGATCTTGTAGAATATTTTCCTTTATTTCCTCATCTTCTTGAACTTGAGCCTTTAGTATTGAGTTCTTTTTTCTAACTCTTTTCAACTCTCTAAGAGAAACAATAAGTTCCTCTTCTAGATCAACTTTGGCTTCTTATTATTTTTTTGAATATTCCTCTAGATATTCAATTATAGGAGCATATTATTTTTCTTCTACTTGGTCAGAAACATCTTCTACATGATCTTCAATAGGACTGCCCTCTTCATCTCCTATTGCCAAAATAGAATCTCTTATTTTTCACTATATGAGAAACTTTTATCACTGTCACTTGAAGCACTGCTTGCTTCTTAAACATAGAAACTCTTCTTGTGCCTTTGAAAAATCTTGTTTTCATGCTTACCTTGAACATACCTATTTTTATTTTTATACCTGAATTTTATTTATTCATTTTTCTTATAATCGTATTTCTCTTCACTGCTACTACTTCCAGCTTGTGGATAATTATATGCATAGTGACAAAAGTTACCACAATTAAAATATTTCATAGTCTTCATATCTTTGTTTTTTATTGAGTTCTTATTTCTTCTCGCATAGTTAGCTTCTTCATTACTACTTAACTCATCACTTGATTTTGGTTTCTTATATTTTATCTTCTTCGAAACTTTGAATGCTACCTCTCTTGAAATTTTGATCTTTTTTCTATCCTCATCTCATAAATGATGAGAATTCCATGTAACTCATCCATTGTCAACTTATCAAAATATTTCATCTCTTCTATTATTGAAACCTTTGCATCATATCTCATAGGGAGTGATCTTAATTTTTTTTGATCAACACTAGAGTCCTCAATTTTGAATCCAAGTCCACACATGGTATTAAAAACTTCATCAATATGAAGTAAGTATTTAGCAATATCTTCCTCATATTTCATCTTCAACTCTTCAAACCTTCTCCTATGAGTTTGAAGTTTTGCCAACTTAAACTTTCTATCTCCTTCATATGTTTGCTTCAATTTGTCCCATATTTCTTTTGCTAACTTGCATTGCATAAATTTCACAAACTCTAATTCACATAATCCATTTAAGATTCAATTCATAGCCTTGGTACTATTTACATATAGTTACTTGCCATACTTATCTATGGGAGAAGTAGCCAGGTTTGAACCCATCCCTAATAAATTGCCATATTTCGTATACTTGTGTCATCAAATAAGTCTTCATACTCGTACTATAGAAAGCATAATTATTCCCATTAAACATTAGATCCTTATTTGTTGAAGATCCATTTTGAGAAGCCATATGTGTTCCTATAAGATATTTCTTCAAGTTGTTAGACTTTTTTGAAGGAATCGACTCTGATACCAAGTCAAGGAAACAAGATTATACTGAGGGGGGTGAATAGTATAATATAATTTTTTTTTTCTTTCCAAAAAAATATTATCCAATGTTATCAATTACAATAATTCTTCAAATCAATATTAACCAATATCATCAATAGCAGTATCAAGGCAATACATAAATAATCATACACATGAGAGACACAAATTTAACATGGTTCACCCAATGTGGGTTATGTCCACGAAGAAAATATTTCTTATAAATTTTCTCAATAAATATCTTGGGAAACAATTTCCTATTATACGTTTATGCACCTCTACCCACAGGAGATCTCAATTTCCTATGCTCAAGTTTGTGGACCTATATCCCCACTACTCTAGTTTGTTGACCTCTATCTCCACTTCTATGGTTTTTGGACCTCTACCCAGAGGAGACCTCTATCTCTACTACTCTGGTTTATGGACCTCTATCCATAAGAGACCTTTGTCCCCACTGCTTAGGTTTTTGGACCTATATCCATAGAAGACCTTTGTCCCCATTACTATAATTTGTAGACCTTTATTCATAGGAGACCTCTATCCCCACTAATCTTATTTTTGGACCTCTATCCACAGGAGACCTCTATTACCACTGCTCCAATTTGTGAACCTTTATCCATATGAGATCTATGACTCCACTAATCTAATTTGTGTACCTCTATCCATAGGAGACACCTCTCCTCTCATATCTATTCTACTACAAAGCCAACTCAAAATTCTACTAAAAAAAATACTCCAAGCCTTCACACAAGGTTTAATAAAATATACAAAAAAATTGGCTGAACTTACTGGTCCAATATCCACCATGCCTACTCACAAGGATTGCTTAAATCAGCAACAAAACCTGTTCATAAATTTGCCTAAATATGCACCAAGTCTACTCACAAGGCTTGATAAAATTTGCTCTCAACTCTAGCCCAAACCTGCTTCAAGTATTCTCACAAGACTTTCTCAAATCTACCTCAAACTTGCTTCAAGTATTCTCACAAGACTTGCTCAAATCTCTTCACTATCTCTACTCAACTTTGCTCTAACACATGCTCAAAACTACTCAGAACACATACTCAAATATGCTCATAATACATACTTAGAACTGCTTATAACACATACTCAGGTCTGCTCATAATATATACCAAAATCTACTCATAACACATACTCAAATATTCTCATAAAAAATTCTCAAATTTGCTTCAATCCCAATCATAGAAAATTGCTCAAACATTCCCAATTCTTTCATACAAGTAACTTCACATATCTTTCCCAAAAGTTCTAGTTTAGACATATTCTACCCAAAATTTGTTTAACCTCTTGCACATATAGATAATGATATGTACTATCAAATACCCAATATGTTCTTCACATTCACATGTCTCACATTTATTAAATTAGATCTCTACTTCTTGCAAATTCCTTTCAAATCAAATCAAGCTAGTGTATAACTTTGCTTCACAAAACTGGTTTATGTTCCTTGAATTTTTTCTATCAAATATCAAACACAATAATACACAAATTTTCTTCACAAAATTGGTCTCTAACACTTTCCCATTTACATTCAATGTCACTCACATCAATGCCCAAATGCTTCACAATTTTTTTCAACAAGAATGCACAATTTGTTCTCAAAACCCCAGAACAAGTGTTTCCCAATTTCTTCAATGATAATTCATAACTTGTTCACAAACCCTAGCACAAGTTTTTTCAATATCATTCAAAAATGAAGCATAATTTTGTTCTCAAACCCTAGCACATATATTTCCAACAATGCACATACATAATTCCTATTTCTCCACCTTATGATTCAGAAATAATTTTTTCAATCAAACACCTTAAATAAGGAATGATATCACCATACCTCTTAACTTGCTTTGATGAAGATATCACCATACCTCAGTTTTCACATCCAAATATAAAAATTATAAAGAACCCACATAAATTAAATAAATCAAACCTTTATATATATACCTTTTGGTATTTTGTAGGGGATTTTGGCACTTAGGAAAATATGATCATTTGGCATTCAAAATATTTTGAAATGTGTTCCCTCAAAGATTTTTGGTGCCTCAACATTTTTCAAACTCTTATATTATAATATTTTAAATATTATAATATTATTTCTTAAACCTTGATCTTTGCAAAATAAAACCTTCTTTTTCTTTTTACTTTACAAAATGTTTTGTGCCATGCAAATTTAAACTCTTGTCCATCTATTTTAATATGTAAACTTTAATCCTTGTGCCTTATATTTTAAACCTTTGTTCCAATGAAACCTTTAATCCTCTTTGAATTTATTTATAATATTTGAAATAAATATTGTAAATATTTTCCACCTTGCATAAGCAACCATAGGATAATATTTCTGCCTTATGTACCCTTTGAAGATATTTCCCTTACACTTTAAAATTTTAACCTTGAAGATAATTATCAACCATTTTACTTTTGACATAAATGACAACCAATGTACTCAATATTTCCAACATAGATGCATGGTAGCACATATTTCACTTTAAAACATTGAACAAAAATACATAAAATATGCATTGAATGAGTATTTTGTAATAAATGTATCTTAGGAATACATGACTGATGGAACCCAACACTCCTAAGTATCAAAGTAGAAATTCTACATTAAGAGGGGGACGAGGGGAATTCTCTCTCAATTCCATAGATTATAGCATCACTCTAGACATTATTTCTTACATCATAAGCTAAAAATAGATATTTGATTATGATGTTAAAAATGGGGAATGTTAGAAATTATTGCATCATAGCCCATGCAAAGTTGCAAGTGGTATAACGACCCCTCATAATAATTATGCATGTAGTATAGGACAAATTTAGTTGTAAGTATAGTTAGGAGTTTGTTATACCTCTAATACACATTCTATGTATTTAAATACCTATCACTAAATACAACCTTTGAAGCATTGAGTTCTAACAAATTATTTATTTTCTTATCTTGATTTTGGGTCTTATAGGGTTTGAGGAAGAGAAAATATGGTGGCCTAGTGATGTATTCATCAAAGGTAATTATGATATATTTGGGGTGTCCTAGAAAAACTCTCTTAATATTTCCCATAACAACACTATTATCAAGATTTTGTGCAGAAATTATAGAATATTTGAAACATCTTGCTTGAGTTATCTACAAAATTTCTAGATTATGGTTTCAATTATCTATAGAAATAAAATTTTATAATTTTAAATTTATGGAGGATCTTTCTTGTTATAATTTTTTCTTTAAACACTTTGCTAATGGGTTTATAATGATGCACACACATAAATATAGTTTTCAAGGCATGTTCTCATGGTGGTTTTAGTAAATAAATATATTATGGATCTAGATTTTTATTGAGATATTTGTCTTGTTTATGCATATGAAGAAGCCTTACTATGATCTAGATTGCTTTTTAAATTATGATTCAATACTACCAAGAATTAAAAGAAAACTTCAATCTCAAGATTCAATCTTTAAACTATTTCAAATTCACACTAGAGTTCTTCTTCAATTCTAGTTTTAAATATCAAAGTTATCTCTCCATATTTTTCTTATAAATTTACAATAGATTTCTTCTCTAATGCTAGCTATGAACCAATATGAATCTCAAAACTATGTCTCTGATACCACTATTAGATTTATAGCTATATTATTTTATAGGTCCTTTTATAAAGGATCAAATATTAATCAAAATATTAATGCATATAAATATTTGATAAATATAAATCAATGGATCTGACTCTTCAATACAAGATCCATAATATAAACTTTGAAGGTGACTCTTCCATACTTGAATATTGTACTCCTCACATGTTTGGAAGATGCATCCTTTCTTGTTCTACACATAAGACATGCATCTCCTATCCCTTGGCTTTACATCATGCCAATTTTATACTTGACACCAACACATGACTCTTGACTTACTACACACTTTCACACCTAATTATATAACAATTGGACTCATGCTACACATTAACACATACTTTAAAGAAAATATAAAGTGCATACCTAACCTAATAACACACCCTCTAAAATATGACAATGCTACAAAATAATGTTAGAAATTCCAACATCATAAATGTAGCTATTATTTGGAAAGCATTAGTGAAGGCTTTTCCATTAGTGGTTAATTTTTTAGTCTAGAAAATAGGAAATGGGAAGAAAGTAAGGCTAGGAAATGACCCCTAGATGAGGAATGGAGGGTATTACTAGTTGTCTCAAAACTTAATAGAGCATATAAATAGACAAGGGATTAGGGTATTGGAAGATGTAGCCTTTATGGATAAAATATTTTGTGGAATTGGGGGTGGATTTTAGCATAAGAATTACTTTTAGAAGGAAATGAAGTTGAGCAATGGAGCAATTATACAAGGGGATTGACAAGGGATTTTGTAATATTGATACAAGAACAAAACTCTTTAGTATGGTCAAAGAACCTAGTTAGTGGAAAATTATTAGCTAAGGAATGATACAAGATAATTTTTTAATATAATAATGAGGAGGTCCTTTAGTGGTGGAACAATATTTAGAACATAAAATCACCCTTGAAAATCATATTTTTTATTGGTTAGCTTTAGATATGAAGTCATTGACATGGTGTATTCTACAAAAGAGGTCTTGGTAGGGTCTAAGTCAATGCAACCTATGTAAAATAGAAGAAGAAATAATGGATCATCTATTGGTTCATTGTGATTTCTTGAGAGAAGTGTGAAGGTCTATTCTACCCATGATTAAGGAGAAAGGATAATGGACATCAAGGAATATATTGGAGAATACATATTAATGTTTAAAATATAAAGGTTTAAAGAAATATAGGTGTATTCCATTAATAGTGGCATGGGGTATATAGTTGGAAATTGTTATTTCTTGAGAGAAGTGTGAAGGTCCATTCTACCCATGATTAAGGAGAAAGGATAATGGGCATCAAGTAATCTATTGGAGAATACGTATTAATGTTTCAAATATAAAGGTTTAGAGGAATATAGGTGCATTCCATTAATAGTGGCATGGGGTATATAGTTGGAAAGAAATTCTATGCTGTTTAAGAGTAATAAAATTTTATCTATACAAGTTCAGGCTCAAATCAAGTATATTTATGAAGGCATACAAAATCCTTAAAATAGAAGGTTGTAATATAGGTTGGTAGTTTAGCAGTGGATATTACGAAGTCTTAGGTTTTTTTCTTGTAGCTTGTAAAGACAATTTAGATAGATATGGGGTAGGATATTATGAAGTCCTAGGGTTTTTTTCCTTGTAGCTTGTCAAGAAAATTTAGATAGATATGGGGTAGAAGTGTTATATTAGGATGTAAATCATAAATTCACTTTCAATGTAGGTCTTAGTAAAGGCACGAATAATATGGTATAGTGGAAGGAATTTATATTTTTATTAAGAATGGTAGTGAAATAGGGAATAATAAAACTCCAAGTTTTTGGTGACTCAAAATTGTTGGTGGATTGGGCTTTAGAATTAGTGGTAATGTAAAATTTGATACTTAGGCCTTATTATAAGGAGATGAAACTACTAGAAGCATATTTTACAGAGATATATTATAAATATATCTATAGGAAACTAAATGAGGAAGCATATTATCTATGAAAATTTGCCTTAGATATTCTAGTTAGCACTCGATTAAAAGAAGGAATAGTGTATGGAAATATGATTCCACCAGTTTGTACCCATTTGATACTTTTTACCTTTTGATATAAATAGTGGTTTAGGAAATTCTTTGTGTTTTTTAAATGTATTTTGATAATTAAGGTCATACATGTAATATGGTTGATGGATATAGGTCTAAAGTATTAAAATGATACTCTATAAGATGATTGAAGACTCGTAATAGAATTTTTTTACTGTAACAGGTCTGATAGGCTTTTAAAATAAATTTGAGTCATTTTTGGGAGGTTCTAGAATAACTATAAATTAGGTTATTTATTAAGGACTATACAAGGGTATAAAATACTTAACTCATTGTAATTTTTAAAACTCTAAAATGGAAGTAATTTTTTTTTTAATACAATATATATATCACCACTTCAATGCCCACTTCTAAAAATTCATCAATAACCACTTCCACTTGATCCAAATTTGAATCTCTAAACATACTAGCCAATATATATGAAACTTATATATTAACACTGTGGTTTTAAGAATCATTATATCATGCTCAATTTTCTAATCCTTGATAGTCACTTTTGGTGTAGTATCTACTATGTGGATAGAATTTACCATATATTTGCTTTTCCTTTCATTGCTAAGTAGGGCATCCTTAGTTCTAGTGAGAACTTTCAAAAATAATTGTTTTGCCATGTTATCTTGGTTTTCTTCACATTATTCCTTTATTTTTGAGTTTCACCTAAGATCTAGAATAAGAAGTGGTGCCCAATCCTTGATTGCACTTTCCTTCCTACTTCCTGCTAACACTTCTTGCTCTTGGCTCACATTCACAATTATAAGTTTATCTTGATAAATAAGTATAAAAGGTGATATTTTTTTTGTTATTTATATTTAAACAAGTTTTAGCTTCAAACACACATATACAATAAAGAAAAAAATAATCTCATACAAAAGTTTGTACACAAGAAAAATCATATGTTTCCTAATTTTTTATAACTTATATTCTATTTTAATTTATCTAAACAAAATTTAGATAATAAAATTTTAAAAATCACATAGGTAAAATCATATATTTCCTATTTTTTTCAATTGGTTATATGGGATTGAAAAGGGTCCCACGAGTATCACATCATCACCACATAGTGGTATTATAAAAAGGCTTGGATATTATCCATGTATCGGTTGGTAAGATTTGAATCTTCTGAGCTAATGCCACTAGATTATCATTATGTTTCCTAATTTTTAAAAATATATATTCTGTTTCAATTTATCTAAACATAATTTAATAAAAAAAACCTTTTAAATCAATTAATAAGGATAAAAATTCTTTTATATGGATCATATGGGATTCAAACACTTAGGTCCTACCTGTATTACATTATTAACTACAACATCACATTATAACAACTTAACAATTATACATAAACATATGTTTCTTCCTTGAAAATTAAATACATATATAAATAATAAATTGTTTATACGTAAATATTAAACTATCAAATATATCTTATAATTTTTATATTTTTTTATGTCTATTATCTCATCCATTATCAATTATTTATATAGAATAATTTTTATTAATTAAAAAAGTAAAACCATAATAAAATTTGACCTCTTTCCTATCACCACTCTACCAAACCCTCTTGAATCAATGCAACAAACTTCTTTTCATAGTCAAAACACAGTACATTCTAAGATCATAGTCAATTAATAATTTAAAAAAGGTTTGCAAACTTATTAACTAGAAAAACGAAGAGAAGAGATTTCAATTTATTTACTGCAATATTAGCTATAAATAATACATCATTATGATAATTATAATATCATAGACCATATTCATCAACAACAAGTGCAGGGACCACGAGGAAGTTCACAAACACATGGGCATTGAGGACGAGGGCAATGATTGCAATCATGCATTATTGTGAATGGTGGTGGCATAGAGGATACAGAAAAATTCGTATTTATGAATGATTTTGAAATTGCAATCATGCATTATTGTGCATGGTGGCATAGAGGATACAGAAAAATTCGTATTTATAAATGATTTTGAAATGAAAAATGTCGAAGAATTGGCCACTATAACCCCATTCACAATACCATTCTTTGTAATATCATCCAAACATAAATATGCCAAAATTAAAATAATGCATTAAAAAAATAATAACACATTAATTTATTCTCTTAAATTTTATACATACCACGTATTCCAGATGAAATGACAATAGTCACCGTCAATAGCAGAAATTATTTTTTCAACCCATTAAAAACCTTGGCAGCCATGATGAGGTTTACACAGTTTCAAACCTTGTAAAAGTCTAAATTTAGATATGTTAAATGAAATGAAAACAACTTTATATAAGAGCTCACATTTCCAATGAGCCATTATTTGTATTTGGTTGTCACCGAGATTTGATTACTTATATTGGGATTGTTTGGTTGCCTTTTTACCTTCTTTTCATTTAAGACTTTTTTCAAAAACAAATTCATGTCAGCTACAAAATCTTTTCCAATAAAAGTACAAGTAAAGCTTTCAATTCATGTCAACTGCAGAATCTTTTCGAATAATAGAAAAAAGTTTTAAGTAAATCTTTCATCGGTTGTTGAGACTAAGGATGATAAAGAGGTGTACAAGGAAGGGAATAGCACCAGCCTCCTCAGACATTTTTATGTTGATTTCTGCGCAACATAAAAATGCCAACGCCTATACCAGGGAGGGTGTCACTAGCGAGAATGTGACAAAAGTGTAAAAGCTATTAGTTTAGAGAGGAAAATATAGCTGATACACCACATAATAGTTGTATCTCATTATATAAATGACTTGTTTAGAACAATTTATTTTGGATCTATATGGAATTTAAAATATCAGTGTCTACGCATATCTAATATAAATTGGATAATAAGTTTTAAAACGTATATTCATCTATGGTCTTCTTCTTCAATGATTATAAAAAATTGATGACTTGGTAAAGTTTTATTAGTTAGAAGATCTTTTTTATGTTTAAGAGAAAATTATGTAAGGATTTGAGAAGGAATTGAGTCGTGTATCCTTAATCCTTATTGCCATGGCATATAAAACCTTATAAAGTGGTAAGTGGTGTAACCATTCCCCACAAGGTTTATGGATGTAGCATAGGATAAAGGTAATTGCAAGTATTGTTAGGAGTTTGTTATACCTTAAGCATACATTCTCTATATTTAAATGACTATCACTTCCATGATGAAAGCATCGAATCATTGAGTTATAACATGTGGTACCAAAGGAGGTAGAGAGAATAAAGAATTATCTTCTAATCCTCCTCTAGCTTTGACATAGATAAGCTAAAATAAAACTCTTTCGAGAAAATGAATTTTAAGGTAAAATTACCTTGTATAAAATTGTTTAAAGAAAACCTCAAAAGGAGAGGTAATCATCATTGTGAAGCAAAATTCCATGGTAGATTTAAAGGTCTTAAGGTGGAAAAAACCCTACCAAAGACTAGAAAGTATGAAAGTCTAAAATTTAAAAACAAGGCCAATTTTATCGAGAAAGGAAGTGATAAAATCTCCTTAAACATTACAAGAAAATAAGTCACTAATGCTTCACAAAGAGTTACAAGAAATTACTACCAAGAAATTGCAAACATATTATATTGAAGTATTAAAAGGTTATTGAAACCTCTCCAAATTATAAGGGGTTCTCTAAAGATAAATGGAATCAACATTATACAAAGTTGTAGAAGCAATTTTATCAAAAAGATAAAATTTTCAAAGCAAAGTGAAAAAAACCTCCAATTAGAGGAAAATATTGCACAAATATTCCAAGAAGGAACATAAGAAAGTAAGAATCAAGAAGGTCAGAGTTGAACAACCCACACAATTGAAATTCATTTTAAAAAATGTATGCAATTGCATAAGCTTCAACTTCAAGCATAGCCAACAAGTAGAGAATAGAAACTTTATCCCTATCAAAGTAGACAAGGACATTTTAAATTAGAACAATAGTTAAAGAGAATGAAATACTATATTTTACATAAAAAATAATGATCAAACTAAACATCTAAATTTAGAAAGTGATAATAAGAAGAAGGAAACAAGTTGAACTAGTGAAATTTTGAATGATGGACACCTCATGGGAAGTATATTGGGTATAGCTCATGTTTTTCAACAAAATGAAGCACCTCAAGGGTGAGGATATACATATAAAGGTAAATAACACTCTATATTTGAAGATCAAGAAGAAAGAATTTCATGAAGACTTGGAGTCTCATGCATACTCTTGATCAAACAACGTCATAAGAGAAGAAACAAAAATATAAAAGCTTTGCCCAAGCCTAGATTTTCACTCTTGAAAAAAGAGCAATCTCATCCAAAAAACATCACAAATCAAGAAAAAATTTGAAATTTACAAAGAAAGCTCACAATAATTAAAACTAAAGTACATTGGAAAAGTGGTGGATGGAGAAGTGTGCCATCCAAAGCACATGTAAGATCATTTTCATGGTGTAATTCAATTTCTAGCTCTTGAAGTGCAACTTAGAAGGGAATATTATGAGGCTAGTTTCACAAAGAGTGGATAAACATATGAATTCAAGAGCATGCACCCGAAGGATGAAAAGTTCTCACCTATATACCTAAACAATGAACAATCATAAAGCACTCATACAAAAGGAAAGCATTCAAAGAAAAATGTAAAACATCTATAGCCCAATGAAGGCCTCTATCAGTAGTTGGTGAACTTGGAGCATAAGGAAGAAAAGCATTAGAACCAAGGCATTACATGCACATGTTCAAATATTTTTCCTAAGAATGGACTACTCAAAGAAGAAGGCAACTATTTAATTCCTAATGTTTATCCATAAAAATCACGTAAAGATATCTCAAAAATATATTATTAAAAGGATTAACTGACACAATATCCAAAGGAAATAACACATGCAAAAGTGGAAAAAAATAAAAAAATATTTCTTTCAATCAATTTTAACCAATATCGAGGAGACAATCAAATATTAAAATATTGCATTTATTATGGTAAGAAGAAGAAAAAAGGTACAAAATTTGAATGTTGCTTTGATTAAAAGAAAAAAATATTATTATTTCAAAATAATTTGAAAAGAGGGAAGGAAAGTTTCACCTCCAAGACTTGATCACAATAAAAATTAGAGAAAGGTAAATTAGTAGAAAAATCCATACATTATTTTCATTCCATTACATGTAAGATAATAGTCGATGATCAATAAATTTAGTGGTCCATAATAGATTGAAGAACACAAGCTTATACTGAGAGAGGGGTAAACAATATAAGATAAACTTTTGCTTTTCTTTCCAAAATAATATTATCCAATGTTATCAATTGCAATAATTATTCAAAGTAGTATTAACCAATATCATCAATAGCAGTATCAAGATAATACATAAATCATCACATACATGAGAGACATAGATTTAATGTGGTTCACCCAATGTGGGTTACATCCATGGAGAAAATATTTCTTATAAGTTTTCTCAATAAATCTATTGGAAACCAATTCCCTATTACAATTTTATGGACCTCTACCCAAAGGAGATCTCAATTCCCTATGCTCAAGTTTGTGGATATCTATTCACAGGAGACTTTTGACCCCACTACTCTGGTTTGTGGATCTCTCTCCATGGGAGACCTTTATCTCCACTTCTCTATTTTGTGGACCTCTATCCATAGGAGACCTCTATCCCCATTGCTCTAGTTCATGGACATCTATTTACAATATACCTTTGTCCCCACTACTCTAGTTTGTGGACCCCTATCTATAGGATACCTTTGTCCCCTCTACTCTATTTTATGGACCTCTATCCATAGGAGACCTCTATCCCAACTACTCTTATTTGTGTACCTCTATCCATAGGAGACCTCTTTCTCCACTACTCTGATTTTTTGACCTCTATCCAGAGGAGATCTCTATCAATAGGAGACACGTTTCCTCTCAGCTCTAGTCTGCACCAAAGCCAACTCAATATTCTACTTAAAAACTACTCCAAGACTTCACACAAGGCTTGCTAAAATCTAAAATAAAATTTGCTCAACTCACTACTCCAATTTATAACACACATATTTACAAGGCTTTCCCAAATCAACAATAAAAATTTCTCACAAATCTATCCAAATCTATACCAAGCCTAATCACAAGGCTTGCTCAAATTTTCTCTTAACTCTTACCCAAAATTGCTTCAAGTCTTCTCACAAGACTTGCTAAAATTTGTTGAGCAAGGTGCAGCAACAGTATTATCATTTTTGTCAACGCAGTCAGATAGATCTGTTGATGTAGTGGATAGGAAGTTCAAAAGCTATTCAGATGCAGAAGACAGGAGTTCAAAGGTTATTCAGAGAATGTATAATGATTTTCCAAGAAGACCGAAGTGGCCCATATGCAAAAAATCAAAGAAAAATACAAATAATAAAAGTGTCACGATATAGCGACATATACAATAGGAAAGAAAAACTGTCGTGATTTCGCGACATGTTGGAAGAGAGAGAAAAAGCAGAAAAAACTGTCACGATTTCACGACATGTTGGAAGAGAGAAAAAGCAAGAAAAACTGTTGTGATTTCGTGACATGTTGGAAGAGAGAGAAAAAGCAAGAAAAACTATCATGATTTCACGACATGTTGGAAGAGAAAAATGCAAGTGGAAAAAATATCGTGATTTCACGACATGTTGGAAGAGAAAGAGAAAGCAGAAAAAAGTGTCACGATTTCGCGACAAGTTCGAAGAAAGAGAACAAGTAAGAAAAGTGTCACGATTTCATGACATGTCACATTTTCGTGACTAAAATAGGAGAGAGAAAGTAAGTTTGAAAAGTGTCGCGATATCACGACATGTCACATTTTCATGACTAAAATAGGAGAGAGAAAGTAAGTTTGAAAAGTGTTGCGATATCATGACATGTCGCATTTTTGTGACTAAAATAGGAGAGAGAAAGTAAGTTGGAAAAGTGTCACAATTTTGTGACATGTCGCATTTTCGTGACTAAAATAGGAGAGAGAAAGTAAGTTTAAAAAGTGTCATGATATCGCGACATGTCGCATTTTCATGACAAAAGAAAGAGAGGAAGTGTACGGAAGCAGAACTATCGTGATTTCATGACAAAAGCAAAAAGCAAGACTTCGAAAGCAGAAGTGTCACGATTTCACGACAAAAGCAAAGAAGTAAAGTATGAAATTAGAAGTGTCATGATTTTACGACAAAAGTAGAGAAGAAGACTTCGAAGGCAGAAGTGTTGCGATTTCATGACAAAAAAAAAGAAGCTAAGTACGAAAGTAGAAGTGTCACAATTTTGTGACAAAAGCTAAGTTGAAGACTATAGAGGAAGAAGTGTCACAATATTGCGACAAAAGCAAAGTCAGTCTATGGAAGCAGAAGTGTCGCAATATCGTGACAAAAGCAAAGATGAAGTATACAGAGGCAGAAATGTCGTGATATCACGACAAAAGAATAGAGAAAGCATACGGAGGTGAAAGTGTCGCGATATCATGACATGTATTTTCGTGGCAATAGCAACAAAAGAAGCTACAGAGGTAGAAATGTCACGATTTTGTGATAGGTCATAAATGCGCAATTCA
The DNA here is from genome assembly GCA_028583015.1 of Wollemia nobilis. Classification (NCBI taxonomy): domain Eukaryota; kingdom Viridiplantae; phylum Streptophyta; class Pinopsida; order Araucariales; family Araucariaceae; genus Wollemia; species Wollemia nobilis. The sequence goes on from JAQPPZ010002855.1 coordinate 938,655, forward strand.
AGAAGGAGAACCCAACTAAAATGAGAAGTATGACAATGGACCGACATCACTACGACATTTATAGGGGCAGTTACAGAGTGATTTCATACTATTGAAATATGAAGAGTGATCAAAATTCAGTATGGCGATTACAGGGTCTGTCCAGAATGAAATCATCAAGCGATGGATAAACCGAACATCTTCTTGAGTTGAAGCCGACGAAGACCGATGATAATCGACTAAAATTAGGGTTTACAATTTTTATGAAAGCTGACTAAGATTAGGATTTACAATCGACTAAGATTAGGGTTTTCATCATAAAAATATTGTTATAAAAGGAGGGCTTTTTGGAGAATTGAAGTTGAGTCGAAGTGTGTGAAATACGGTCGTGGTGTGCAGAGTGCAAGTCGTGTCGAATCGTGCTAAGTGTGAAATTTGCAAATAGAGTAGAGTGCACAAAAGGGAGAAGACGATCATGAAGTTTAATTGTAACGAAGAAGAGTGTGCAAAGTGATTGCACAGAGAGAGTAGAGTGCGCAGAGAATGCAAAGTTGAAGAAGACTAGTCAGGGTCTTGCAAAAGCAAAGGTATCTTACTGTCAAACTTATAGATTCAAATTGAAGTCCAGGTTGCAGCTTGGCATCAGGGGTTGGTGCTCCTTTCTGTTGGTGTAGATAAATAAGGGGTTGGTGCTCCTTCCAGTTGGTGCTGGTAAATCAAGGGTTGGTGCTCCTTTCTGTTGGTGCAAATAATCAGGGGTTGGTGCTCCTTCTAATTGGTGTTGGTAAATTGATTGTAAAGTTGGTGCTTTGCAAAGGCTGGATTTGGATGGTAGTCCAAGTAGTCAATTTTTGAGGAGTAACCACATTGGTGAACCTCGTTAAACCTTGTGTTGTGTGATGCTCTTTTGTTATACTTGTTGTATATAGTAATAAGTTTTAATTGTTGTGGTATTAAGAGCTATAAATTTAAGTTTATAGAGCTACACTGATTCACCCCCCCCATCTCAGTGTCATTGTAAGACTAACAATTGGTATCAGAGCTAAGTTCCTGTACAAGCTTAACCGGCTAGGGTGATCTTGGAAGTAACACAATGACAGGTGAAGCTCTTTTCATGGCACTCAAAGAAGAAAAAATAGAAAAATAATAGGAATATGATGAAGAAGAAATTGATGCATAAGTAAATTTGGAAGAGGAACTAATTGCAGCTCTAGATGAATTGAAGATAGAAAGAAAAAAGAATAAAAAAATTTCAAGAAAGCTTGAGGATGCAAATGAAATCATAACCAGTTTGAAAGTACAAATAGAAGAATCCAAGAAAATATTTGAAGATCTCGAAGTGCAAATAACCATGAAAATAGATTATTGCAACAAGCTAGAAGAAGAGACTGTTGGTTTAAGGATGTAGATAGAAGATATGAATCATAAAATTAGTTGCTATCACAAACACGAAGAAATTTCTATGAAGCTGGATAAGATTATAAATGACCAAAGGCCTGCAGGCATAAAATTTGGTTTGGGTTTCATCAAAGGAGAATAATCAAATGGATCAAAGGCTAGAAATGTAGAATCCATAAAGAATGAAGATAAGAAACAGGTTGATCAAGGAAAAATGTCTCATGCAAAAGAAAGCAATAATGCTAGGCACGAAAGGAGAATTGACAATGATGGATTCACCAATGTCACACATCAAAGAAGAAGAAGACCTATGGCTCCTATGGCAACATGGCAAAGACCATCACCTAGGTTCAATTATCCCTTTTATGGTTTCTATTTTAAATGCAATGGCTATGGACATAAAATCTCAGACTGCAAATATAATGTAAGACCAAGGAATTTCACCAGTAGAAATGTTTTTTCTCCTTTGATGAATTATATAGTAGAATGTTATAACTATCATAATTTTGGGCACATTGCAAGAAACTATAGAAGTACATTTGCATCAAATCAGTTTCAGGGAAGAAAATTTCAACCAAATAGGATGAGACAAAATAAAAAACTTCTCGAAAAACATACACAAGCTATTGATAAGGGAAAGGCAAAACAAGAGCCCAAAACTACTATCAAAATGGAGTGGAAAGAAAAAGAGTGACTTAAGGAAGAAAAGGAATCCTTAATCATACAAACAACATTTAAAGCACAAAATAAATATGTACCATGGATACTTGATAGTGGATGCTCCAGTCATATGACAGGTGACAAACAAAAATTTGAGAAGTTACAAAAATATGAAGGTGGTTTAGTAAAGTTTGGAAATAATGATGGAGCTAAGATAGTTGGCAAAGGTTCAGTTAAAATTAGTGATGGAAAAATTAAGTCAGAAGAAGTCTTGTTTGTGGATGGTTTGAAACATAACTTGTTGAGCATAAGTCAGATTTGTGATAAAGGTCATGAAGTAGTTTTTAAGAAGCAGGGTTATGAAGTCAAAAAAACAAACAATGGAAAATTGATAGCAACTAGATCAAGGACATTTTGCAACCTGTACACGCTCTCAGAGACTTCAGAAGGAGCTTATTTTATTGGACATAAAGAAGAAAATTGGTTGTGGCACAAGAGAATCGATCATATCAGTTTTGATAATCTAGTAAAAATCAACTCAAAAAGGGTAGTGAGAGATATTCCCACCATCAGCAAACCTGCAAACAACATTTGTGCTTCATTCCAAAAGGGGAAGCAAACTAGAGTCACATTCAAAACAAAAGAGTACTACATAAGCAAACCTTTGGAACTAATACACACTGATTTATGTGGACCCATGAGAACACAAAGCATAAATGGTGACAAATATTTTATGTTGTGCATTGATGACTATTCTAGAATGACATGGATATTTTTCTTGAAGCATAAATCAAAAGCTTTTGAAAGGTTAAAGACTTTAAAAAACCATGTTGAGAATGAAACAAGAAAGAGAATCAAATTTTTAAGATCAGATAGAGGAGGAGAATTCATTTTAGAGGATTTTACATAGTACTGTGAAAAATACGGTATTAGGAGACAGTTTTTAGCGGCCAGGACACTTCAACAGAATGGAGTGGTAGAAAGAAAGAACAGGACAGTGCAAGAAATGGCATGGACTATGTTGGTTGAAAGCAGAGTAGTAGACAAATTTTGGAAAGAAGTAGTCCATACTGTGGTGTATATCCAAAATAGGTACATGCTGAGAACACATGAAAGCAAAACTTCTTATGAGTTGTGGTTCGGTAAAAGGGCAACAACAAAATACCTCAAATTTTTTGGCAGCAAGTGCTACATCAAAAGAACTGAAGATAATCTTAGTAAGTTTGAAGATAGAGTGGATGAAGGTATTTTTGTTGGTTATTCATCAAAAAGCAAAGTTTACAAATGCTACAACAAGAGGCTAAAGAAAATTGTGGACAATGTTGATGTTAAATTTAATGAAGCTAGAGAACGAGTAATTACATATGAAATGAACTACCCAATTTATGAAGAGGTTATTGAAGGAGATGAGGAAAACGAAATGGAAAAGATACAAAAAATTGACTCAGATGATTTAAGTTGTGATTCAAAAGTGGAAGAAAATAAGAAATTCAAAATAGGTAGCTGGCAGAAAAATCATCCTAGAGAGCAAATAATTGGAGACCCCAAAGTCGGTATTCAGACAATAAGAATAGTAACTAACTACTCTCTATTATCCAGCATTGAGCCCAAAAATGTTGCTGACACAAGCAAAGATGAAAGTCGGATGAAGGCAATAAATGAAGAATTAGATCAGATCGAGAAAAACAAAACTTCGGAGTTAGTACCTAGACCTACAAATAAAAATATAATCGGGACTAAATGGATTTTTCGAAACAAATTGAATGAAGATGGACAGGTAGTTAGAAATAAATCAAGATTGGTATGTAAGGGTTATGCACAAGTTGAAGGCATTGAATTTGAGGAAAATTTTGCACCAGTAGCTAGACTAGAGGCAATTAGAATGTTTATGGCTTTAACAGTCTACAAGAATTTCAAAGTTTATCAAATGGATGTGAAATCAGCATTTTTGAATGGGAAACTTGAAGAAGAGGTGTATATTGAGCAACCAGATGGTTTCCAACTTGGTGATGATCCCAAATTGATTTGCAAGTTGAAGAAAGCATTATATGGCTTAAAACAGGTACCCCGAGCATGGTATGCAAGATTATACAACTATCTCACTCAAAAAGGGTTTAAGAAAGGTATGGTGGATAGTAATTTGTATGTCAAAACAAAAAATAGGGATCTTATTGTTCTTGTTGTATACGTAGATGATATCATATTTGGCAGCAACAAAGATGAGTCGTGTAAAGATTTAGCAAATAAGATGTAGAAAGAATTTGATATGTCAATGATTGGTGAACTTTCGTATTTCCTCGGGTTGCAAGTTAATCAAAATAAGAAGGGCATATTTATTTCTCAAGTTAAATATGTGAAAGAAATGTTAAAAAAGTTCACAATGGAGGATTGTAAGCCAGTTAGCACTCCCATGACGACAGGTTGTAAGTTGAGCAAGGATGATAAATCTCCACATGTTGATCAAACCATGTACAAATCTATGATTGGGAGCTTACTATACCTGACAGCTACCAAATCAGATATTTTGCAGACAGTATGCATGGTAGCACAATTTCAGGCTAATCCCAAGGAGACTCATGTGACAGAAGTGAAGAGGATTCTTCGGTACCTCAAGGGTACTATGGAGTATGGGTTATGGTATCCAAAAGGTAAAGACTTCACCCTTATTTTGTATTTAGATGTATATTGGGCAGGATGTATCGATGATAGAAAGAGTACCATTGGAGGTGCATTCTATCTTGGAGACAGATTGGTTGCATGGCACAGTAAGAAACAAGAGTTAGTTTATTTATCGATAGCAGAGGCAAAATATATTGCAGTGAGAACATGTTGTACATAGGTATTGTGGATGAAACAAATCCTGAAATATCTTGGTATGAGCTTCAGTCAGCCAATATCAGTTAAGTGTGATAACACCAGTGCCATTAACATCTCCAAGAATCTAGTTATGCATTCACACATAAAACACATTGCTATCAGGTATCACTTTTTGAAGGAGAATGTTGTAGAAGGTGAGGTTAAGTTGGATTTTGTTCCAACTATAGAGCAAGTAGCAGATATCTTCACAAAACCATTGCCCAAGGAAGTTTGAGTACCTTCACAATAAATTGGGAGTGGTCACACTTCCCAAGAATTGAATAGCTATAGGGATCACATACTCAGGGGGAGCATTTAAGTATTTGATTATCTTTTTGCTCTTGTTCATAATTTTAACTAAGTGTAATAAATTTTGTTTGAGAATGTTGTGCATGGACTCAGGGGGAGTCTGCAGTAGCCCTTTGGTATTATTGTTAAAGTGGGAGAAGAGTTATAAGAAATTGCATATGGGTTGCCAAAAATTCCAAAGGGGGGATTGTTGAGCAAGGTGCAACAATAGTATTGTCATTTTTGTCAACATAGTCAAATAGATTTGTTGATGTAGTGGACAGGAAGTTCAAAAGCTATTCAGATGCAGAAGACAAGAGTTCAAAGGTTATTCAAAGTATGTACAGTGATTTTCCAAGAAGACCGAAGTGACCCATATGCAAAATATCAAAGAAAAAGACAAGTAAGAAAAGTGTCGCGATATTGCGACATATATAGCAGGCAAGAAAAACTATCACGATTTCGCGACATGTTGGAAGAGAGAGAAAAAGCAAGAAAAACTGTCGTGATTTCATGACATGTTGGAAGAGAGAGAAAAAGCAGGAAAAACTGTCGTGATTTCGTGACATGTTGGAAGAGAGAGAAAAAGCAGGAAAAATTGTCATGATTTCGTGACATGTTGGGGAGAGAGAAAAAGCAGGAAAAACTGTTGCGATTTCGCGACATGTTGGAAGAGAAAAATGCAAGTGGAAAAACTGTCATGATTTCATGACATGTTGGAAGAGAAAGAGAAAGCAGGAAAAAGTGTCACGATTTTGTGACAAGTTCGAAGAAAGAGAACAAGTAAGAAAAGTGTCACAATTTCACAACATGTCGCATTTTCGTGACTAAAATAGGAGAGAGAAAGTAAGTTTGAAAAGTGTAACGATATCGCAACATGTCACATTTTTGCGACTAAAATAGAATAGAGAAAATAAGTTTGAAAAGTGTCGCGATATCGTGACATGTCGCATTTTCGCGACTAAAATAGGAGAGAGAAAGTAAGTTGGAAAAGTGTCACAATTTTGTGACATGTCGTATTTTCACGACTAAAATAGGAGAGAGAAAGTAAGTTTGAAAAGTGTCATGATATTGTGACATGTCGCATTTTCACGACAAAAGAAAGAGAGGAAGCGTACGGAAGCAGAACTATCACGATTTCATGACAAAAGCAAAAAGCAAGACTTCAGAAGTAGAAGTGTCATGATTTCATGATAAAAGCAAAGAAGTAAAGTACGGAAGCAGAAGTGTCACGATTGAGCGACAAAAGCAGAGAAGAAGACTTCAAAGGCAGAAGTGTTGTGATTTCATAACAAAAGCAAAGAAGCTAAGTATGAAAGTAGAAGTGTCATGATTTCACGATAAAAGCTATGTTGAAGACTACGGAGGCAGAAGTGTCATGATATCATGACAAAAGCAAAGTTGAAGTCTATGGAAGCAGAAGTGTTGCAATATCATGACAAAAGCAAAGACGAAGTATATAGAGGTAGAAATCTCATGATATCATGACAAAAGAATAGAGAAAGCGTACAGAGGTGAAAGTGTCGCGATATCGCGACATGTATTTTCATGGCAACAGCAAAAAAAGAAGCTATAGAGGTAAAAATGTCATGATTTCATGACAAGTCGTAAATGCATAAGTCAAGAAGGAGAACCCAACTAAAATGAAAAGTATGACAGTGGACCGACATCACTATGGCAGTTATAGAGTGATTTCATACTACTAAAATATGAAGAGTGATCAAAAGTCAGTATGGCGGTTACAGGGTCTGTCCAGAATGAAATCATCAAGCGATGGATAAATCAAACATCTTCTTGAGTTGAAGCCAACGAAGACCGATGATAGCCGACTAAAATTAGGGTTTACAATTGTTATGAAAGCCGACTAAGATTAGGATTTACAATCGACTAAGATTAGGGTTTTCATCATAAAAATATTGTTATAAAAGGAGGGTTGTTTGGAGAATTGAAGTTGAGTCGAAGTGTGTGAAATACGGTCATGGTGCACAGAGAGCAAGTCATGTCGAATCATGCTAAGTACAAAATTTGCAAAGAGAGCAGAGTGCATAAAATGGAGAAGATGATCATGAAGTTCGACTGTAACGAAATAGAGTGTGTGAAGTGATTGTGCAGAGAGAGTAGAGTGCACAAAGAACACAAAGGTGAAGAAGACCAGTCAGGGTATTACAAAAGCAAAGGTATCTTACTGTCAAACTTATAGATTCAAATTGAAGTCCAAGTTGTAGCTTGGCATAAAGGGTTGGTGCTCCTTTCTGTTGGTGTAGATAAATAAGGTGTTGGTGCTCCTTCCAGTTGGTGTTGGTAAATCAGGGGTTGGTGCTCCTTTCTATTGGTGCAGATAAATCAGGGGTTGGTGCTCCTTCCAGTTGGTGCTGGTAAATTGATTGTAAAGTTGGTGCTTTGTAAATTTTGGATTTGGATGGTAGTCCAAGCAATCAATTTTTGAGGAGTAGCCACATTGGTGAACCTCGTTAAATCTTGTGTTGTGTGATGCTCTTTTGTTATACTTGTTGTATCTAGTAATAAGTTTTAATTGTTGTGGTATTTAGAGCTGTAAATTTAAGTTTATAGAGCTACATTGATTCACGCCCCCCTCTCAGTTTCATTTTAAGACTAACAAAATTTACCTCAAATCTTCTTTAAGTCTTCTCACACGACTTGCTCAAATCTACTCACTATCTCTGCTCAACTCTACTTTAACACATGCTCAAAACTACTCATAACACATACTCAGATCTGCTCATAACACATACTTAGATCTGCTTATAACATATACTTAGATATGCTCATAAAACATACTCAAATATGCTTTAATCCTGCTCACATAAAACTGCTCAAACATTCCCAATTCTTGCATACAAACAATTTCATATATCTTTCCAAAAATTACTTTCCCTGACTAAAGTAGTTTAGACATATTCTACCAAGAATTTAGTTAACCTCTTGAACATATAGAAAATGATATGTACTATCAGATACCCAATATGTTCTTCAAGAAAAAGAGTGTTATATCAACCAAGTTTTCAATTGATAGCAAAAGAGGTTGGCTATTCCTGGAGGTATATGCGGTGACCAAGAGTGTAATATCTCATGATCGAAGGATATTTACACCTATGAACATTGGTTAGCCTTCATTATAAGTGTATCCACTCTCAAAAACACTTCACTCAATGCCTAGTAGAAATAATAGGGAGAGTTGTACACTTTTGGGTTATACATGGCCTTCATGCATGCACTATGCAACTACTCTACATGCAATATCTAGCTACTCACAGTCAATGCAAACATTACACAACATAAACCTTCAAAATAACCATTAGCAATATTTCCAAGTTGTTATAAGAGCACTTGTTTTTAGACTGATATATTTTACTTCTTTCAATTATTTATTCACTACATACTTTTATGGTTGTCTAGTTTGGTTTATGATACTACGTTCGTGTTTTACAGGGAGATTCTATTCATATGTATATATATATATATATATATATAAACTAAATTGATCCTCCAAAACATAGCAACACCTAATTTTAGGAACTACAACCTAGTTATCCGATTATTAACACAATAAAGCATAATAATGGATAGCATATGTTTCATGAAAATGAAAACATCTCCTTTGCAGATAAGATATGTGATAATTAACACATCAATCACAATAATAAACAACACATATTAAAATGAAACATCTCCTTTGTATATAATCTATTTGATAATTAACATGACAATCACAATAATGGATAGTATATATTAAAATGAATCATCTCCTTTGCAGATACTATGAATAAACACAATCCTTTGTGTCCACATTAGATTTCCATCACTATGCAATTCAAAATAGATTCTCAATATCAAGTTGTAACTATCAAGGTTATATTCAATCAAAAAATACAAAATGTGCATATATATACATCAATGTTTAGTAAAAAAATATTTATTCAAATAAATAGGAAAATTGTTCTTTCATTATTGTCATATCTTTCCATGTGGTATTTCTATCAAAATAGTGGTCCCAGTAGACCTTACAATGAGGTGTGGGTCTAACATTTGCAATTGAAAAAAATCCCACACATGTGATGGATTTGACACATACTTCCTAAGGAGGGACACATGAAAAGTATCATGGATTTTGGATAAATTGGGTGGCAAAGCCAACTTATAATCTACTGGACTGATATTGTCGATGGTTTCAAATGGTCCTACAAATTGTGAACTAATTTTTGTGGATTTTACTAAATTTTTGAAGAGTTTTACTCTTAGAAAAACTTTATCACTTATAGCAAATTCTCTAAGTGTTCTCTTAAGATCGATATAGCTCATTTGGTAGTCAAAGGATTCCTTGAGCCATTGGCAGATTTCTTTCAGTTGTTCCTCCATTTGCTTCACACTATTTAACCCAATCATTACTAGATATTCTAAATTATCCCAATATAAAGGTATTCTAAACCTATGCACATATAGAGCTTCAAATGGAGACATACCCATTGTGGTATGGTAACTATTATTTTAAGCAAATTCTACCAGAAAGAGATAATCCTCCCACTTGCTTTGGTGATCCATATAATACATACACAACATATCCTCTAATACTTGATTAACTCTTTTTATTTACCCATTAGTTTTAGGATGGTACGTAGTTCTGATGTTGAGATTTGTACCCCAATCTCGATGTAATGATTACCAAAATTCATACATGAATCGAGAATTCTATTCAAGATAATCACCTCAAGAAACTCATGTAGATGCACCACTTCTTTGGTAAATTTTTGAGCAATAGCTGATGCATCATCATACACATATTCTGGTATGAAATGGGCCACCTTGGTCAACTTGTCTATTACAACTAAAATAGTGTCATTCTTGAATCATGTTTTAGGTAGATCCACTATGAGATCTATCAAGATAACTTGCCATTTTTTGTGTAGGAATTTTATAAAGGTATAACTGACCTGTAGGATGTTGATGTTAAACTTTGACCTTATGACATTCTAAACACCTTGAAATAAAATTTGTTATGTCCTTTTTCATTCCAGGCCAGTAGTAGTCCTTCCTTAAGTTTTCACACATCTTCACCCCTCCTGGACGTGTAGAATATGGAGTATAATGTGCTTCTTGTAGGATGATTTTTCTTATCTCCTCATTATTTGGAACAACTACTAAATATTTGAAATATAATAGATCCTCTTTTTTACCTTAAAATCCTTATTTTTAATAGTTATTTGCTTGACCTGATCCCAATATTGAATACATAATTCATCGGTGTTTTGCATTTCTTTAATTTGCCCAACCAACCCATATTGGTATTATTTTATAGCGGTTATATATCTTCTTATACTGAGTGTATCTGCTAATATTTTCTCTTTCCATTTTATATATTCTATTCCAAAGTCATATTTAGCTAGAAAATTCACCCAACATTAATGTCTGACATTCAACAATGGTTGAGTAAAGATGTATTTTAGGCTTTGGTGATATATCTTTAGTTTAGAAGATTTACCAAGCAAATAAAATAACCAAATTTTAAGAATGTGTACTATAGCAGTCAATTATAGATCATGGGTGGCATAATTAACTTCATGCTTCTTTAGTTTCCTAGAATCAAAAGCCACCACCACTTCTTCATACATAAGAACACCCCCTAAACCTTCTATGGATGCATTTGTTCATACTATGAATGGTTTGTTTGGATCTGGTATCTAGAGAATAAGTGTTGTCATTGACTTATCCTTAAGCACTCTAAAGGCTTCCTCACATTGGGCTATCCATTTAAAGGATTTTCCTATTCTTTGCAGATTGGTTATAGGAGAAGCAGTTTATGAAAATCCTTTTACAAATCTTTGGTAGTACCCTGCGATTCCCATAAAACTTCTTACTTTTGATACATTTGTGGTGGTTGGACATTATATAATGGCTTCTATATTTTTGGTATCTAAGGCAACTCTCTCAACTAAAATTATATGCCCTAAATATTACTTCAATCGTATTCATTGAAAAATTCTCAAACATTCCCAATTCTTACATACAAACAATTTCATATATCTTTCCCAAAAGTGCTTTCCTTGACTAAATTAGTTTAGACATATTTTACCTAGAATTCATTTAACCTCTTGAAAATATAGAGAATGATATGTACTATCAAATATCCAATATTTTCTTCACATTCATATGTCTTACATTTACCAAATTAGATCACTACTTCTTGCAAAATCCTTTCAGATTAAATCAATCTAGTGTATAAATTTACTTCACAAAACTGGTTTATGTTCCTTAAAAATTTTGTCTCAAAGATCAAACACAATAATACACAAATTTGTTTCACAAAACTAGTCTCTAAAACTTGCCCATTCACATTCAATGTCACTCACATCAATGCCCAAATTCCTATCAAATTCCTTTAAAAAGAATGAATAATTTATTCTCAAAAACCTACCACAAGTGTTTCCAATTTTCTTCAATTATAATTCACAACTTGTTTATAAACCTCAGCACAAATGTTTCTAGTATCATTAAACAATGAAGAATAATTTTTTTCCCAAACCCTAGCACATATATTTCCAACAATGGACATACATAATCCTTATTTCTTCACCTTATGATTCAAAAATATTTATTCAATCAAACGCCTTAAAGAAGGAATGATATCACCATATCTCTTAACTTGCTTTCACGATGTGCCGTCAAAACATATCTCAAAATAATTTCCCTTTCAAAGTGCCAATTCAAAACAGGTTAGTAGATCTCTCTTTCAAATCATCCACATTAAATGTTCCTTCAAAAATATGTGCTCAGTAGAATCTGAAAAATAATGCTCTATGACTATTCTTTAGTTCTGTAAAGATAAAGCATCAAAAAATTCTCAAATTTCTTTTCCACCACATAAAAATTACAACAAAAAATTGAACCATAATAACACCTTATAACTCCTCACTATTGCATATAAAAAATAAAACATTAAATATAGCAATATCTTCTTTAATTTTTCTTCTAAATCACTTACAAAAATAAACCACTTATTACCCTTATGACTCCCTAAGTCAAATAGTACGCACTATGACCAAATATGACTTATGCCTCCTAATTTTAACCTTAGATAAAATTAATTTTTGCGCTTACCAAAAATTTATCGTGAGTAAGAATCGACCCTGAGACCTTTTGCCTGTCCATGCTACTTAGGCTACCGTTAGGCCAACCATACGCATAAGAACATATATGCATGATATAACTCTTAAAACCTTCAAGGATTCCTCTCTATCAACAAAATATCAAAACATAACCATCGAGGCTCAACCCTGAGACCTCCTGCCTGCCCTGCATGTTAGTATCACTTGGGCTAGCCACCTAGGCTAACTTTATACATGAGAATCAAATACCCAAAATAATGTCTTTATCAACTTTGTCTTTTGTCCTTTCAAATTTCATCTTCTCCCTTATTTCCTATAGCTTTCGATTTTGCACTAAACAAAATTTTTATTTTTGCATCCAAATATATAAATTAGCAAGCACCCACATAAATGAAATAAATCAACCCTTTATAGATATACCTTTTGGTGTTTTTCTGGGGACGTCGGCGCTTGGGAAAATATGAAAGTTTGACATTTAAAATATTTTAAAATGTGTTTCCTCCAAGATTTTTGGTGCTTCAACCTTTTTTAAACTCTTATATTATAATATTTTAAATGTTATAATATTATTTCTTAAATATTGATCTTTGCAAAATAAAACCTTATTCATTTTCTTTTTCCTTTGTAGAACCTTTTGTGTCATGCAACTTTAAACTCTTGTCCATTTTTTTTAATATTTAAACTTTAATCCTTGAGCCTTCTCTTTCAAACCTTTATTCCAATGAAACCTCTAATCCTCTTTGAATTTATTTACAATATTTTAAATAAATATTATAAACATTTTCCACCTTGCATAAACAACCATAGGAGAATATTTCTTTCTTATGTACCTTTTCAAGATATTTTCCTTGCACTTTAATATTTCAAGCTTGAATATAATTCTCAACCATTTCATTTTTGACATCAATCACAACCAATGTACTCAATATTTCCAACATAGATGCATGGTAGCACATATTTCACTTTAAAATATTGAATACAAATATTTAATTCATGCATTGAATGAGTATTTTGTAATAAATATATTTTAGGAGTACATGATTGATGGAACCCAACACTCCTAAGTATAAAAGTATAAAGTCTACATTAAGGGGGGTGAAGGGAATTCTCTCTGAAATCCATAGATTCTAGCATCACTCTAGACATTATTTCTTTTATCATAAGCTAAAAATAGATCTTTGACTATGATGTAAAAAGGGGGGAATGTTCGAAATTATTGCATCATAGTCCATGCTAATTTGCAAGTGGTATAACCACCCCTAATAATAGTTATGCATGTAGTATAGGACATATTTAGTTGTAAGTATTGTTAGGAGTTTTTTATACCTCAAATACACATTCTATGTATTTAAATACCTATCACTTAATTAAATCATTGAAGCATTGAGTTCTAACAAATAATTTATTTTCTTATCCATATTTTGGGTCTGATAGAGCTTGAGGAAGGGAAATGATGGTGGCCTAGTTATTTAAAATATTATAATATCACCATATCTTAAAGAAGGAATGATATTACCATACCTCTTAAATTGCTTTGATGAAGTATCACCATACCTCAATTTTTGCATCCAAATATAAACATTGGCAAGCACCCACATAAATGAAATAAATCAAACCTTTATATATATAACTTTTGCTATTTTTTGGAGGACGTTGGTGCTTAGGAGAATATGAATATTTGGCATTTAAAATATTTTCAAATGTGTTCCCTCCAAGATTTTTGGTGCCTCAACATTTTTCAAACTCTTATATTATAATATTTTAAATATTATAATATTATTTCTTAAACCTTGATCTTTGCAAAATAAAACTTTCTTCTTTTTCTTTTTCCTTTGCAGAACCTTTTGTGCCATGCAACTTTAAACTCTTGTCCATCTATTTTATTATGTAAACTTTAATCCTTGAGTCATCGTTTTTAAATATTTGTCCCAATGAAACCTTCATTCCTCTTTGACTTTATTTATAATATTTGAAATAACTATTATAAACCTTTTTCACCTTGCATAAACTACCATAGAAGAATATTTATGCCTTATGTACCCTTTGAAGATATTTGCCTTGTACTTTAATATTTCAACCTTGAATATAATTCTCAACCATTTCACTTTTGACATCAATGACAACCAGTGTACTCAATATTTCCAACATAGATGCATGGTAGTACATCTTTCACTTTAAAACATTGAATACAAATACATAATTCATGCATTGAATGAGTATTTTATAATAAATGTATTTTAGAAGTACATGATTGATGGAACCCAACACTCCTAAGTATCAAAGTAGAAAGTCTACATTAAGGAGGGGTGAGGGGAATTATCGCTCAAATCCATGGATTATAGCATCACTCTAGACATTATTTATTTCATCATAAGCTAAAAATAGATCTTTGACTATAATGTAAAAAGGGGGGATTATTAGAAATTATTGCATCATAGCCTATGTGAAGTTGCAAGTGGTATAACCACCCCTAATAATACTTATGCATGTAGTATAGGACATATTTAGTTGTAAATATAGTTAGGAGTTTGTTATACCTAAAATACACATTCTATGTATTTAAATACCTATCACTTAATTAAATCATTGAAGCATTGAGTTCTAACAAATAACTTTTTTCGTTATCTTGATTTTGGGTCTGATAGGATTTGAGGAAGATAAATGGTTGTGCCCTAGTTATAGATTCATCAAAGGGAATTCAGATATATTTAGGGTGTCCTAGAAACACTCTCTTAAGATTTCCCATAGCAACACTATTATCATAATTATGTGAAGAAATCATAGGAGATTTTAAACATCTTGCTTGAGTTATCTATAAAAGGAAAATTTTATAGTTTTAAATTTATGGATGATCTTTCTTGTTATAATTATTTCTTTAAACCATTTTATAATGGGTTTATAATTATGCACACACATAGATTTAGTTTGGAAGGCATGTTCTCATGGTGGTTTTGGTAAATAAATATATTATAGATCTAGATTTTTATTGAAATATTTTTCTTGTTTATGCATATGAAGAAGTCTTACTATGATCTGGATTGCTTTTTAAATAATGATTCAATAGTACCAAGAATTAAAATAAAAATGCAATCTCAAGATTCAATATTTAAACTAATTCAAATTCACACTAGAGTTCTTATTCAATGCTAGCTTTAAATATTAAACTTATCTCTCCATATTTTTTTTTACAAATTTAAAATAGGGTTCTTATCTGATGCTAGCTATGAACCAAGATGACTCTCACCACTAAGAATATGATAACACTATTAGATTTATAGATATATTATTTTATAGGCCCTTTTATGAAGGATAAAATATTAATCAAAATATTCAGGCATACAAATATTTAATAAATATAAATCAATATAATATTCATAAAATAACAATGTTTCACTATAGAAACTCATAATAATATTCATCAAATATACAAGATCTACATGTTATTTTTACATATAATACATGGAGCTGACTCTTCAATACAAGATCCATAATGTAACCTTTGAAGGTGACTCTTCAATACTTGAATATTGCACTCATCACATATTTAGGAGATGCATCCTTTCCTATTCCACATGTGTGACCCCAAGAGGCACGCACTGCACCCGATCCATCTTGCAAGGATTGCTTCTACATATTTATTATATCAAATAAAAAAGGAATGAACATGCAAATGATGCATAAATAAGGAAAACAAGTAAATATGTTTTTTATTGATATTTACAATCCATTATTACATATTCATCCCTCTGAGGGATACCAGTGTGCGATACAATAAGTTACAAGCAAGCTACAAGTAGTGGTGGAATGAATTACCTCACAAGGGGATGATGCGCTTTTGTAGACCTCTCAATCCTATACATGAAACTTTATGACGGCTCACAGATTCCTCCTTATCTAGGTCTACCACTAGAGGGATCCTAATGCTCCTAATGTTGTATCTGATTTTGTAGACCTATACTTGTATTCATGGAAACAACATAGTATCATGAGTAGTACAGATCACCTTTCTGATAGAGGTTTTTATCAACAAAACTAATAAACAATATAAATTATCATGATATATCAAGTAATAAACTGTATATAATTCTAAGAAATATGAAGTAAATGCATTAATGAAACCTGATATAGACTATGATTAAGTAGTAAAATGAGAAATATTGAATCTAACTAGCAGTAGAAAGAAATAACACTTATGCCCTAGGGTATGCCTATGGGCCACTGTCTGAGACAATGGTCACGATATGAAGCTCCTATCCTTGTGAATTAGGGAATTGTGTGCTATATTGCTTGCTATAATTGATGTTCAAGGGTCACCAAATGTATCTCCTACACTAATTGGTGGTTGAGAATGGTGAATATGAGGCAATTGATGCAAGAATGTAACACAGTTGAACGATGCTCCAATACTCCTAAAGGGGTGTAGCTTGGTTCTCCGTTTTATCATGGCTTCACTGCTTAGCTTTGAAACTTCATGGATCATTTGCTTTTCATGGGAGAGTCTATATGTAGACTTCCCTCTTAGATCTAGACCTTGGCTTCCTAGAGAAGCTTCAATCCAAATTGCATGTGACTGACCATTCGTGTGGGAATGCATTAATCATAATTTTGTATTGAAGGGGCATTTAGGAGGAACTCAGGGAGTTCCTCACCAAAATCCACCTAAATTCCATGTAGAGGTGCAATCATATTGCATGATCTGGGCCTGTATTTATGGCTAGACTATTTGTGATGTTGGCTGCTATCAAGTCTAGCGGTCAGGTCTAGCCATTGTAGTCTCCAGTGGATAGATGTGATGGCTGCTCTACCTAAGAGCAGCCAAGCCTAGATGGGCTAGAACTACCCTGCTTGAGTGGTTAGGACCACTACTTGCTCTTAGAGAGATCCAAGAGGGTTCATATGGTTTGCGAATGTGCCCATATGGGTAGTCTCCTAAACATGACACGTTTTAGGTGTCTACAAATACCCTTTTTGGGATGCATTGTGGACACACAATGCGGAGCAAAAATAGACCACCTAGGGTCACATTGTAGGTTAGATGATGATCATTGATCTGATCAACATAGGATGCCCCAATCATGCGGGAGGGCATGAATCCTAGAATTATTACTTCCAATGGAATGGAAGGCTTAAATTTATGGAAGTTTGCACTCGCTCATCAAGAAATTGGGTAGCTTTAGTACTACTATAGATCCAAAGGGAGGGGAGCTACAAACGAAACTGTCATATTTAATTTTTTCCCCAACAAAGGGTAAGCTTATGATAGTTTTTGGCAATGATTCGTAAGAAAAACATGCAACTCTGACATGATCAAGATGATCTTTTGCTGACTTTGATTATGATATGTTGAATATTTTTTGACTACCCCTTCAAGCGATGAGTCGATGAGGAAAGGACCATTTACAAAGCGACGAGTCACTTGACCACAAATGAATGATTTGGATTTTTAAGAGGGTTGCATTTGTTATTATAGACTAGTTCCCATCTAGGTGTGCTTTCAACCATGTATGGTAGTTATACATCTCTATCCCTTGGGGTGGTCCAGCCACAATGGCCTTCTTAGGGAATCAAGGTGTTAGCTATTCTATTGTAGTGTGTGTTGAAACACTATTTGTTATAGGAAGAATGAGGATGTTTCTTGCTCTCGTGGGGTGGTCCAACTATCATGGCCTTCTTTGGGTTTGAGGTGAAGCATCTCAATTCTACCATAACTAGTTTACCCCAAGTGGCCTTATGGTTACTTGTTCATCTTGCCGAGTTGCATGGAGTGCTTGTCACTGCAATCGCCAAGTGTATAGAGAAAATGACTAGGTACGAGGCTTATTTGGGTTTTGCTGATTATTTGATTTTTAGTTTTGATTTTTATGATTTTTTCTTGGACACTTTGGGTATTTGATTTTAGAATTTAACATACTTTGAACTAATAAGTGCTTTTTATGGCTTATTTTGAAGTGCCCTATGGTGGCAATTCGATGAGAAATTTCTTCTTTTGCTGGCTGTTGTTTGGAAAAGCGGTCCCCAATTCTCGTGCATGGCCACTATCAGGTCCAACGACCAAGAATTTTGGGCCACTGACACTGGCAGTAGCCAAGGTGCGATTTGGAAAAACAAAAGGAAAATTAGGTTTTTGAGCTATCATTGTTGCCAGTTGTCAATTTGCTTTTGGAGCTCTAAGGTGAGAGAGACTACTCTTATTGGAATGTTTTTGATTGGATGCCATGGCTAAGCAAGGTAAGGTTTCGAAAAGCATAGGAGCCAAATCTTCCCGAGTACCTCTCTAAACCCTAACATCCTTTGTTATTATGGTAAAATGAACCTAATTAAGCAATTTTGGTAAATGAACCTCATTAACCATGTTGGCAATGAATTTCACCAGTAGTTAGGCTTCATTTAGGTTCTAGTTAGATGGGTTTATCTTAGTTTTATGATTTTGTAATTTTTTTGTTATTTTTGGGCCTAGGAGGAACATCATTGGTGTGCCACCCGTTGGCCGCTACTACTCAGAGTGGCTAGTTTGCATTGAGGTTGGCCGCTGCTATCGTTAGCGGCCAGTTTGAAAACCCAACGATCAAATTTTTGACCATTGGGAACTGGCCACTGCCAGCTATAGTGGCCAAGTCATGGCCGCTCCTGGCGTGAGTAGCCAAGAAACTTTAGGCTTTTAATTTAGATTTTTGCATTTTTAGGCCAATTAATTGATTTTTTTGGAATTTTGAGTTGTTTTTATGGAATTTTTTGCATGATTAGGTGCATTTATTTATTTCTCATGTAGCCTTAGAGTAGTTTGATTATATTTGCACCATTTAGCATGTTTATTACATTTATTTAGTTGTAGTGCGTTGATTTAGGCTTTTTATTTGTACTTTTAGATCTTATCTACTCGGGATTGGGACCCAAATATGCTTTGCGAGCTTTTGCGTGAGATGAATGACATAGAGTGGGCCTGGATCAAGGCTCGTGGGCTCCAGTATGTCACTGGCTTACCCATGATTATGTCAGATCAGGCCTACTTGATGGCCCTGGCCCATCGATGGGACCACAGGACCAACACCTTCCATATTCCTACCGGTGAGATGACCATCACGCCGGAGGATGTCTACAGGATTCTGAGGGTGCCTTTTGATGGAGTGCCCATTGTTTCTTCCCCCACTACTGCACGAGGTGCTGTATTTGTGAGGGTCTTTGGTGAGCATGTTGATGCTGCCTTCCAGGGATACTCGCTCAGGGGGAATATCTATTTCTCTTTGGTATGATGAGGAGGTCTTTTCTCGATTACACACCGTGTTGTTGATGGTCATCTGCAATAGCCTTATACCCGATTGCTCTAGATTGAGGTTCCCATGGAACCTCTTGGTGATGGTACAAGACTTGATTGATAGTGAGCAACCCATCATCTATGCCTAGGGGAGTGCACTACTAGCATAGTGCTATGATGAGTTATACCACATACAATGCCATGGATGAGCCAGTATTACCTGTAGCTTACTCCTTTAGGTCTGGGGATGGGAGCACATCAAGATTGACCACCCAAGAGGACTCCTAATGGTGATCATTAATTTGGATAGGGATGTCCAGTGTTATGGATCTAGGTGGCCCAGGGTGCTCGAGGAGCGCAAGAGTCGATGTCATGCAGGGGAGATTTCTCACTATAGGGCATCTTTGATAGGTTTATAGGCTACTGATATTATATGGAGACCATATCATGAGTGTCCTACTTGGGATAATCCTTCCAGCTTCACAACGAGGACTCACCACGATCGATGGTTGATTTTCCACAAGGCCGATATCAGGGAGTTATTCTACTATTCCAAGGTGCTTTGATAGTTTGGGATCCAGAAGGATGTTCCTCTCGAGCTGGTTGTCTATCATCTGATTGCCATCGAGAAGAACCTTCCACCGCCCCATGTTACAGTAATGCTTTAGGAGGATGACCCTCCCATAGTTGATCTTGGTGTGGCTGATGCTGGAGTGATAGATGCATACTCACTCTAGTGGGGTACCTTACTATGGCATGGTGGTGGTTGCCTGGGGTGGTCTTTGGATGAGGTTGAGGCCATGGATCCTGATGGGCACCGAGTGCGGGCTCAAACTGATGACTGGGGGTAGGCAGGGCAGTAGGAGTAGGTGGCCAAGGAGCAGGCTACAGAGGAGTAGATTTCC
Organism: Wollemia nobilis; assembly: GCA_028583015.1. Lineage (NCBI taxonomy): Eukaryota > Viridiplantae > Streptophyta > Pinopsida > Araucariales > Araucariaceae > Wollemia > Wollemia nobilis. The sequence goes on from JAQPPZ010002855.1 coordinate 959,114, forward strand.
TTAGAGAAGGAGGAGGATGTAGATCCTAAGGATCAGGAGTCTCCTCTCTAGGCTCAATTGCACCAGGTGGAGGCTGAGTTGTAGACTTCCCAGATACAGGTTTAGCAGTGGGATGCCACTATCGCTGATCTTCAGAGATAGGTTGTTCAACTTACTATCGAGCGAGATGCTACTCGGAGTCAGGCTACCCCAGCTGTAGATGTAGATCTCGGGGCCGAGGTGAGATGACTATAGGAAATCATAGAGGAGGATGATGCTCAGATGACCTCAGATGCTGCCTACATTGCTACCCTTAGGTCATAGATACGATTGCTAGGTGCTACCCCTTGGGAGAGGCCCATAGTAGGGAGTTTATAGCACAACATGCAGAGCACTTCCAAGCAGTCTTCAGCTCGATCGAGTCATAGGACCAAGTCCTGGATAGAGCATACTGGAGGTGCCAACTCTATGCTGCCTCCTAGAGGGGGTGGTGAGGGTGGTGGTGAGGCTAGTGGTGTAGGCCACTCTTGATTTGCCATGACTTATTTGATACTTTATACCTATTTTTGGGTGTAAGGTCGCCTGACCTACATGGTTATAGCCTTATTGATGATTTTTGTACTTACATGTACTTATTTGACACATGACTATATGATATCTAGACTTTATGACTCACATGTGTATTTCTTCATGATTATGCTTTTACGTTTATGTGATGTAGTATTATGATTTCATGATGTGATGTGATTTAATGCTTCATGATGTTATGCGATGGGATAGATGTATGCTTAGATGATGCTTTTACCTATATGTGCAGGTGTATTATTTATGATGTACACAGATGATTTAGTTTAGATGATGTATGTTCCATGATGTGTGAATGACTAGATGGTATGATGTAGATGATGGTACGGATGCCTATGTGGATGGAATACCTACTTGTTATATGCATGTCTAAATTTGATGTATTGATATGATGAATGCAATGTTTGTAATGCACTATTTATGTGATGGTAATCTAATGCAAATGAACCTGTATGCTTTAATCACTTAAAACATATTAATTATTAGGTATGAGTTTAACAATCTAATGAACAACACCACAAAATGTATAACAATCATGAATGTAAATAATAACTCTTAGCATAAGAATTTATTATTTAAACATCCTTATGTGAAATGAGATGATGTGAATTATGTGATTGTGATATGAAATGATTTATTGTTATGTATGATTTTGATGTTTGATGTATGATTATGAGATGGAATGATTTGTTGCTATGTATGATTTTTGAGGTTTTCCATGAGACTCAAACACTCTAGTTACTTTATCAAAAGTTGTATACTAACCATACAGAGCCCCTGAAGGATAAAGTTCTATCATGAAGACCTAGATACTCATTATCCCTATGTGTGCACATGAATATATTAGACAAAACATAAGCATACCCCAGTTCTAGAGGGGATTCATTCAACCCATTGCTGTATTGGGGATCCTCAAATGTTCCTCCCGACCCTAAGATGGACTCAGTTGGATTAAACTATTAGGCGGTACAAGACACCTAAGGCTAGCTCTTCCACATGCAAACATTGGTCTGTACCAAAGCAAGATACTTGTGACATACATATCGTCATGTGTAAGGTTCAACTATGCTGAGAATTCTAGGGATTCAAGTTCTATACTCCCTTCTTTTCTTCATACTTATTGGGATACTTGCTCATGATATAGTGATGAAAATCACTGTTTATTTTGAATTTTTGTTTTTTTTCTTTTATTTTGAGCAAGGGATTTATGTAGTGATGATAATAACTGTTCACTTTGTTTGTTTTTGAATTTTGAATTTTGCTTTGTTTGGGATTTTTGCTTATTTTGATTAAAGCAAGGGATTTTAGGTAGGGATGAACTTGTCCTTTTGCCAATTCTCAACATTTCTGAACCGGTCGCACAGGGGGATGAGCAAGTTAAACTTTTCACCTTAGGATACCTAATATCGCTTCACAAAATTCATATTTACCTTGTTCCAACTAGGATTTTAGTGTTTTTATTAGTGATGGGATTTTGAGATATACCAGGTGCTATCAAATCTAAACCTCATCTATCAAAAGCAAAGATAACTTTCTACAAAATTTGATAAAACTACTAGGTATGGTTGAGTGACCGACCAACCTTAGTATGTTCCTTATAGAAACAAGAAGGGGTTGTGTTGAAAAACACAACTACACACATGGGTTATGGATGATGGTGGATTTTGAAGATGCATGATTGAGGTACAAACATGGTGTCATTTGTGAGATTGTAAACACAAATGTATCTAATGTAAATGCAATGGATGCAAATGCCTATATGCAATGCATCTATATGAATGCAAATGTGGAATGAAATGCATAATGCAAATGTTTTTGTATTTTTGTGTTTTACAATTGTTTTTGAATTTTTGATTATTTTAAATTGTTTTTGAACTTTTACGTTTTTGCTTTTGACCAACGGGTTTATGATGCCCTTGAATTGACCAAAGGATTTAATATGCCTTTGGAGCCTTTTGTATTTGACCAAAGGGCTTTAAGATACCTTTGGAGCTTTTTTTGTAATTTGACCAAAGGGCTTTAAGATGCCTTTGGAGCCTTTTTTATTTGACCAAAGGGCTTTAAGATACCTTTGGAGCCTTTTGTGATTTGACAAAAGGGCTTTAAGATGCCTTTGGAGCCTTTTGTGATTTTTTTTTATTTTAATGTTTTCTGATTTGTTTGGATTTTTTATGATTTTATTATTTTTTAAACTTTTGAAGTTATTTGAATGTTTTTGATATTTTTGGTTGCTTTATGTGTGGAATACCTTTAAATGAATGATGTTGAGAGGCTTCGGATCCTCAATACCTTCTAGTATTGTTAGGCGATATGCCCTAGGCCCAATCTTCTCAGAGATGATGTAGGGCCCTATCCAGTTGGTCATAAATTTATCTCGTAGATGCGGTGATAGATTTGAGTTTTGTTGGTTCTCTTTGAGCACAAGATCACCAACTTTAAAGTCTCTTAGGTGGACTCTAGTATTGTAAGCTCGTGTTAGATGATCTTGGTAGATGTGAAGATGCTCCAAAGCATTGATGCATCATTCATCTAGAAGGGTTAGCTGATCCAGGTGAGCTTGTCGTGTAGTGTCATCATTGATGAACTCCTTCAATACGATGCACAATGTTGGAATTTCTAACTCTAAGGGCATGATGGCCTCAACACCATATACAAGAAAAAATGGGGTTACCCCAGTGGGTGTCCGTACGCTAGTCCTATAAGCCCATAATGCTAAGGGTAATTGCAGATGCCAATCCTTGTGATTTTCTTTCACCGTATTCTTTAGAATGACTACTATTATCTTGTTTGAGGCTTCTGCTTGCCCATTTGCCTATGGATAGTATGGTGTCACAAAGTTGTGCTGAATGTTGTACTTGGTCATTAAAGCTCACATATTTTTGTTTTTGAATGATGGTCCATTATCCGAGATTATTTTGAAAGGTACCCCAAAATGACAAATGATATTATGGAGTATGAACTCCACAATCCGAGGACCAATTATCGATGTCAAGGGGACCACTTCTACCCACTTGGTGAAGTATTCAATAGCCATTAAGATAAATATGTGTTGGCCTGATAATGGGGGAGAGATTTTTTTGATTAGATCGAACCCCCACTGAGAAAAGGGCCAAGCTACTTGGATGGGCTGTAAGGCCTGAGATGGCAAGTGTGTCAAATTCGCATGATGTTGACATTTAACACATTTCTTGACATACTCATAGCAATAATTTTCCATGGTGGGCCAGTAATAACCCATCCGAAGGATGCGCTTGACAATGGCCATGCCGTTGAAGTGGCCACCGCATGTACCATCATGAGCTTGAGAAATTTCCCAAGCTGATTCTTGGGACTCTAAGAAATGAAGGAGGACTCCATCGTAACCTCGATGATACAATATGCCTCCTAGAAAGACATATCTTATCACTTTTTTTTTGAATTCTCACTTCTCGGCATGCAATAGTCCCTGTGGGACACTTCCAAGTCTTAAGAAATCTTGCAACTAGGAAAGCCAGTCCTGATATGCTACAACCTCGATTGATAAGATGGCTTGTGCCTCCTATGATTTGATTTGCACAAACATAGATTGAGAGATAACCTTGTGGTGAATAGTGGTACCATTCCCCATAGGACCTGGGGAGATCAAGGACCCCCAAGGTGCCTTCTTTAAGAAGTCTTTGGCTTTACAGAACCAGTCCTGGTCTGGCTCTATATGAATCATGTTGACATATTCCTTGTTATCCAAAGCCTCATGCTGGATCGCTGAATGCGAGAGCATTTTGATGTGGATGGTCGTGAAATCGGTAGATGGATTTTGAGGGATCAAGGATCCTAGAGATGCCATGGTGTCTGTAAATATATTTGATGAATGAGGGATGGCCTCGATGTCATACCATTCTAGTCTGGCTAGATAGGTGTCAACAAGCTCTTTGTAAGCTTTTAGGATTGGATCCCAACATTGAAATAGTCCTTTGACTTGGTTGACTATGAGTAGGGAGTCATCAAAGATATTTAACCTTTTGATTCTCATGGAAATGGTTGTTTGGAGACCCAAGATTAGGGCCTCATATTCGGTGTTGTTATTGGTGCATGAGAAGTCTAACTTGAATGACAAGGGCATTGGAGCACCTTGTGGCATGAAAAAGATAATTCCTGCACCGCCTCCTTGCTCACACTTTGAACCGTCAAAGAACAAAGTCATGTCAGCTTCATTTTCTGGTTCTTCGGGCTCGGGTGCTTCTGATAGTGCAAAAAATACATCATCAGGAAGCTCTATGGTGAGGGGCCTACTATTCTGAAGAGGTGCCTCAGCCATTTGATCAGCTATGACTTGTCCCTTGATGGAATTTTGGCTTATGAACTCTAGATCAAATTCTGTCAATAGCATGATCCACTTTGCAGTACGTGTGTTATGATATGTCTTGCTCATCATATACTACAAAGGATTTTGCTTGGATATTACATATGTTGTATGACTCAGCATGTAGTGGTGCAATTTCTTGGTTGTGAAGACCACTGCTAAACATAGTTTCTCCACGTATGCATATCCAATTTTGTAGCTCACCAATGTGTGGTTGATGTAATATATTGCTTGCTCTTTGTCTTGCGCATTCTTTTGGGACAACATGGTGCCTAAAGAAAAATCAATAGCAGATATATACAGTAGGAAGGGCATGTCTAGCCTTGGTGGGGCTAAGACTAGTGGTATTGCTAAGTATTCCTTGATTTTAGCAAAGGCTTGCTGACATTCTTCATCCCATTGGAATGGGACCCCCTTGTGTAGCAGTCAATTCATGGGTCAACATTTGTCTGATAGCTATGCGATAAATCACTTTATGGATGCTACTTTGCCCTATAGGCTTCTCAATTCTTTGATGTTCATGGGTGGGGCCATTTCCAGGATAGCCTTTACCTTTGTTGGGTCTACCTTGATGCCTCATTTAGAAATGATGAATCCCAAGAGTTTTCTAGAAGTTACACCAAAGACGCATTTCTTGGGATTCAACCTAACATTGTGCTCAATCAGGTGATCGAAGACCTTTGTGAGGGTCTCAACATGCTCTTTACATAGTAATGACTTAGCCAATAAGTCATCAATGTAGTCTTCCAAGATTTGATGCATGTAGTCATGGAAGATGTATGTCATCACTCAATGGTATGTGGCACCAACATTTTTAAGGCCGAATGGCATCACCCTATAATAGAATGTCCCCCATGGAGTGGTAAACGTGGTTTTATGCTGGTCTTCAAGTTTAATCTGAATCTGATTGTAACCAAAAAAATCGTCCATTAGGGAGAGCATCTCATGACCTGCAGTTGCATCTACAAGAGCATCTATTTTGGGCAACGAGAATGAATCCTTTGGAGTTGCCTTGTTGAGATCCCTGAAGTCCATGCAAATGCGGACTCTTCCATCAGGTTTTCCTATGGGTACCATGTTTGATACCCATTCCAGATAGTCGATGGGAACAATAAAGACCACATCCAATAATTTTTGCAATTCATTCTTAACCATCAAAGCGACGGTTGGATGCATCTTTCTGAGTTTTTGCTTGACCAATTTCTTCATGGGGTCTATCAAAATGTTGTGGACAACCAACTTTAGATATAGCCTCAACATGTCCTTGTAGGTCCAAGAAAAGAGATTTGGTCTCTCTCTTAGTAGAGGAATTATGATGGCCTATTCTTTTGGAGATAAGCTTTCTCTGAACTTGAATTTCCTTGGTTGAGATGGATCATCATTGATGTCTACCTTGAAAGTCTCCTCTATTACCATATGTGACCCCTCCTCCAATTGGTGAGGTGTGGGGATTAGATGAATGTCATCTGCTAGATTTATGGTTCCTACTGACTCAGGGTCCAAACCAGCATGATAGACATCATGCGCATAGCCTTATGCAAAGTGAAATGGTTGTAACATCTCTTCACTAGGGAAGAAATCCTTAGGCTCTAAGGGTGAATTAGTGTGATCCCAATCAATAACATCTATGTTGAGACATAGTGGTTTTGAAGGATCGATTGGGTTATGGAGTGGAGTGGTCAAATCAATGGAGATCATGTTGATGGATGGAATGAAATCTCCAGGACCACATGGGTGAAACTCTACCTCGAGGGGGTGCTCTCTATGCTCACGATGAGGCTCTAGGGGTATCAGAATCTTAGGATCTAGGTGATGGATAGATGAAATTATGGGATCATTAGGTAATAGTTACTCTCCAAAAGTTGGTGGATCTGGATTGACCATTTGATGAATGGCATCTAGATTTAGAGGCCTTCCCAAGAAGTGAAGGCCGAGATCTATGGTACGTAGCACTACTTCTCTCTCAATAAGCAAGTTGACTAGATGCAAGTGGTGAGGCCCAAGATAGGCATTCTTAGTCTCATCCTCGAAGTCATCATCACTTATCCAAAAACCATTGGCATTTATTTTGGCCCTATAATGGGGTGATGGCTTATCTACTGATGCCCTAGATAGGCCAACTCAGTCTCATCTTCATAGTCATTATCACTTATGAAGAATCCATTAGCATTTGTCTCTGGCCCAACGATGTGGCCTGCATGTCCTAGCCACAAGTAGGCCATTTCTATTGAGTCCTCTGACTCATAGTCACTTTCATTTTACATGTATCCTTCCTCATCTGAGATGTATTTACTCTCATCTGAGATGTAGCCACTTTCTGTGTGGCCTATCCAGGCAAGGTTTTGCACATACTAAGGCCCATTATAGGCCAATCTAGATTCATATCTATCCTCCCTTGGGACATAGCTATACTCCACTATCTTGTGTCATTGCATTGGCTATTCCTCCCATCGGATAGATCTTGATGAAGGTGCTTTGAAATAGGATTCAGGGTGATATATCTTAAGAGGTGTGATATTGACTATCAACACTCATTCATCACCCCAAAGGTTTCTACCAAGGCGTCGATAGGGGTTCTAATCAATGTCCTATTAGAACCCAATGTTTACCCTACCTAAGGCTACCTCTAAAGAGTCATCACGGCTTTGTATTTGATATCCTAGACCACACCTATCAGTAGGTAGTTGATACTATGGTTAAAATGGTAGTTTGTACCCCTTCTCATATAGGCCTAGGCCATAGCCATGCCAATGACATTGTTCAAAGTATCTTAGTGTGAACTCGAGGTTTGATAAGTAATGGACACTCATAGTGAATGGCTCATCTTCATCCTTCTATGGGTCAGGCATAGTGTGAGCGTAGTCTAGACCTACGTATATGAAGTTAGTCTAGTTAGGCGAGATCCCTAAGGGAACCACCATCCCCACTAGTAGATTTGGGACTCTTGGTTCCCCCATGTCTTGTGCAGACTCAATGATTGGTGTGAAAGTCACATTTTGCACAAGATATTCTCCTAGCATTGTGTTGGCTAGGTGCACTATCACATGGGGTGCAGATGATACTATTGATGATGCAGGTGAGGCAGGCTAAGGTACCTCCTTGACTCTTTCTTGGGAATGCTCCTCCTCCATGGGAGTAGGGATTCCTACCACTGCTTTGGTCGCATGCTCTTGGGACCCTTCCTCCACTAGGGGTGCTTTCAGATTTTGTTTACCCTTAGCCTTATCTGTCAAAGGATTTTTAGAATTGTTAGTGGCTTTGGATGTAGGAGGTGGTGCCGATGTGGATGGGTCACCTTGCACTGATCTGCTCTTGCTTCCTAGCTGCATGGTTGGAGATGAAGGTATGATGTACAAGTGCATTGATGGTAGGTCAAAACCTCCCAGTAAGTCCACTTGATGCACATACTTGAATGGCTCTTCATCATATGGGACCACATGCACTTGTCCCTCATGCACGTACTTGATGCATTGGTGCAAAATTGAGGGTACGCACTACATGTCCCTAATCTAGGGATGCCCTAGAAGGATATTATATTGCATTGCCCCTTCTAACACATGACACATCACAGGGATGGTCTTATACCCTAATTTTATAGGTAAAATGATTGTGCCCACTATGGTGCATAGCACATCATTAAAATCCCTAAGGGTGTATGAAGTCGGGACGATGTTGGACTTGGGTATCTTCAAGTGCCCTATAGCCTTGGTAGTAATGATGTTGATTGATGAGCCTGTATCAATCAAAACCCGCTTGAATGGTATGTTATTGATAGATGCAATGATGTGCAAAGGTGGGTCCACTATAGTAGTTGGCACTTCTTTGATTTCATGATCATAAAAATGTATCACGGGCTCTTGGCACTATTGAACTTGCCCCACAAAATGTGTGAACACATCTGGGTTCTGGGGCTGGAGCTCGATTGATCTCAAAATCTCCATTAACATCTCCTTGTGCCTAGGGGACTGTTGTATAAGCTCATAGATGGATAATTTGGTTGGAGTCATTTGTATATTTTGCTCTAATCTACTTCGAACCGTTACTACAGGTCTCACTGGTGGACCTGGAGGATTATTTTGCACCTACCTCTATCGAGGTGCAACTAGTATATTTATGGGAGCCATAAGTGGCTGTGGTTGCCCATATATCTGACTCTTGGTTGCTACATTGACCAATTCAACCATTTTGATGCATCCTTGAATAGGTGGCTCGACTCGAACTTGGTTGACCTGCATGCACCCTGATCCCTAGGGGCTTCATGATTGGGTAATGGGTTCCTGAATATACCCATATCCCTATTGTCAGGAGCCAATGAGTTATCAACTTTGAGCTCTCCCTTCTCAATCATGTTCTGCACGACATTCTTAAATCCCATGCAATTCTTGATGTCATGACCTCGATATCCTATGGTATGGGTAGTGGTGATATTCCCTGTATCCCCTTGGCTTGGGATGGTTAGGGTCAAGCAGTTGTATGTCAAGAAATATTATCCTCTGTACCTTATTCAATTGGTTGAATATCGACTGCATCGATTCATTCAGAGGCATGAAATAATGAGGTGGTCGATGTTCCCTATTTTGGCCCTGGTTTTTCTTGGGATCATAGTTAGCCGGTGGGGGTTGCACCTGATAATTTTGTGGTTGTTGTCCATTTCCCCCTTGTGGTGCGAGCCAATACAACCTGATTAACCTAAGCAGGCTTGGCCTGCTTTTGCTTGTTCTTGTTGTTATGATTGTTCTTGCTCCATTCTTTCTTGTTGTAGAGCTTGAGGTCTCCCTCATCGACCTTGATGTCTTCGATAATCTTGGCTTGAGCCAAGGCTTCTTCGAATGAATTGTACTATTATAGTTGTAATAATAGAGAGATATGCTTTGTGCACTCTTAATGAAAATTCAAACAAGCTCTTCTATGGGGATAAGGAATGATAGATTCACCATGAGTTTTCTCCACATATCCCCATAATCCATAATTGGATCATCATCATATTACTTCAAATAGTCAGATCCGATAAGTTCACCTTCTTCTTAGTCCCGAAGGAGAAATGTTCTAAGAACACATTTACTAGTTGTTTGAAACCGGTAATGTTGCTCTTAGGCAATTGGTTGAACCATTGGGTTGTTGCACCCAAGAATGTCATGATGAATATTCTTAGCATTAGGGCATCATCTTTGTCCAAGTGGAAGCATGTATTCATGAAGTTGGTCATGTGTTCTTGCGCATCTCCCTCTCCCTTGAATTTATCCAACCTAGGCATCTCAAAGTGCCTAGGATATGCGGGACTTGGGACTGATGGGCATAAAGGCTGGTTGTGTATCTTGTCTAATGTTGGATTTTGTCCATTTGTGTCCTTCTTGAGAGACTTGACTCTCTCAGTGAGTATTTGGTATACCTTCGAGGCGATAATATCATGCTCTTGAAGGTCCGCTCACGGTGGTAAGGGAGGTATTCCGATGTTTGCCTCAATCGTGAATCTATACTCTTCTCCCATAACCATACTTGGAGGTTTAGGCAAGGGTGGTTACTTATCTTCTATCCTTGTCTGGCCCCCATTGAATTGCATTTGCTCGAGTTCCAGGTGTTGTTGATGTTGTGGAGCGTGGTGAATATGCTCATATCTAGCACCTCTCTCGTGGGGAGAATCGACACGCCTCTCATGTTGATACCTTTCACCAGCTATATGTGCATCTATTCGAGCTATCTTCTCTGCTAGCTCCTCATGCTTTGCTCTTTCTTCTCTTAAGAGTTTCTCTTGTAAGCGTAGGCACATTTTCCTGCACTCCTCTTGCTCGATATCTTCCACATGCTTTCTATCAATGCGTAGCTCTTCTTCCAACCTATGTAGGTGGTTAGAGTGACCTGCTATTGAGGGCTCATGTCTTTCTACCTCTATGCGAGGAATTCTAATATTGAGACCCCTCGGGGAGGTTCCTATTGTGTGTCTACCCCTATCTGCTAGGGTGACTTGCTCTATGTACTATGTTAAGGGTTGAGTATGCTCATGATCTGAAGTAGTGTATGTGTTGCGGGATCACTTTGTAGCTTCCCTTGGTTCATTGATGCATCTAGTGGCTATACTATGTGAACTTCTTGAAGCAAAATGCTTGGTAGCAATACTTCTCAGAGCTGGTCTTGAGGGAAACTGATCCAGCCCATCTAATTATCTAGTTCTCCATGGCTGATCCCATGGAGTGTCATTGACACCAATGAGGTTGTGATCTAGAGGTATTCTCCCATATTCTAGGAGGCTATAGGATGTCCTTGGTCTACGATTTGATGCAGGCCTATTATCTTACCCCTTAGTGGGCTGATTTGTTCTATGTGTATCATATGATGCTTGGGATATTGCCTCCCTTTCTTGCCTGTGCGATGATGGAGGCCTTGTTACCTCCTCATGCTAGTGTGAAGACGAGGACCTTGAAGCCTCTACATGTTTATGCGATGAGGGAGGTCGTGATGTCTCTGCACGTCAATGTGAAGAAGGAGGTCGCGATGCCTCTATGTGTTTATGGGAAGAAGGAGGTCGTGATGCCTTTGTGTGTCTATATGATGAGAGGTGCCATGAAGAATCCTCATTTCTATGTGATGAGGGGGGCCTTGAGGCCTCCTCATGTCTATGTGATGGAGACCTAGGAAGTGGATCTCTCATTGGGGTCTCTCGTGGAGTCCCCCCAAGGGTTGAGTTGTCACCCCTAAGACTTGTCAAACTTCTTCCAATAACATTATGGGTGGGCGGCTCAATGCCAGTGTGTTTGTGAGAGTTAGGAGCACTAGTTTCCCCCTCGATCATGGATCGGGGGTGGTTGCTCCATGTGTTCACCATTCTGACTTGAGTTATCTTCTTGATTAGTTTCCAAATTTCATACACAAGGCAAGTAGATTTTTATCTCTCTTAAGGATTAACATGTTCCCTAAACTATTTGGTGTGTTTGGATTTGTTGATGATCTTGATTATTTTTGTCTATGCTCCAGACTTGGAATGAGGGAACTCAATCAAAGTGGAAACTAAGAACACTAGTGCCGAACATGATTTCTCAAAAGAGTCTAGGGTACACCACTTAAATCCTAGTGGGGGGTTTGTCTAGCTCTTCCACTATGCCATAGTGGGAGACAGTTTGAACACAAGTGCCTTGTACCAACTTAAAAATAGTTCCCTATTCCATCTAAGGACATCTAGGGGGTAAGCCGGTGGAAGGAGATGAATTCCAAAGTCATCGATCTGAATTGGGGGTTGGTGATGAAATCCAACCTTACCAATGTTATGATAGAACGTGCAAGTGTGTGGTGTTATTTTTAGCTTTTGAAACATAAAACGATGCATCAACCAACATTCATGCTTTAATTCACTATATGCCTAGAAAGAACATTTTGTTTTTAGAAGGATGCATGTTTAATGTAATCTAGATGATCTTTATGTAATGCACTTCCTACTTTGTGAATGGGCGGCCACTGATTGGGCCACATGCAAGCAAACCAACATACAATGGCCTAGCACACTGGAGACTAGGGTAGACCTTACAAGTAGAGGTCTACTATTCCTAGAAGCGCCTAGAGGAAACTGAAGAAATCTAAGAAACTTACAATATAGTTTTTATTTCATTTTCTTCATTTTTCCCTACTTAGCTATGTTTTTGCTTGCTATTTCTAGAAAATAAATATAGACAAAAAGTCATAGAGAATTAGAAATGTGTACCAACCTCAATTCCTCACATGATGATGACTTGGCTGACCTCTGTCTCTATTTTCCTATTAGCCATTGTTGACTAGAGTGGCTGATTTTGGCTGCTGATAGCTATAGCGACTAAGATATACTGGCCATTATTGATAAGAGTGGCTAGACCTGCATAGAGAAAAATACTTGAAACATTAGTAAATCGGTCGAAAAACAAAAACCTGGTGGGGGTCCCATCGTGATCACCATCTGTGCGACCCTAGGAGGTGTGCACCACAACTGAACTAGCTTGCAAAGACTGCTTCTATGTATTTATTATATCAAATCAAAAAGGAATGAACATGCAAATGATACATAAATAAGGAAAACAAGTAAATATGCTTTTTATTGATATTTCCAATCCACGGTTACATATTCGTCCCTCTAAGGGATATCCAGTGTATGATACAATAAGTTACAAGTGAGCTACAAGCGATGGTGGAGTGAATCCCCTCGCTAAGGGGTGATGCACTTTCGTAGGCCTCCCGATCCTGCACATGAAACTATATGAGGGCTCATAGATGCCTCCTTCTCTAGGTCTACCTTTGGAGGGATCCTAATGCTCTTGATGTTGTATCCGATTATATAGACTTGTACTTGCATTCATGGAAACAACATAGCATCGTAAGTAGTATGGACTGCCTCTCCAGAAGAGGCTTTTGTTAGCAAAACTGATAAACAATATAAATGATCATGATATACCAAGTAATAAACTGCATATAGAGATATGAAATATGAAGTAAATGCATTAATGAAACCAGATCTAGACTATGATTAAGCAGTAAAATGAGCAATACTAAATCTAACTAACAGTAGAAAGAAATAATGCTTATGCCCTAGGATATGCCTGCGGGCCACTATCCGAGACAGCAATCGCAATATGAAGCTTCTCTCATTGTGAATCTAGGATTTGTGCGCTATCCTCCTTGCTATAATTGATGTTCAAGGGTCATCGAATGTGTCTCCTACACGGATTGGTGATTGAGAATGGTGAATGTGAGGAACTTGATACAAGAATGTAGCACATCCGAACGATGCTCCAATACTCCTCAAGGGGTGTAGCTTGGTTCTCCATTTCGTCAGGGCTTCGCTGCTTAGCTTTGAAACTTCATGGATCCTTTGCTTTTTGTGGGAGAGTCTATATGTAGACTTCCCTCTCAGATCTGGACCTTGGCTTCCTAGAGAAGCTTCAATCCAAATTGCATGTGACTAACCATTTTGGGTGGGAAGCATTAGTCACTAATTTTGCATTGAAGGGGTATTTAGGAGGAACTCATGGAGTTCCTCACCAAAATCTTCCCAAATTCCATGTAGAGGTGCAGTCAAACTATGTGATCTAGTATCGTATTCATGACCAGACTATTTGTGATATTGGTCGCTATCAGGTCTAGAAGCCAGGTCTAGTTGTTGTAGTCTCCAGCGACCAGATGTGCTTGGTCACTCTGCCTGAGAGTGGCCAAGCCTAGATGGGCTAGAACTACCCTACTTGAGTGGTTAGGACCATTGCTTGCTCTTAGAGAAATCCAAGAGGGTTCATATGGTTTGCAAATGTGCCCATATGGGTAGTCTCCTAAACATGATACATTTTAGGTGTCTACACCACACATAAGATAAACATATCCTATCCCTTGGATTTACATCAAGCTAGATGTATACTTAACACCAACATGACTCTTGACTTACTACAAACTTGCACACCTAATTATATAACAATTGGACTCATACTACACATTGACACATACATTCAAGAAAATATAAAGTGCATACCTAACCTAATAACACAACCTCTAAACTATGACAATGCTACCAAATAATTTAATAAATTCCAACATGATGAATGTAGCTATTATTTGGAAAGCATTAGTGAAGGTTTTTCCATTAGTGGGTAATGTTTTAGTCTAGAAAATAGAAAATGGGAAGAAAGTAAGGATAGTAAATGACCCCTATATGGGGAATGGAGGGGATTACTAGTTGTCTCAAAACTTAATAGAACATATAAATAGACAAGGGCTTAGAGTATTGGAAGATATAGCATTTATGGATAAAAAAAGTTTATGGAATTGGGGTGGCTTTTAGCATAAGAATTACTTTTATAAGGAAATGAAGTTGAGCAATGGAGCAATTATACAAGGGAGTTGCCAAGGGATTTTCTAATATTCATACAAGAAGAAGACTCTTTAGTATGTTCAAAGAACCTAGTTAGTGGAAAATTTATAGCTAAGGAAGGATACAAGACAAATTTTTAATAAAATAATGAGGAGGTCCTTTAGTGGTGGATCAAAATTTGGAACATAAAAGCACCCTTGAAAATCATATTTTTTATTGGTTAGATTTAGCTAAGAATGCATTGACATGGTATGTTCTACAAAAGAGGTCCTAGTAGGGTCCAAGTCAATACATACTATGTAAAAGAGAAGAAGAAACAATGGATCATTTATTGGTTAGATTTAGCTAAGAATGCATTGACATGGTATGTTCTACAAAAGAGGTCCTAGTAGGGTCCAAGTCAATACATACTATGTAAAAGAGAAGAAGAAACAATGGATCATTTATTGGTTCATTGTGATTTATTGAGAGAAGTGTGAAGGTCTATTATACCCATGATTAAAGAGAAAGGATAATGGAAATCAAGGAATCTATTGTAGAATACATATTAATATTTCAAAGATAAAGGTTTAAAGGAATATAAGTGTATTCCATTAATAGTGGCATGGGGTATATAGTTGGCAAGAAATTCTATGTTTTTTAAGAGTAATAAAATTCTATCTATACAAGTCCAAGCTTAGATCAAGTATATTTATGAAGGCATACACAATCCTCAAAATATAAGTTTGTAAGATAGATTGGTAGTTTAGCAGTGGTTATTATGAAGTCTTAGGATTTTTTCCTTGTAGCTTGTCAAGACAATTTAGATAGATATGGGGTAGGAGTGTTATATCATGATGCAAATCATAAATTCACTTTCAATGTAGGTCTTAGTAAAGCTACCAATAATGTGGTATAATGGAAGGATTTTACATTTTTATTAAGAATGGTAGTGAAATAGGAAATAATAAAAATCCAAGTTTTTGGCGACTCAAAATTAGTGGTGGATTGGATTTTGGAATTAGTGGGGATGTAAAATTTGATACTTAGGCCTTATTATGAGGAGGTGAAACTACTAGAAGCATATTTTATAGAGATCTATTATAAACATATCTCTAGGAAACTAAATGACGAAGCATATTGTCTATCAAAAGTTGCCTTGGATATTCTAGTTGGCACTTGATTAAAATAAGGAATAGTGTATGGCACTATGATTCCACCAGTTTGTACCTATTTGATACTTTTTACCTTTTGATATAAATAGTAGTTTAGAACATCCTTTGTGTTTTTTTAATGTATTTTGATAATTAAGGTCATACATGTAATATGGTTTATGGATATAGGTCTAAAGTATTAAAGTGAGACTCTATAAGATGATTGAAGGATCGTAATAGAATGTTTTTATTGTAATAGTCTGATGGAATTTTAAAAGAAATTTGAGTCATTGTTGGGAGGTTCTAGAATAACATTAAATGAGGTTATTTAGTAAGGCCTATACAAGGGTATAAAATACTAATTTTTAAAACTCTGAAATGGAAGTAACTATTTTTTTCATAGAATATATATCACCACTTCAATGCCCACTTCCCAAAATTCATCAATCACCACTTCCACTTGATCCAAATTTTAAACTCCAAAAATATTGGCCAATATCTATGGAACTTATATATTAATAATGTGGTTTTAAGAATCATTATATCATGCTCAAATTTCTCATCCTTGATAGTCACTTTTGGTGTAGTATCTACTATGTGGATAGAGTTTACCATAGATTTGATTTTCCTCTCATTGCTAAGTAGGGCATCCTTGCTTCTAGTAAGAACTTTCAAAAATGATTTTTTTGCCATGTTATCTAGGTTTTGTTCACATAATTCCTTTATTTTTTAGTTTCACCTAAGATCTAAAATAAGAAGAAGTGGTGCCCAGTCCTTGATTATACTTTGCTTCCTACTTCCTGCTAACACTTCTTAATCTTGGCTCACATTCATAATTATAGCTCTATCTTGATAAATAAGTATGAAATGTGAGATTTTTTTTTTAATTTATATTTAAACAAGTTTTAGCTTTAAACACACATATACAATAAATAAAAAAATAATCTCATACAAAAGTTTGTACACAGGAAAATGTATTATTGTGCGTGGTGGTGGCATAGAAAATACAGAAAAATGCGTACTTGTGAACAATTTTGGAATAGAATATGGGGAAGAATTGGCCACTGTAACCCCATTCACAATGCCATTCTCTGTAAGATCATCCAAACATAAATATGCTAAAGTTAAAATAATGCATTAAAAATAATAATAACACATTATTCTCATAAATTTTAATAGCACGAGCTTCTCAAACGTGGCTTGCAACCTCCGAGATAGGCAATAGCCTTAATACCATTTCCATTGTAACTAATTGTTGTAATGAGTGAATGATAGTGGACATAGATTTATAGAATTTGGATACTGGATTTATAGGAGCTCTAAAATTTAACTTTAATTTGGTTTAATATACAGTGCTTTCTTATATCCAATATATAAATATGAATTTAAAATCATTACACCGGTAGGATTTTATATTTATTCTTTTTAATTTACCCGTAAATTAAATATCATTACACGGGCAGGATTTCATACTTATTCTTTTTAGTTTACCCGTATTAAAATTCAAAGTAGAATTCTATATGATATTTTTACGTGATAAGCCTTTTCCACCCAGTATATTATGATTTTGGATAAGACAATTAGGTATGTGTTTTAGTGTTATATTTAAAAAATTTTGTTTATAAATAAATATTTAAATGTTTTATAAGGATAGCATGGTTAGGGTTTTGGTTTTTTTCCAAAGGTTGAAGGTTCAAAATAGTATACTTAGAAGGGAAGAGGATAAGGTTGACAGTAAGGGAAGAGGATAAGGTCGACAGTAAGTGAGAGAGTGGTTGTAAATCTTGCTAACCCAACGGACTAAAATTTATAATGACAATTGTGTATTAAAAAAAAATATATATATATATTTATTAAAAATTAACTGATTATTTTTTTAAGTTAACAACCTTCCTTGAGTGTAGGAGGCTTTAACATCATTTCCATTGCAAGTGCAAATTATTACTGTAATGAGTGAATTATGTGGTTATATCATTGGCATCTTTTGTTACAGAGAATCATACTTCATAATTTAAATTTGATTGATTATAATCGTCTTCAAACAACATGGTCCCGAAGGACGAAAAGTTCTCATCTAGATCCCTAAACAATGAAAATCATAAAACACTCATCCAAAAGTAAATCATTCAAATAAAAATAATGAAGGCCTTTATAAGTAATTGGTGAACTTGGAGTAGAAGGAAGAAAAGCATTAGAACCAAGGTATTACATGCACATGTTCAAATATTTTCCTAAGAATGGACTACTCAAAGAAGAAGACAATTTTTTAATTCCTAATGCTCATCCAAAAACATCAAGTAAATATATCTCAAAACTATATTATCAAAAGATTAACTGACACAATTTCCAAAGGAAAAAACACATGCAAAAGTGAAAAAAAGTTAAAAAAAAATATTTCAATCAATTTTAACCAATATCGAGGAGAAAATCAAGAAGATTTAAGCCTTGCATTTATAGTGGGAAGAAGAAGAAAAAATGTACAAAATTTGAATGTTGACTTGATTAAAAGAAAAAAATATTGTTCTTTTAAAAGAAATTGAAAATATGGAAGGAAATTTTTCACCTCCAAGACTTGATCACAATGAAAAGTAGAGAAAGGTAAATTAGTAGAAAAATTCATATATCATTTTCATTCCAACACATGTAAGATAATAGTCGATGATCAATCAATTTAGTGGTCCATAATAGATTGAAGAACACAAGTTTATACTGAGAGTGGGGGTGAAAAGTATAATATAAACTTTTTATTTTCTTTCCAAAACAATATTTTCCAATGTTATCAATTTCAATAATTCTTCAAAGCGGTATTAACCAATATCATCAATAGTAGTATGAAGGTATTATACAAATCATCACACACATGAGAGACACAAATTTAACGTGGTTCACCCAATGTGGGTTACGTCCATAGAGAAAATATTTCTTATAAATTTTCTCAATAAATCTCTTGGGAACCAATTCCCTATTACAATTTTATGGGCCTCTACCCAAAGGAGATCTCAATCCCCTATGCTCAATTTTGTGGACCTCTATCCATAGGAGACATTTTTTCCCACTACTCTGGTTTGTGGACCTCTATCCAAGGGAGACCTCTATCCCCACTTCTCTAGTTTGTGGACCTCTATCCACAGGAGGCCTCTATCCCCACTGCTCTGGTTTGTGGACCTCTATCCATAGGAGACTTCTATCCCCAATGGTCTAGTTTATGGAGGTCTATCTATCGGATATATCTATCTCCACTACTCTGATTTGTGGACCTCTATCCACAGGAGACCTCTATACCCACTGCTCTAGTTTGTGGATCTCTATCTATAGGAGACATCTATCTCCATTGCTCTAATTTGTGCACCTCTATTCACAAGATATATCTATTACCACTACTATGATTTATGGACAACTATCCATAGGAGACACCTCTCCTCTCGGAACTAGTCTACTCTAAATCCAACTCAATATTCTACTCAAAAATTACTCCAAGCCTTCACACAAGGCTTTCTAAAATCTGTAGTAAAATCTACTCAACTCACTACTCCAATTTACACCATGCATACTCACAAGGCTTACTCAAATCAACAACAAAAATTGCTCATAAATATTTTCAAATCTGCACCAAGCCTACTCACAAGGCTTGCTAAAAACTGCTCTCAACTCTTACCCAAACCTACTTCAAGTTTTTTCACAAGACTTGCTCAAATCTACCTCAAACCTACTTCAAGTCTTCTCATAAGACTTACTTAAATATACTCACTATATTTTCTCAACTTTGCTCTAATATATGCTCAAAAATACTCATAACACATACTCATATCTGCTCATAACACATACTCAGATCTACTCATAAAACATACTCAAATCTGCTCATTATACATACTCAAGTCTTCTCATAACACATACTCAAATATGCTTCAATCTTGCTCATAAAATACCCAATATGTTCTTCACATTCATATGTATCACATTCATCAAATCAAATATCTACTTCATGCAAATTCTTTTCAATTTAAATCAAGCTAGTGTATAACTTTGCTTCACAAAACTGGTTTATGTTTCTTGCAAATTTTCTCTCAAAAATCAAACATAATAATACATAAACTTGCTTTATTAAACTGGTCTCTAACACTTACCTATTCACATTTAATGTCACTCACATCAATGCACAAATTATTCACAAATTCTTTCAACAAGTATGCACAATTTGTTCTCAAAACCCTAGCATAGTTGTCTCCAATTTTCTTCAATGATAATGCACAACTTGTTCACAAACCTCAGAACAAGTGTTCCAATCTCAATAAATAGTGAAGCATAATTTTATTCTCAAATACTAGCACATATATTTCCAACAATGCACATACATAATCCCTATTTCTCCACCTTATGATTCAAAAATATTTGTTCAATCAAACACCTTAAAGAAGTAATGATATCACCATACCTCTTAACTTGCTTTGATAAATATGTTCCCTCAAAACCTGTCTCAAAATAATTTCCCTTTCAAAGTGCCACTTCAAAACTTGTTAGTAGATCTCTCTTTCAAATCATCCACATTAAATGTTTCTTAAAAAATATGTGCTCAATAGAATCTAAAAATAATTCTCTATGACTCTCCTGTTGTTCTCAAAATAAAAAGCATAAAAAACCTCTCGAATTTCTTTTCCACCACACAAAAATTACAATAAAAAATTGAACCACAATAACACCTTATAACTCCTCACTATTGCATATAAAAAATAATACATTAAAGACAACAATATCTTATTTAATTTTTCTTCTAAAGCACTTACAAAAATAAACGACTTATTACACTTATGACTCCCTAAGTCAAATAGTGCACACTACGACCAAATAAGACTTATGACTCCTAATTTTAACCTTAGACAAAATTAATTTTTGTGCTTACTAAAAATCTACTATGATGAAAATCAACCCCAATACCTTTTTGCCTATCCACACCTTAGTACTGCTTAGGATGTCGCTAGGACAATAGTTCACACAAGAACATATATGCACGATATAACTCTTAAATCCTTCAACGATTCCTCTCTGTTAACAAAACAAAAAAACATCACCACCAAGGCTCAACCCTGAGACCTCCCACCTTCCATACATGTTAGTGATAATCGACCCTAAGACCTTTTACCTATCCTCATTGCTTAGGCTACCACTAGGCCAACTGTGCACACAAGAACATATATGCATGATATAACTCTTAAACCCTTCAACAATTCCTCTCTATCAATAAAAAACAAAACATCACTACTAAGGCTCGACCCTGAGACCTCCCACCCGCCCTACATGTTAGTATCACTTAGGCTAGCCACCTAGGCTCATCGTCCGCATAAGAACCAAATACCCAAAATAATATCTTTACCAACTTTGTCCTCTCTCCTTTTAGATTTTGTCTTCTCACTTATTTCCTATAGCTTTCAATTTTGCACTAAAGGGAATTTCAAGTTTTGCATCCAAATATAAATATTAGCAAGCATCCACATAAATGAAATAAATGAAACCTTTATATATATGCTTTTTGGTGTTTTGTGGGGGATCTCGATGCTTAGGAAAATATGAATGTTTGGAATATAAAATATTTTAAAATGTGTTCCCTCCAAGATTTTTGGTACCTCAAACTTTTTCAAACTCTTGTATTATAATATTTTAAATATTATAATATTATTTCTTAAATCTTGATCTTTGCAAAATAAAACCTTCTTCGTTTTCTTTTTCCTTTGCAGAACCTTTTGTGCCATGCAAATTTAAACTCTTTTCCATATTTTTTAGTATTTAAAATTTAATCCTTGAGCCTTCTTTTTTAATCCTTTGTACCAATGAAACATTTAATCCTATTTGACTTTATTTATTATATTTCAAATAAATATTATAAACCTTTTTCACCTTGCATAGACAACCATAGGAGAATATTTCTACCATATGTACCCTTTGAAGATATTTGCCTTGCACTTTAATATTTCAAGCTTGAAGATAATTCTCAACCATTTCACTTTTGACATCAATGACAACCAATGTACTCAATATTTTCAACATAGATGCATGGTAGCACATATTTCACTTTAAAACATTGAATAAAAATACATAATTCATGCATTGAATGAGTATTTTGTAATAAATATATTTTAGGAGTACATGATTGATGGAACCCAATACTACTAAGTAACAAAGTAGAAAGTCTACATTAAGGGGGTGAAGGGAATTCTCCCTCAAATCCATAGATTCTAGCATCACTCTAGATATTATTTCTTTCACCATAAGCTAAAAATAGATCTTTGACCATGATGTAAAAAGGGGAGAATGTTAGAAATTATTGCATCATAGTCCATGTGAAGTTGCAAGTGGTATAACCACCCCTCATAATAGTTATGCATGTAGTATAGGACATATTTAGTTGTAAGTATAGTTAGGATTTTGTTATACCTCAAATACACATTTTGTGTACTTAAATACCTATCACTTAATTAAATTGTTGAAGCATTGAGTGCTAACAAATATTTTTTTTCCTTATCTTAATTTTGGGTCTAATAGGGTTTGAGGAAGGGAAATGGTGGTGGCCTAGTTATTCAAAATATTATAATATCACCATATCTTAAAGAAGAATAATATCACCATACCTCTTAACTTGTTTTGATGAAGATATCACCATACCTCAATTTTTGCATCCAAATATAAACATTAGCAAGCACCCACATAAATGAAATAAAGCAAACCTTTATATATATACCTTTTGGTGTTTTATGGGGGATGTTGGTGCTTAGGAAAATATGAACATTTGGCATTCAAAATATTTTCAAATGTGTTCCCTCCAAGATTTTTGGTGCCTCATCATTTTTAAAACTCTTCTATTATAATATTTTAAAAATTATAATATTATTTCTTAAACCTTGATCTTTCCAAAATAAAACCTTGTTCTTTTTCTTTTTCCTTTTCAAAACCTTTTGTGTCATGCAACTTTAAACTCTTGTCCATATGTTTTAATATGTAAAATTTAATCCTTGAGACTTTTTTTTAAACCTTTCTCCCAATGAAACATTTAATCCTCTTTGACTTTGTTTATAATATTTGAAATAAATATTATAAACCTTTTTCACCTTGTATAAACAACCATAGAAGAATATTTCTGCCTTATGTACCCTTTGAAGATATTTGCCTTGTACTTTAATATGTCAACCTTGAAGATAATTCTTAACCATTTCACTTTTGACATCAATGCCAACCAATGTACTCAATATTTTCAACATAGATGCATGGTAGCACATATTTCACTTTAAAACATTGAATAAAAATACATAATTCAGGCATTGAATAAGTATTTAAGTACATGATTGATGGAACCCAACACTCCTAAGTATCAAAGTAGAAAGTCTACATTAAGGGGAGACAAGGGGAATTCTCTCTCAAATATATGGATTCTAGCATCACTCTAGATATTATTTCTTTCATCATAATCTAAAAATATATCTTTGACTATGATGTAAAAATAGGGTAATGTTAGAAATTATTGTATCATAGCCTATGTGAAGTTTCAAGTGGTATAACCACCCCTCGTAATACTTATGCATGTATTATAGGATAGATTTAGTTACAAGTATAGTTAGGTGTTTGTTATACCTCAAATACACATTCTATGTATTTAAATACCTATCACTTAATTAAATCATTGAAGCTTTGAGTTCTAACAAATAATTTGTTTCCTTATCTTTATTTTGGGTTTTATAGGGTTTGAGGAAGGGAAATGGTGGTGGTCTATTTATGGATTTACAAAAGTGAATTCAGATATATTTAGGGTGTCCTAGAAATACTCTCTTAATATTTCTTATAGCAACACTATTATCATGATTATGCAAAGAAATCATAGGATATTTGAAACATCTTGCTTGAGTTATCTAAAAAAATTATAGATTATGGTTTCAATTATCTATAAAAAGAAAAGTTTATGGTTTTAAATTTATGGATGATATTTCTTGTTATAATTATTTCTTTAAACCTTTGCTAATGGGTTTATAATGATGCAAACACATAGATTTAGTTTGGAAGGCATGTTATCATGGTGGTTTTGGTAGATAAATATATTATAGATATATATTTTTACTAAGAGATTGGTCTTGTTTATGCATATGAAGAATTCCTACTATGATTTGGATTGCTTTTTAAATTATGATTCAATAGTGCCAAGAATTAAAAGAAAACTTCAATATTAAGCTTCAAGAGTTTCAAATTCACACTAGAGTTATTGTTCAATGCTAGCTTTAAATATTAAACTTATATCTCCATATTTTGTTTTACAAATTTACAATAGAGTTCTTCTCTGATACTAGCTATGAACCAAGATGAATCTCACCACTACAACTCTGATACCACTATTAGATTTCTAGCTATATTATTTTATAGGTCCTTTTATCAAAGATCAAATATTAATAAAAATATTCATGCATACAAATATTTAAAAAAAATAAATTAATATAGTATTCATAAAATAACAATATTTCACTAAATAAAATCATAATACTATTCATAAAATATACAAGATCTACATGTTATTTTTACATTTAATACATGGAGTGAACTCTTCAATACAAGATCCATAATATAACCTTTGAAGGTGACTCTTCAATACTTGAATATTGCACTCCTCACATATTTAGAAGATGCATACTTTCCTATTCCACACATAAGATAAGCATCTCCTATTCCTTGGCTTTACATCATGCCAAATGTATACTTGACACCAACACGACTCTTGACTTACTACACACTTGCACACCTAATTATATAACAATTGGACTCATACTACGCATTTACACATACATTTAGGAAAATATAATGTGCATACCTAACCTAATAATACACCCTCTAAACTATGACAATGCTACCAAATAAGGTAATAAATTCCAACATGATGAATGTAGCTATTATTTGGAAAGCATTAGTGAAGGCTTTTCCATTACTGGGTAATTTTTTAGTCTAGAAAATAGAAAATGGAAAGAAATTAAGGCTAGAAAATGACCCCTATATGGGGAATGGAGAGTATTACTAGTTGTCTCAAAAATTAACAGAGAATATAAATAGACAAGGGATTAGGGTATTGGAAGATGTAGCCTTTATGGATAAAAATAGTTTATAGAATTGGGGTGGATTTTAGTATAAGAATTACTTTTGGAAGGAAATGAATTTGAGCAATGGAGAAATTATACAAGGGGGTTTACAAGGGATTTTGTATTATTGATACAAGAAGAAGACTCTTTAGCATGGTCAAAGAACCTAGTTATTGGAAACTTTATAGCTAAGGAAGGATACAAGACAATTTTTTAATAAAATAATGAGGAGGTCCTTTAGTGGTGGAGCAAGATTTGGAACGTAAAAGCACTCTTGAAAATCATATTTTTATTGGATAGATTTAGATAAGAAGGCATTGACATGGTATGTTCTACAAAAGAGGTCCTAGTAGGGTCCAAGTCAATTCAGCCTATGTAAAAAAGAAGAAGAAATAATGGATCGTTTATTGGTTCATTGTGTTTTGTTGAGAGAATTGTGAAGGTCTATTCTACTCATGATTAAGGAGAAAGGATAATGGAAATCAAGAAATATATTATAGAATATGTATTAATATTCAAAAGATAAAGGTTTAAAGCAATATAGGTGTATTCCATTAATAGTGGCATGGGGTCTATAGTTGGGGGATATATATTTATAGAATTTGGAACTGGATTTGAAGGAGCTCTGAAATTTGTTTTTAAATTGCTTTAATATACAGTGACTTTCTTATATCCAATATATAAATATGAATTTAAAATCATTACATGGATAGGGTTTTATATTTATTCTTTTTAATTTACCTGTAAATTAAATATCATTACACGGGGAGGATTTTATATTTATTCTTTTTAGTTTACCCGTATTGCTAAGTAAAATTCAAAGTAGAATTTTGTATGATTTTTTTACGTGACAAGCCTTTTCCACCTAGTATGTTATGATTTTGGATGTCAGACAATTAGGTATGTGTTTTAGTGTTATATTTAGAAAATTTTGTTAATAAAAACATATTTTATATTTTATATAAGGATAGTATGGTTAAGGTTTTGATTTTTTTGATTTTTTATTTTTGGAAGGTTTATGATTCAAAATAGTTTAATCAGATTGGAAGAGGAAAGGGCCGATAATAAGTGAGAGAGTAGTTGTAAATATTTTTGACCCAACCAACTAAAATTTAAAATAACAATCAATTCCTTATATATTAAAAATAAAAAATAAATATTTATTAAAAAATAACTATCATTTTTTAAGTTAACAACCTCGCTTGAGTGTAGGAGGCTTTAACATCATTTCCATTGCAAGTGCAACTAATTACTGTAATTAATGAATGATGTGGCTATATCATTGGTATATTTCGTTACAAACAATCATACTTCATAATTTAAATTTGACTCAGTATAATCATCTTCAAACAACATGGTTTCGAAGTACGAAAAGTTTTCACCTAGATGCCTAAACAATGAAAAATCATAAAGCACTCATCCAAAAGGAAAGCATTCAAATAAAAATGGAAAACATCTACAACCCAATGAAGGCCTCTATAATTAGTTGGTGAACATGGAGTAGAATGAAGAAAAGCATTAGAACCAAGGTATTACATGCACATGTTCAAATATTTCTCCTAAGAATGGAATACTCAAAGAAGAGAGCAACTGTTTAATTCCTAATGCTCATCCACAAACATCAAGTAAATATATCTCAAAAATATATTATCGAAAGGATTAACTGACACAAATTCCATGCAAAAGTGGAAAAAAATAAAAAAAAAATTATTTGAATCAATTTTAACCAATATCGAGGAGACAATGAAGATCTAAAACCTTGCATTTATAGTGGGAAGAAGAAGAAAAAATTACAAAATTTGAATGTTGCTTTGACTAAAAGAAAAAAATATTATTATTTTAAAAGAATTTGAAAATAGAGAAGGAAAATTTTCACCTCCAAGACTTGATCACAATGAAAAGTACAAAAAGGTAAATTAGTAGAAAAATGCATATATCATTTTCATTCCAACACATGCAAGATAATAGTCGATGATCAATCAATTTAGTGGTCCATAATAGATTGAAGAACACAAGCTTAACTGAGAGGAGGGGTGAACATCATAAGATAAAATTTTACTTTTATTTCCAAAATAATATTATCCAATGCTATCAATTGTAATAATTTTTCAAATTGGTATTAACCAATATCATCAATAGCAGTATCAAGGTAATGTAAAAATCATCACACACATGAGAGACACAGATTTAACATGGTTCACCCAATATGGGTTATGTCCATGGAGAAAATATTTATTATAATTTTTCTCAATAAATCTCTTGCCAACCAATTTCCTATTACAATTTTATAGGCCTTTATCCAAAGGAGATATCAATCCCCTATGCTCAATTTTGTGGACCTCTATCTACAAGAGACCCTTTGTTCCCATTACTCTGGTTTGTGGACCTCTATCCATGAGAGACCTCTATCTATAGGAGACCTCTACCCCCACTTCTCTGGTTTGTAGACCTCTATCCACAAGAGACCTCTATCCCCATTGCTTTGGTTCATGGACCTATATCCATAGGCAAACTCTATCTACATTGGTCTAGTTTGTGGACCTCTATCTATAAGATACATCTATCCCCACTTCTATATTTTATGGACCTCTATCCATAGGAAACCTCTCTCTCCATTGCTTTGATTTATGGAATTTTATCCAAAAGACACCTCTATCTCCACCCTTTGATTTGTGGATATCTATCCATAGGAGATACCTCTCCTTTTAGCTATGTTCTACACCAAATCCAACTCAATACTCTACTCAAAAACTTCTCCAAGAATTCACACCAGGCTTGCTCAAATCTATAGAAAAAATTTCTCAACTCACTGCTCCAATTTGCACCACGTCTACTCATAAGGTTTGATCAAATCAACAAAAAAACTTGCTCATAAATCTACCCAAATATATACTAAGCCTACTCACAAGGCTTGCTCAAACCTGCCTCAAGTCTTCTTACAAGACTTGCTCAAATATACCTTAAACCTACTTCAAGTCTTCTCACAAGACTTGATCAAATATACTCACTATATTTTCTCAACTCTACTCTAACACATGGTCAAAATTGCTCATAACACATACTTAAATCTGCTCATAACATATACTCAGATCTTCTTACAATACATACTCAAATCTACTCATAACACATACTCAAATCTGCTTCAATCCTGCTCACAGAAAACTGCTCAAAATTCCCAATTCTTGCATACAAATAATTTCATATATCTTTCCCAAAAGTACTTTCCTTGACTAAAGTAGTTTAGACATATTCTACCCAAAATTCATTTAACCTCTTGAACATATAGATAATGATATGTACTATCAAATAACCAATATGTTCTTTAAGCAAAAGAGTGTTATATCAAAAAATTTACCAATTGATAGTAAAAAGTTTGGCTATTCCTGGAGGCAGATATGGTGACCAAGAGTGTTATATCTCTCCTTTGTAAACAAGATATTTGATAATTAACATGACAATTACAACAACGAACATCATATATTAAAATGAAACATATACTTTGTAGATAAGCTATTTGATAATTAACATGACAATCACAATAATAGATAGCATATATTAAAATGAAATATCTCATTTGAAGATAAGCTATTTGATAACTAACACAACAATCACAATAACGGAAAATATATGTTGTTCTAGCTAAAGCAAAGTCTGACCTGGAAAATGGTGTTACAATTTTAAGTTCTAAAGCTTCTTTGTCACTTCAATTACTAGTGCAAACATTCTCTGAATGACCATCCCCTAAACCAGCTTGGGTTTACATTAACTAGAATTTTAGCTCATTTCATCCTTCAATAGGTGGCCATTCTCATGTAGAATTACTGATTTAAGAAACACTAAGTATTATGAATATGTTAGAATAAGTAATTATTCTCTTAAGTTTTACTAGGATATAATTACTTGAGTTTCCACACCTTCATGAGGCAGGTGAACTCTTAGTTATAGTCTACAACAGATTTGATGAGTTGTTGTAATCCAATGGATCTCAATGATCAACTTTGTTATTTATACAAAGTTGATCCATGGAATAATCAACCAGTTCTACTCTTTCTTTATATTTTGTGTAATTCTTTGCATGTCTATTTTGGGAAATTCTAACATGGTACCAGAGCTAGATAGACTTTACTAACATTCTCTCTTGAAGGTTCTAGGAGTTGGTTCTTTGTATCTTTTGTTGTCTTCTCTTATTTTTTTTGGATTTAAGTCTCCAATAATATTTCATATATAGTTTTTTTGCTTTATTTTTTGGATATATGTATGTGGGTTATTCTGAATAATATTTGTCTCATTCTCACGTTAAAATAGAAAAGGAAGATTCATTACCTTTTAGTGTAAATTATTTTTATTCAGAAAAATTGCCCATAATTTTTTTCATATCTGTTATTTAAAAAAAATGGGGCTCTTTGGCTAGTTCACATATATTAAAAATTTTTACCTTAAAATAAGGAACACCTTTTTCAAGCAAATAATTTTTTTTTATGATTATTATTAAAAATTTTATTATCCTAAAAGCTTGATCGATAGGAATTTTATTTCCTATGTTTAGTGTATTCTTTTTTGCAGAAAAAAAATCTTGTTGAGCTACCTTTTTCATTGCTCTCAGAGAAGCCCGATTGACTCTCTCAAATCGTGCGCTGAGCACCCAATATTGGGTGTCAACGACACTCTTCATAATGCCTATCAATTTATTTTGATATCTCCTTCACTGGATATCTAAATATGCTCTTTGTTGCATTCATGTTTGGCACAACTAATCTTTAAGTCAATTATTGTTAAGATAACCCTTTTTTAAAATTTTGTTTTCTCTAAAGCTTCATCAAATTTAGTTACATGATAATCGTTTTCTAATGTTTCATCTCATGCACTCCTTTTTTAGCATCACTTTAATGCATCGACAAAATACATAGGATCCCAATTAAGCTGGAGTATCTTCAATACCACCGATCTCTTCTCTCTTGATTGGTGGATTCTAATGGATCTCACTTAGCTCCTATAAATTTTGTTCCACCTCTCTTCCTTTGGCATTCCATTCCATTTATTTTATGTTCATAAGCTTATTTTTTCTCTAACAAGTTCTCTGTGCAGAAAGATATTTCTGGTTTGCTCCTCAAGCGAAGTGTCATGGTGCTAGATAGAGGTATCTACAATTTTTTTATATATTTCATTTTGATTAACTTTTGATCAAATTATTGCAATATTAAGCCCTTTTTTATGTTTTATGCCTCTCCTGTTTTATATTTGATCTGTAGGTTTCAAATGGATTTTATAGCCAAGGTGCTAGATCTTTTGTCTTCTCTATGAACCTTAATAGATTTTAAAGCGAGGTGCTAGGTTCTACAAAACTTTTTGAAGAATGAAATACTTCATCAAAGTGTGAATATAGGACTTTGAGGCACTAGCTCTTCTATTTTACTGAGAGGCGTAGGGTCTGTAAATGATAGCCTTATTCCTTTGGCACCAAATGCATTCTTTCAGAAGAAGCAAATGAAAACCTTCTTCCTTTGGGGCATACGCTCAATTTGCATCTTCTGTTTAAATCCCGAATGTAGACGCCTTTTATTGGTTAATTTGTATTTGTTTTTTCTTTTGTTCCTTAATTTTTGAAGGTAAAACCTAACAAAATATCTCCTTGCCTTTCTATTTTTAGTTATTCATTCTGATTCATTTTTCACTAAAGCCTTTTACTTTTTCAAAATGCTATCCTCTTAAAAAGTGAAGGAGTCATTTGTAACCTAATAATACAAAGGTATTTTTTGAAGAACATGGACTTATACTGAGAGGGGGGGTGAATAGTATAAGACTTAACCAATTAATAATTTTAACTTTAGATAGCAGTGGCATCAACACAACATTAATCAAGATAGAAAGCATCACACATTGAAGACCCATTTTTAACGTGGTTCACCCAAAATGGTTGGGCTACATCCACAAAACTTTTCTCTAAAAATTTCCTCAAAGTTCTTTGGGAATCCTTCCCGATTACAATATTTATGAGCCTCGGTCCAAAGGAGATACCTTTCCCTAATTAGAATTTATGAGCCTCTACTCAAAGGAGATACCTTCCCCTCTGCTCTGGAAATGATCCCTTAGAAGATCAATTGCCTCTACCTCTTACTAGAACATGGAACTCCTTTCCATCAAAGACCTCCTGTCCTCAATTTTTAGCCTAAGAGACCTCTGCCTTCTATGATCATGTCCACAGTAGCTCAGAAACCTGTACCAAACATAGTCAGTTGGTCTAGTACAAGTCTTCCTTTGTCTGTCAGATCTGTCCAATGCTTAAGCTTGAACAAATCAATCCTCTACACACAAGCCTTCTCAAAGACTTGCCAAATCTGTCCTCAGGTTCTTCTCAAAGAACCAGTGCACCTCTGTCCTCAACTTCTCTGATAGAACTATCAAACTCAGCTCACAAGTCCTCTACTAGGACATGTCCAAATCTGCTCACAAGTCCCCACCGGAACCTGTCCAAGACTACTCACAAGTCCCCATCGAAACCTGTCCAAAACTCAGCAAGCTCACCAAGAAAAAAAAAATTTCTTAGTAGGAAATCACAAGGTGAATTGTTAGAGACCCAATGTGATTTGTCAAACTCATAGAAGCATAAAGAGAATTGTTAGAGACTCAATATGTTCTATACTCAACTCCCAATCTCAAAACTCAACTCAAATAAACTCAGCTCAAACTCAATCTCAAATCTAAAAACTCAACTCAATATCTGAAATGGATAGGATAGAATGCTTTCTTTCAAGAACATGAAACCCCAACAATTTCCAACTATGCATAGAATCACATAACAATGATTCTCATGTTATTTTCACCATCAATTAGGGCTTCAACAACAATGCTCATCAAACAAGGTTCAATCAACACCATTCAGCTCAAAACACAACCTTGAAGCATTTCACAATCAACATTAGAAAAGGAAACAAATAGAACTCCTTTTCTATCCAATATTGTTTGAACAAAAAGCATCCACCAACTCAAATCACAATAGCACAAAACAACTTTTTAAATCATCAACAAAGGAGCAAGCCCAACACTTTAACCAAGTAAAGAATAGCTTGATTATTACCAATTTAATGAAAGAAAATGTCAATCTCAAAGCTGCTCACTTAAGGTTTCACAACTTCACACAAGAAGCAATTTTAACCTTAAAACATCATGCTTTCATTTCCATAATCAACCAAAAGCACTCTCAAAATTACAAGAAAAATTTATTCCTTATACACCTTATTTCTCCCTTATAGTCTTATCAAAAATAAAATTTATCTCTCATAAGAATGCAATAAGATATTTCAAACAACACCTTCAAAAGAATCTTTTATCAAAATAAAACAAGCTTTAAACTCCTTATAACTCGTAAGTTGTTTTTCCCTCTAATAAACTTCCTCCATCCGCAAAATACACTTAGCAAAAATTAATTTTGAAAATACCTTGGCCAACATAAAAAATCGTGCTATGGAGAAATTGTGCATGAATTCTAACACCACCCACTGCATCCATTTCACGATGAAAAACCCTTTCGTGTTATTCGAATGTGGAACCTCTAGTTCAGGTAGCATGCCAACAGCCTAGCCGCTACCGGTGTGCCAAAGGCGCCCGATGAGGTTTAAACCTCACGCTATTAGCCTTTTTCCTTCTATGCCAGGGATTAAATAAAACAATAGTGCCTCCATTTCTTCTGATGCGAACACAAAGATGAAAACCTTATGACATATTTACGACAAATGACGAGTACAAAAAAATGAATAGCAGATTCACGAAAACGATGAAGACACAGTCGAACAGAAGATCACGAATTCACAACGAGCAACTCTTTTCAAAATGCGGATGGGATTATTCTTGATTTTCATTGAGGGAGATTTATATGCATTTTTACCATAAGCTCTTGACATTGACGAGGAGTTTAACACGTCGGCGGAGGTCTTGGCTAGCGCCCACAATCTTAAAACATAGCGCTATGGGTTAGGATAACCCATTGCAAACAATAATTTAATATTTATTTAAAAATAATTAAAGGGAACCTTAACAAGGTTTTTAATTATTTAAATAAATACTTCCTCCTGGACCCAAATGCATTAAACTAATGCATCCACCTGTAATCTTTAAACCTCCCAACTTGGGGTTTACAAAAGACCTTTGAAACTGTCATGCCGTAACCTTCATCAAAACAAATTATTTGACATCAAATCAAATTCCTTCAACAACTTCTTGACATCAATGACAACTTATACACTTGAGCAAAGGCAATGTACCCAAAGTACCCAAAATTGCCAACATTTTTGAGGGGGGGTTAAGGGTGCACAATATTGCACCTTCTTTTTGTTTTATCTTTTGAGGGAGATTTTTCTTTTTTTTTGGTGTCTATCTTCTTTAATTTCTCTTCTATTTCCTTTTATTGTGGATTTTATATCTAAAAGGTGTATATATTTTTTATCTCATTAAACAAATATATGTTTAAAGAAGGTACTCAATATTTTATACAAACCCTCATAATTATCAAAACAAATAATTTTTTATATAACATCTTATAAAATTTTTAAGTGGCATCTATTGGTGTATAAAATATATCTTCATCAATTTTTCTACCTCTTCTTGCTTGTTACTTTCTCCTTCTTATTTTACTTTTTTTACATTTAAGAAAGTTCTCTATATCTTAAAGCAAGACCTAATAATAAGAAGTATAAATCAATAAAAGATCTTATAAAAAAAAAAAAAAATTGATTTATAGGAATATTTTTTTACCTAAATCATTTAAAATTTATCACCTATGTTCCTAGAGTTGTACTTATCAATAAATTACATTTTCCCTCTTGTAAAGGCAGGTTATTAAGAATCTGATATTAAGTTCTGGATGATATAAAAAGAAACCTATGTTCGAAGTATCAATTCTCCTAATTAATTATAGTTTCCCTCTCATAAGGGTGATTTATTGATAAGAAAAGATATACAGGTTGGGAATAATAATTGTTTCTTTGGCCTTATTAATTTATCATACCTCTTCCTTTACTTATGTTTTCCCTCTCATTAGGGCGGTATTTTGAAGAGATTGGTATTTCAAAAAGGCCATTGTTACATTATAAAATTAATTCATTTTTAATTACCCTAATATATTTATCAAATATCCTCACTTACTTATAGTTTCCCTCTCGTCAGGGCAGGTAAATGAGGAGCTTGGTATCTCTTAAGGGTTTTGTTCCATTCATTAAAAGAACATTAAAATTGAAATTAAGGGGGGGATTGTTTTTTTAATTCAATTTTCTTTAGAAAAATTAATATAATTGATCCACTCACCCCTCATAAATATCATATCTGGAAACCGAAAATATTAAATCTCATTTCTCAAAAAGGTCTTATACACCTACTAGAAGAGAAGCAACCTGAATTTGAAAAAGAATATGAAATATTTATTCATAAAGAGAAAATGTATGAAACAATGGGTACTATAAGCACTAATGTAAATGAAAGCTTATGGTTTCAAATTAAGGATTGTAAAATTCCTTATGAAAGTTGGGAGAAACTAAATAACTTATTTGGAAAAGTAGATCAAATAAGGTCAATGCAATTAGAGGCAGAATTAACATCATTATCTCCTAAAGACTTTAGCAATAATTTTGACTTTATCACAAAATTTAAAGAACTCCTTACTCAATTTAAAGGCAGTGGCAAGGATAAAAAATACAAAGAATGCATCTATCTAATTATTTCTAAATTAAATGGTGTATTTCAAATATTCGCAACCACCTTTTTATCTACAAAAGATGCTCTTGGTGCAAGTTTCAAAATGCCCTCCTTAGAAGAATGTTGTGAGAGACTAACTAGAGAAGAAAAAAAAATTACAAATTATGAGATCTCTTCCTCTTCCTCTAAATCCTTAGTAGCATCCACCTCCGCTAAAGAAAAATTCAGAAAGAAAGAAAGAAGTCCCATAACTTGTACTCACTGCAAAAAGAATGGTCATTCTACAAACAAATGCTGGAAAATATTACAACTAGAGGTAGCTATGAAGGATCAAAATATAGACAGTAAAAAGTAGATATGAAAAACCCTAAATTTTCAAGGGAATACCACCAATACTTCCTCTAATTATTGGGTCCTAGATTCTAGAGCAACTCATCACATGACTTCTTCAGATGAGTCATTCTCTTCTATCTCCTCAAGTTCAACATGTAGCATAGAAGTTGGTGAATATTCCTTTATACTAGTCAAAGGAAAGGGTGACATATCCATTGATGGTGGCTTTATAAATAATGTTATCTATGTTCCAAACAATGCAACAAATATCCTCTCTATTTATTAGATTTGTACTTTTAGAAAGGGGAAAATTGTTCTCTTCTCTCCAACAGGAGTTGATATAAGATACTTTCAATACCCCCACTCTCTTATAGACAAAGGATATATTGATCACAACACTTGCTTATTTCACTTCAAAGGATTCAAAAATCAAGAAGGAACCTCCTGTTTTGTGGCTCATGGAGATCTTGAAAGTAAAATTTTGCATGAAAGGTTTGGTAATCTCATTTATAACTACCTAAATAAATTGAACACCCATGAATTGGTAACAAGTTTACCTCAAGTCTCTTCTATTGATGGAGTATGTCCTGGATGTATTCTTGGAAATCAACATCAAGATCCTTTCCACCCAAGTGGTTCTCTAAAAGCCTCATCCCATCTAGAGTTAATCCATAGTGACTTGATGTTTTTCCCAGAGCCTTCTTTCAAAGGAGGAAAATATGCTCTAACCTTCATTGATGAATTTTCCATAAGAACTTGGGCATACTTCCTAAAATACAAAAGTGATGTTTTTTCCCACTTCAAAATATTCAAAACCTTAGTTGAAAATTAGGCCTCTTGCAACATTAATCAAATTGACATAGAAAATGGGGGGAATACTATAGTAATAAGTTCTCAATATTTATATCAAGTCATGGAATCATTCATATGCATTTTGTATCCCATAATCCATAGAAAAATGGCATTATAGAGAGGAAAAATTGAATATTGAAGGAAATGGCAAACTATATGCTCGATTTAAGATATCTTCCAAAAACATTTTGGGTAGAATCTATTAATTGTGCAAACTATATTCAAAATTGTTCACCTCATAAATATCTTGATCATTTAACTCTTGAGGTAGCATGGAATGGATCAAAACTAGATGTCTCCTTCTTCAATATGTTTGGGTGTACTTCTTGGCAACACATCCCAAAGACGAAAATGAAGGCTCTAGATAAGAAAAGCAAAAAGCTCATATTTATTGGTTATTGTGAGGAAATGAAAGCATACAGGCTTGTTGATCTCACAACTCATGAGGTATTTTTTCATAGGAATTTCCAATTTGTTGAAAAATTCCCTCAGAAAGATCCTCAACCATCCTCTTCCTCTATTGAGCCTTCTCCTATAGTAGAACCTCAATATAATGAAGAACCAACTTTAGAGATTAATTTAGATATTTATGATCAATATGAGGAACCTATAACTCCAACTCAAAGTCTTTCCACTCCTTCTACTCCTTCCACTATACCAAAATGGGCTCACACCATTGTTAAAGACGTTACTCCTTACATCCAAAATATTCCATCATCCAGATTAACCAAATCCATAGGTACTGGTCTTGTCTGTCATTATGTTTCCATTGATCCCCAATCCTTCAAAGAAGCAACTGGTATTAAATAATGGGATGATGCCATGGAAAATGAATTCACTTCCTTAATACAAAATAAAAATTGGGATTTAGTTTCCCTACCTAAATGAAGGAAATTAGTTCATTGTAAATATATTTATAGAATAAAATATGGGCCTAATGGATAAATTGACAAACACAAAGCTCACCTAGTAGCCAAAGGTTTCTCTCAAATTGAAGGAACTGATTATGTTGAAACCTTTGCACCAGTTGCCAAAATGTATTCTATTATACTGGTTCTTGTTATGGTTGCTTTCCAAAAGTGGCCTATCTTTCAAATTGATGTAAAAAGTGTTTTCTTACATGGGGAATTAAAGGAAGATATATTCATGTAACAACATGTTAGTTTCACTCAAGACTCCTCTCTTGTTTGTAGGCTAAAGAAGTCTCTCTATGACCTCAAACAAGATCCTAGAGCATGGTATGAAAAAATGGACTTCTTCCTTCTTTATTAAGATTTTTCTCATTGTGATTCTCATAACACAGTCTACATTTGGAGATATGAAGGAAAAATCACCATACTTGTTCTATATGTTGATGATGTAGTGACTTCACTCACATTCAAACTATAAAAAACTCCTATAGAAAATTTGATATGGTTGATTTGGATCTAGCTCATTACTTTATTGGGATCCAAATAAATCAAACAGATGTTGGAATTTTATCGTGTCAGCAAAAATACACTCTAGATATTCTTCAGAGGTTTAAAATGATAGATTGTAAAACTTCTCCTACACCTTTTCAATTTGGATTCAATATATGTACTTCATGCACATCCCCTCTATGTTATGCAACTCTATATCATCAGCTTGTAGGGATTTTGTTATACCTTAGTCATACTCATCAAGATATCTCATATGTTGTTGGCTTAGTATCCAGATTCTCACATCAACTTCATTTTAGTCACTGGTAAGCAATGAAAAGAATACTCCGCTACTTGCAAGGAACTACTCACTTTGGGATATTATATGAGGGAAAATCCATGGATATCATTGGCTACACGAATTAATATTGGGCAAGTTTAGTATAAGACAGATGTTCAATTTCTGGCTATGTCTTTTGTCTTGGTTCTTCACAAATTGCTTGGTTATGTAAAAAACAACAAGTAGTAGCCTTATCATCTACAAAGGCAGAATACAGGGTAGTTTTTTTAGCAAGTCAGGAAGCTCTTTGGCTTCATCATATTCTAAGAGAATTTGGTTTTTCCTATGACAAGCCTATTACTCTTTGGTGTGACAATTAAAGCATAATTCATATTGCACGTAATCTAGTTGAGAATCAGCACACCAAGCACATTGAGATACACATGCACTTAATTCAATAGCATATTGATAATGGGGATATATACTTGAACTATATTCCAACTAAAAATTAAGTTGCAGACATATTCACCAAGTCATTTCCTTCTTCGCATTACATACAATTGCGAGAGAAACTTGGAGTATTACAACTACATTGAAACAAAGGTCTTTTTACCTCTCCTTTTATTATTGTATTCTTTGGAGGATGGTTTCTCCCATGTGGTTTTTTTATCATCTCCCCCTTATATATTATACATGAGTACCTCATCAAGACATATTTTCGGAACTCCTTTTTTTGTTATTAAGGACAATCTTCGCCATTCGAATACATGCCTCATTATTTCATAGCACATGGTTTTTCCCATGTGGTTTTTTCACCATCTCTCACATATATTGTAAATTAGTACCTCATCAGGCCATGTTGTTAGGACTCACCTTTTTTATATTAAGAGGACAATCTTCACAAACCGAATACATGCCTCTTCCTTTTTTATTTTTTTATAGATGGTTTTTCCCATGGGGTTTTTACCATCTCTTTAGAAAATAAACCATTGTACATGAGTACCTCATCAGGATCTTTTACCGGGAATCATTTGCATAATACACCCCTAGTATCACTTAAGAGGGGTGTTAGAATAATTAATTATTCTCTTAAGTTCTACTAGGATATATTTACTTGAGTTTCCACTCCTTCATGAGTCAAGTGAACTATCAGTTATAGTCTACATCATATTTGATGAGTTGTTGTAATCCAACGACTCTCAATGATTAACTTTGTTATTTATACAAAGTTGATCCATGGAATAATCAATCAGTTCTACTCTTTCTTCATATTTTGTGTAATGCTTTGCATATCTATTTTGGGAAATTCTAACAGAATAACATATTATTTATTTAATATTCTAGTTTTTAAGATTTATTTTGTATATGATGATTATATTATAATCTATTATTTTATATTAGAGTATATATTATTTTTAATTTTTTATTTATCCATAATATATACAATATATATATATATATATATTATTTATTCTTTTATATATTTTTTATTTTCTATTTTATGCAATTTTCAATAAGACATAACTATTCTAAAATATGTCATACCATTTTTAACAATTCACAAACAACAGATGCAAGGGATAGATGCAAAGGATGAATGCAACTACATGAAATTTTTCTAACTGTGAGCTTCCATGTACTCATGAGGTCATGATTATCCATCATCTCCCTCCTTACCTTGATGAAAAATCTCTATCTTTCTACATGGAGGGTGACAAGTGCCATCGATATGTCTTTCTGAAGATAATAACCTATTCCTATGTTCATAGATTTTATCAGTAGTATGTCATTCAAAAAAATATGATCAGATAGTCAAAAAATCAAAATGGAGGTATGTTACATTCTCTCCACTAAGAATAATCACAATTCTCTATGTTCGCATTAGATGTCCATCACTATGCAATTCAAAACAGATACTCAATATCAAGTTGCAACTATCAAGATTACATTCATTCCAAAAATACAAAATGTGCATATATATATCAGTGTTCAGTCAAACAATATTTATTCAAATAAATAGGTAAATTTTTCTTTCATTACTGTCATATCTTTCCACATGGCATTTCTATCAGAATAGTGGTCCCACTAGACCTTGAACTAAGGTGTGGGTATAAAATCTGCAATTGAGAAACATCCCATACATGTGATGGATTTGCCACATACTTCCCAAGGAGGAACACATGAAAAGTATCATGGATTTTGGATAAATTGGGTGGCAAAGCCAAATTATAATCTACTGGACTGATCTTGTCAATGATTTTAAATGGTCCTACAAACCGTAAATTGAGCTTGGTTGATTTTATTAAAATTTTGGAGGATTTTACTTTTAGGAAAACTTTATCACTTATATCAAATTCTCTAGGTATTCTATTAATATCGACATAGGTCATTTGGTAGTCATAGGATTCCTTGAGTTGTTGGTAGACTTATTTTAGTTATTCCTCCATTTGTTTCTCACTATTTGATCCAATCATTGCTCGATCTTTCAAATTATCCCAAGACAAGGGTATTCTACACCTATGCCCATAGAGAGCTTAAAATGGAGCTATGCCCAATGTGGTATGGTAACAATTATTGTAAGAAAATTCTACCAAAAATAGATAGTCCTCCCACTTGCTTTGGTTACCCATATAGTACATCCAAAATATATCCTCTAATACTTGAGTATCATCTTTTCATATACCCATTATTTTTAGGATGATACATAATGCTAATGTTGAGCTTTGTACCCCAAGATCGATGCAATGCTTACTAAAATTTATATATAAATTGGGAATCTCTATTCGAGATAATAACCTTAGGAAACCCATGTAGATGCACTTCTCTAGTAAATTTTTGAGCAATATCTGGTGCATCATTATACACATCTACTAGTATGAAATGGGCCACCTTGGTCAACTTGTCTACTACAACTAAAATAGAGTCATGTCTGAATCGTGTTTTAGGTAGATCCACAATGAAATCCATTGAGATAATGTCATTTTTGTGTAGGAATTTCAGAAATGTATAACCACCCTAGTAGATGTTGATGTTCAACTTTGACTTTCTAACATTCTAAGTATATTGCCATTAAATTTGTTACGTCCTTTTTCATTCCAAGCCAATAGTAGTCTTTCCTTAATTTTTCATACATCTTCACCCCTCTTGGATGTGCGGAATATGGAGTACAATGTGCTTCTTGTAAGATGATTTTTCTTATCTCCTCATTATTTAGAACAACTAATGAGTCTTTGAAATATAACAAATCCTCTTTTACCTTTAAATCCTTATTTTTAATAGGTCCTTACTCGACCTGAGCCTAGTATTGAATACATAATTCATCGGTGTTTTGTAGTTATTTAATTTGCCCAACCAACCCATATTGGCATTGTTCAGTTATATATCTCATTCTACTGAGTGCATCTACTAATTTTTTCTCTTTTTCTTTTGTATATTCTATTCCAAAGTCATATTTAGCTAAAAAATCCACCCAATGTCAATATCTGGCATTCAAAAATGGTTGAGTAAATATGTATTTTAGGCTTTGGTGATCCATATTTAGTTCAAAAGGTTTACCAAGCAAATAATATCACTATATTTTAAGATCATGTACTATAGAAGTTAATTCTAGATCATGGATGGCATAATTAACTTCATCATTCTTTAGTTTCCTAGACTCATAAGCCACCACAACTTCTTAATACATAAGAACACACCCTAAACCTTCTATGGATGCATTTGTTCATACTACAAATGGTTTGTTTGGATTTGGCATCTAGAGAATAAGTGTAGTCTTTAAATTCTCCTTGAGTACTCTAAAGGCTTCCTCACATTGGGCTATCCATTTAAAGGATTTTTATTTTCTTTGTAGATTGGTTATAGAAGAAGTAGTTATTAAAAATTCTTTTACAAATATTTGGTAGTACCCTCCCATTCCCATAAAGCTTCTTACTTCTGAGACATTTGTGGGAGCTAGTAATTCTATAATGGCTTATATATTTTTGGGATCTACAACAACTCCCTCATGTAAAATTATATGCCCTTGATATTGCACCTGAGGGGTGTAGAATTCACACTTTGATAACTTGCTGAATAACCAATTCTTTCCAAGGATTTCTAGGACAAATCTCATGTGTTGTTCATGCTCCTCTTTGGTTCAAGAGTAGATCATTATATCATCTAAAAACACAAGTACAAACTAGTCTAGTTGTTACCCAAATACATTTTTCATAAAATTTAAAAATATGGTACGAGCATTGGTTAATCCAAATGGTAACACTATAAATTCATAATGGCCATATCTAGTTTAGAAAGCAGATTTTTAGGTATCCTCTTATTTAATCCTAAGCTGGTGATGTCTGTACCTAAGGTTAATTTTTTTAGATTATGGTGGCTCCTCTTAGTTGATCAAAAAGTTCATCAATTTTTGGTAGAGAGTACGTATTATTTATTATCATTTTATTAAGCATTTGATAATCAACACATAACCTTAATGACCCATATTTATTCTTGACAAAGAGAACTAGAGATCTCCATAGTGATACACTAAGTTTTATATGTCCTTTTTCTAGTAGTTCTTGTAGTTGTATTTTGATTTCTTGTAATTCTATTAGGGTTATTATGTATGGAGTTCAAGCAATAGGTGTTTCTCTAGGTAAGAGTTTTATAAAGAAATCAAATTCTCTCTAAGGTGGGAAACCTAGAAATTCTTTAGGGAATGCATCTTTGAATTCATTTAACACTAGATATTATTGGAAAAAACCTAAACTAGACTCAGTTTCCTCTATTTTATTTATCTTGACTATATAAATTTTACACCATTTTCTTAAAACTCTTTTTACCTGCATAACTGAAAAAAGGTGGGGTTATAAAGTGGCTCGACCGTAGTGGAATTGAATTCTTTGTTTGGAGTCATCTATATAGTCTAATCATATTTATTCAAACTTTAGTAAGGCTTTATGCACCCTAAGCCAATATATATATATATATATATATATATATATATATATAAATATATATATATATATATATATATATATATAACAATGTCAAAAGCATGTAGAGGAGCTACGTAAAGATGCAAACTAATTTTACCTTGAGTTAAGGTGATTTGAGGATCAAATAGGCATTGATTGACTGAGTAAGTCTATCCAAATCCATACTTGAACTTCCATCCATTTGCCATAAACCCAGGCATTTTTGAAATATCTCTCAAAATACTGGTAGATATCAAACTATCGGTAACCCCACTATCAATTAAAATATGTACTTACTTAACATATATTTTTCTCTTTAAAAGAAATGGTGTAGCTTTTCCTAAGATATTAGGGTTACCTATAGCTACATAGATCTTATGCATACATTATTATGTTGTCTTTCTCCTATTAGTCCTTTGTGGATATTGGCTAGCATAATCATCTCCCAAAAATACGTAACAACCATTTGGAGGAACTTTATTTTTTTAGTTGTCCTCATTCTTGCTCTGGGTGGCAACCTCTTTTCTTGAATCTTGATTTTCAGTCCTTTGTTCATTCCTATCTATGAATTTTCTCTTATCTTGTCGACCTTTGTTAGTCTAGAATATTTCCCAACTCATTGTAATTTTTAAAACTTTGAAGTGAAAGTAGCTAATTTTTTAATAGAGTATATATATATATATATATAGTAAAATTGTTGCATCATCCATATTACATAATGATCATAGAGTGGTATTATAACATTTTGGTAATTGTGCATGTATCACTTAGCGAGATTTGAACTCAAGTCTTTAACTTAAAGTTTGAGGAATAAAATTGATTGATTTTATGTCATTTAATTTGAATGTCCATATTTTTGTAATCATACTATATGATAATATTTGAATTTTTTTAAAATTTATAACTAATTAAAAAAATATTTAAAACTTAAACAATTCTTCATATGTAAAATATGATAATTTATATTTGAATTAGTTAGATGGGATTGAAACAAGACCCACCATACTATATCATGACCACACAGTTGTATTATAAGAGTTTGACAATTATATATGTATCACTTGACAATATTTAAACTTGGATCTCTTCTTTCAAAGTTCAATAATAATGCCTAAGCTAATGCGATTTGATCAAGATACTAAGGTTCAACCTAGAGATTTGAACCTTGGTTAAGGGTTTAAAACTTTTATTTCCATCCAAATATTTTAAACCTCATAGTAAAAATGAGAGGATTTCTTTTTAATAAGTTATATCTTATTTCTACTAAGGGCCACTCCCATTAAAATACTAAAATAATTTTTCTTTTTCTTTTCTTTCAGTTAGTTGCATGGGATTAAAATGGGCCCTATCTATATTAGGTCATCACCATGTAGTGGCATTACAATAGCTTAAATATTATCCATGCATTTCTTGGCAATATTTGAACACGTGTCTCCTAATTAAATGTTGAGAAATCTAACCAATTGAGCTAATGTTATTTGATCAACAAAATACTAAAATATTACATTTGTTGTTAGGTCAAATAAACCATATTAAACATATATTTTTATCATGAATAGTTTTATTTTTTTCTCTCAAATATATTTTTCAACTTCCTCGAAGTGCTATATTTCTACAGTAAGCTCTTTAACATAATTTTGATTAATAAAAAATCTTAATTGGCCAATTGCCTTCTAAAATTTGAATTTCATCAAGATGAATATTGGCTAAATTACTTGATACCCCATTTACTTTTCTATAAATATGCTCACATTTCCAAGAGATTACCTCCATTAATAGATGATGAACATCAACAATAGTCTTTTTAATCCAATCCACACAAGTATTTTTTTAATAGCATTAATGATAATTTGTGAATCTCCCTTAATTGAAAGATATTCCCATAATTTTTCTATTATAATTTCAATTTCTATAACCTCTTTTATGGTTGCTAGTTAAATTTCCATATGATTTGAAGTAAGTGAAGATAATTTTACCTTCATTATTTTGAAACACCCCATCTCCTCTACCATTTTTTAAAATTTCTTTAGAAGCACCTAAAAAATTAATTTTGATAATCCTAATTTTTGAACATTTTTGTTTTACCTTAAACCAAACTAGATCATCTATTTTAATGTCATTATCACAAATTAGTCTTCCGTGTATGTTCAAGTCCTATAACTAAGTTGTTACAACCTATTTTTACTTGAGACTTCCCATGATGAGAACCATATATTTAAACATGTTGCAAGAGAGGCAATAATATGATCCCAAACTTAGACAATGATTTTGAGTTAAAAATTTAAAATTTCTATTATTCCTTTTGAGGCATAAATTCCAAAAAATAATGTTAGGGTCGATCCTCCACAAAATACATACCTAAATAATTTTCAATATTTCTCAAAATATCCTTATCAATATG
Source organism: Wollemia nobilis (assembly GCA_028583015.1). NCBI lineage: Eukaryota > Viridiplantae > Streptophyta > Pinopsida > Araucariales > Araucariaceae > Wollemia > Wollemia nobilis. Next base: position 1,003,970 of record JAQPPZ010002855.1, read on the forward strand.
TTGATATGGAATTCCAAAAGGCCTAATCTATATTGGAAGCCTTTTAACAGTCTTTGTCTCTATAGAAAAACTTCTCACTCTACGGTCTTAATTATAATGAATCTTTATGCCTAAACCAAGGGCATTTACCTATTATTTTATCCATTATTTTTTAACTAAGATAAGGTAATGAGAAAAAATATTTTTAGAATAAAATTCATCAATGACCACTTCTAATAATTCATCAATCACCACTTCCACTTGATCCAAATTTGAATCCGAAAATACTATAGAATATCTATGGAACTTATATATTAAAACTGTGGTTTTAAAAATCATTGTATAATGCTTAATTTTCTCATTCTTGACTGTCATTTTTGGTTTAGTATCTACTATGTGGATAGAGTTTACCATATATTTGGTTATCCTCTTATTGCTAAGTAGGTCATCCTTACTTCTAGTAAGAACTTTCAAAAATGATTTTTTTGCCATGTTATCTAGGTTTTCTTCATATAATTCCTTTATTTTTGAGTTTCAACTAAGATCTAAAATAAGAAGAAGTGGTGCCCAATCCTTGATTGCACTTTCCTTCCTACTTCTTTCTAACACTTCTTACTCTTGGATCATATTCTCAATTATAGGTTTATCTTGATAAATAAGTATAAAAGGTGAGATTTTTTTTGTTATTTATATTTAAACAAGTTTTAGCTTCAAACACACATACAATAAAGAAAAAATAATCTCATAAAAAGTTTGTACAAAAGAAAAATCATATGTTTCCTAATTTTTTAAACATATATTCTATTTTAATTTATCTAAATAAAATTTACATAGTAAAATTTTAAAAATCTTTATTAATAAGGAAAAAATTTTGTACATAGGTAAATTCATATGCTTTCTATTTATTTTCAACTAGTTATATGGGATTAAAAAGGGTCCCATGGGTTTCACATTATCACCACATAGTGGTATTATAAAACGGCTTGGATATCATCCATGTATCGATTGGCAATATTTAAACGCTTGTGTCCTCCTGAGCTAATACCACTCGATTATCATTAAGTTTCCTAATTTTTTAAAATATATATTCTATTTCAATTTATCTAAACATAATTTAGTAAATAAAACTTTTAAATCATTTTTATTGAGTAAATACTTCTTATACATATACATATACATATCTACCATGGGGATTGAACCTGGGTCACATCACCGATAATGCAAGTGGCATCCTTGCCGGTAGACCATATCACATGGATAAAACTTTTAAATCATTATTAATAAGGATAAAAATTCTTTTAAATGGATCATATGGAATTCAAACAATTATATCCTACCCGTATTACATTATTAACTACATCATCACATTATAACAACTTAACAATTATATATAAGCTTAAGTTTCTTTCTTGAAAATTAAATACATATATAAATAATCATTTTTTTATACATAAATATTAAAGCATCAAGTATATCCTATTATATTTTTTGTATTTTTTATGTTCATTGTTTCATATCTTATCAATTATTTCTCTAGAATATATATTTTTTAAATTAAATGTGTAAAATCATAAATAAAATTTGACCTCTTTCACATCACCACTCTACCAAACCCTCTTGAACCAATGCAACAAAATTCTTTTCATCCTCAAAACATAGTATATTCTAACATCATAGTCAATGAATCATGTTAAAAGGGTTTGCAAACTTATGAGCTAAAAATATGAAGACAAGGAATCTAAATTTATTTACTGTAATATTAGCTCTGAATAATACATCATTATGATAATTCTGGTATCATAGACCATCTTCATCAACAACAAGTGCAGGAACCACGAGGAAGTTCACAAAAACATGGGCATTGATGACGAGGGCAATGGCAAATATTGCAATCATGCATTATTGTGCATGGTGGTGGTATAGAAGATACAGAAAAATTCATATTTGTGAATGATTTTGGAGTGGAATATGGGGAAGAATTGACCACTGTAACCCCATGTACAATGCCATTCTCTGTAATATACCAAAGTTAAAATAACGCATTAAAAAAATAATAACACATTAATTTATTCTCTTAAATTTTATACATACCACATAAAATGATAATAGTCAAATAGCAGAAGAAAGTTTTCAACCAATTAAAAACCTTGCCAGCCATGATGAGGTTTACATAGTTTCAAACCTTGCAAAATTCTAAATTTACTTATGTTAAATAATATTAAAACAACCTTATATAAGAAGGAGCTCGCCTTTGCATTGAGCCAAGATTTGTTTTTGGTTGTCACTAAGATTTGATTACATTATCTTTGGATTTGTATTCCGAACATGATAAGATATCCATATTTAGCACTACAATCCTCAATACAATTTCCAAATCAAGGGGTTAGAAATTACTGGTATGCTTAGACTACTACTCTACTTCAATCTCCTAGCATAGACATAATGAGACCTCCCCCTACTAAAGCATCAATCAATGCACCATAATCTAATAAGGATATTCGAGATGAGATTTACTCAACATATATAAAAACTATTTGGACTGATCCAAAGGAACCTCTTTCACCAAAACTGCTGCATTACTCTCACTTTTATCTCCAACTAGAGAATGGATTGATCACTACTCCAAAATATAACTTGATATAGATATCACACAGCCTCAGGTTTCCTCTAGCTCAACTACGAGTTTACTCCCACCAGCTGTGTATTGAGACAGATCATCACCTTCCCAGAGATCAACGTATTTGTAGATTGTGCAGTCTTGATGTGGAATTCGAGGAGCATTTCAGTTTTGCATATCCTATATACTATGAGATACGAGGTAGATATTATTGATTATTAAAAGACACCCATACACTAAAATCTTAGATTAATTATGAATATCAGATATGCATTGCCCTTTTCATCCAGGAATTATTCAATCTCAGGAAATAACTACTTAGTGTAGTGACCCCGAGAAAGCGACGCACCGTCCACTACTCCTATTTATAAATATTATTTATCTTATTCATATTTAATCATGCATTAAATGAAATATACAACCGAAATTACAAAAAAATGAATAGGTAATGCCTTTTATTACTTTTTCTCAAGTTCGGTTACATATAGATCCCTTTGAGGGATTCCCTTCTTTTAATACAAATTTTATAAATTAGGATAGCAAATGTATGGTATCCCATTGCAAGGGAATATGCACTCTCATAGGCTTCCTTATGATGCACACGAAACTGTATGAGGGCTTACAAATACCTCATTCTCTAGGTCTGGTTCCTAGAGGGATCCTTTTGCTTTCATATGTTGATAACATGTTCAATGAATATGAAATATTGTAAGCATGAAAACAACAACAAACGCGTAGCTTTCTGATATTGTCTCCCTAGATGAGGTTGTTAGCAATAACCCTAATGATAAATATAAATATGCTCCATGAAAATAGAAATTAATGTTATGAATGCTAGTAAATGCCATAAACCAAATCTATGATAATGGCATGAAAAAATGTAATAAGCTAAATCATAGAAACTAATGCAAAGAACCCTAGATTAGGTTTGTGGGACACTGTTCGAGACAATGGTCGCTAATATGAAAATATATTTGTATTGCTCCAAGGCTATGAATCTAAGCTTGTTATCAATGTTTGAAATGATTGTATTTTCTTATCTGATGTGTTGAATATCCTATAGATGAAAAACCCTAAATCAGTTAGCGCTTCATTGCTCCTCAAAGGTGTTCCAATTTGCTCTCCAATTCAGTAGGGCTTCGCTACAAGAAAAAATCTCCGAGTCTTTTAAAACTCTCTCTAATTATCTCCCTCCAATTGATAAAAGAAATTCCCCTAGTGCTTTTAGGTTTACTCCTTATAATGTGTTGAGGTCTTAGGTTTAGGTCTAAAACCCTAAGACCGAATCCTACATACAAACTATTTGTTAGCATGAGAATTTGAGTCTTTGTCTATCCTTGAGGGCCAGTTAATTGATGTCTAAATCCAAACTTGAGTCTTTCATGTATACTGGTTGTGATGAGGAATGCAAAGTTGTCCCCGCTCGGCCTTATTGCATGCAGACTACCACTTCCACCTGATATTAGGCTAGATTGGTGGAAAAATGCATTTTAGGGTTTAGCTATTGTAATCTAAAATGGCTAAGGATTGGTCACTCTAAGATGCAATGGCCAGCACACAACCGCTCTGGTCCATAGAGGCCAGGCTTAGATGGGCTAAGAATACCCCCAAATGAGTGGTGAAAACCACTTTTGATACTTGGAAGGTCCCAAGGTTTAGTCACATGATCTATGAATGTGCTCATGTGAGTAGTCTCACTAAACATGACATGTTTTAGGTGTCTACAGATACCCCTTTTTGTGATGCGTTATATGGAAAACAAAGTGCAGAGCAAAAATGTAGACTCTTATGTAGGGTGTATGATGATTATTGATTTGATCAATGTTGGATGGCCCAATCATGCAAGATGACGCGCATCCTTGAATCATTGCTTCAACCTAATTTAAGGCTTAATTTATCACATGTCTTGCACATGTTCACTTGCACTCATTCCACAAATGTAATCGGGTAGATTATGTTGCTACAACAAAACTGATCAAAGGAGAGGTACAAATTGAATATGTCATATTTGCTTATGAACCCAACAAACAGGGAATTTTTTGTAAGAGTTGTATGCAATGATTCATAGGACGAACACCATTTTGATATGAACGAGTAATCTCTAGTTGAATTTTGTTATGATTATTTGAAAATTTGAACTACCCCCTTCACACACTGAATTGATGAGGGAAGAGCAATGAGTGAAGCGACAAGTCGCTTGACCACTTTGACTAGCTTTGATTTCTTTCTAGTGTTTATTCTTTTAATGGGTAAACCCCCAACAAAGTGTGATTCCAATTGTTTATGACGATCATTCCTACCTATCCCGAGAAGCATTCAAGACATAAATAGCCTTCTTAGAAAAATAGGATAAGCGATTATATTTAGACATGTATTACATCACTTGGCTCGGTGCTTTTGTGTCATAAGGGAATCAAGATGATTCCATCGTACCCATGGAGCAGTCCAACCATCTTGGTCTTCTTCAAGATTGAGGTGACACATCATAATTCCAAAATGAATAATTTACCCCAAGTAGCTCTATGGTAACTTACTCATCTCACCAAATTGCTCATATTTGAAAATATCAAATAGGAAAATATTTGATGTTTTCCTTTAGCTTTTAAAATAAAAACATTCATATTTATTTGCTCACAAAATTTACATCAAATATTTTTACTAACCGTTTGCATGTGCATTTCAGAGACTTAACATTTTTCTTCAAAAATTAGATATTTTATTTTATTCTTGGCACCAAACCCACTTAGACGTCGACAAAAATTATATATTTTATTTTATTCTTGGCACCAAACCCACATAGGGTTATAAAATTATTATAATATAAATATTATAATAATTAATTTTAGGCTTCCTCTTAGCACTTTAATATTATAATAATAAATATTGTAATATTATTTCCTTTGGGCCTAGGTATTTCCTTTCTTCACCTTGGACTTTCTCTTGACAACTTTAATATTATAATAATAAATATTATAATATTATCTCCTTTGGGACTAGATATTTCCTTTCTTTGGGGTATTTAAACCAAATCTCTTGGGCTTAAAATATAAATATTTTAACCCTCCTTTTTTCAATTCCTTTGAACTTAATATGAACTGACTTTTGATATCAATGACGACATAACTACTCAAAATTTCCATCAATCTCCCCCTTTGTCATTGATGGCAACCCTTTTTCTTAAAGATTCATTTTTCCTTTTTCTAATTCTTCTCCCCCTGGGAAACTTCTCCCCTAACTTAATGCTCTCCCCTTAACTCAAATATCTCCCCCTTTAGCATCAATGGCAAAGGAACTCTTTTAGGGTTAAATATAAGACTCTAAGCTTAGACCCCTCCCCACCTCCTCTTCTTGAGGTGATTAATTTTAGGTTGGGAGTAGAACTACTCCAAAATTACTTCTAATATACTCAAACGTATATTTTGGAAGAGGTTTAATGAAAATATCTACAATCTGCTCCTCTATAGCAATATATTCCAACCTAACTTCCTTATATGTCACCTACTCTCTCAGAAAATAATATTTAATCGATATGTGCTTGGTCCTGGAGTGCATCACTAGATTATTTGAGATATTTATAGCACTTGTATTATCACACATTATAGGTATAGGGTGATCATGACCTATCTTGAATTCCTTTAAAGTTTACGCCATCCATAACACCTGTGTACAACAAGAAACCATTGCAATATATTTTTCCTCTACTGTGGATAGGGATATTGATGCTTGTTTCTTACTTAGCCAAGATACTAAACAATCTCTAAGAAATAATTATTCTCCACTTGTACATTTTCTATCATAAATACTTCTAGTCCAATCTGCATCTATATATGCTATGAGAGTGAAATGATCACTTTTGGGGTACTAGAGCCCAAACTCCATAGTCTCTTTTAAGTACCTAAGAATCCTTTTTACAGCCACTACGTGTTTTCTTTTATGTTACTTGAAACCTTGCCACTAGTCCCATTGCTCACATTATATCTAGTCTTGTAGTTGTGACATATAGTTAGCTGCCAATCATAGATCTATACAATTTCTTATTTGCCTCAGGAGATTCATCATATTTACTTAACTTGCATCCTGTAACCATGGGGGTACTTACTGGTTTGCAATTTTCTAACTTTAATTTCTTTAGCATCTCTTTGATATACATGGTTTGTGATAAAAATACACATTTCTATGATTGTGAAATCTAAATTCTAAGGAAGAAGAACAACTCACCAAGCATTGGCATTTCAAATTCACTTTGCATACTCTTTGTAAATTTATTACACATGTTATCATTATTACCTCCAAAAATGATATCATCCACATAAACAACCACAATTAGTAAGTCATTTCCTTCATTTTTATATCACCACTCTACCAAAACCTCTTGAATCAATGCAAAAAAATTATTTTCATCCTCAAAACATAGTACATTCTAACATCATAGTAAATAACTCATGCTAAAGGTGTTTGCAAACTTATTAACCAAAAATATGAAGAGAAGGGATCTGAATTTATTTATTGTAATATTATATTTGAATAATACATCACTATGATAATTATGATATCATAGACCATATTCATCAACAACATGTGCAAGGACCACTAGGAAGTTTACAAAAACAAGGGCATTGAGGACGAGGCCAATGGTAATGATCGCAATCATGCATTATTGTGAGTGGTGGTGGCATAGAAGATACAAAAAATATTTCAATGGTTTTTGAATAAGGATGATAAATAGGTGTAGAAAGAAGGGAATATCCCTAGCCCCCTTAGACGTTGATTTCTACCCAATGCAGAAATACCTATGCTAGCCTAGAAAGTTGCCTCGTCTTGTAGTTTACGGATCTATGCCTTGCATTTCGAAAAGCTACCGAGTATGAGCTTATAAAATTTGGTTCACAACCTCTAAGATAGACAACAACCTTAACATGGTTTCAATTGCAACTAATTACTATAATGAGTGATGATAGTGGACATAGATTTATAGAATTTGGATACTAGATTTGGAGGAGCTCTAAAATCTATTTTTAACTTGGTTTAATATATAGGTCTGGGGTCTAGATCAATTGGTTCATCAAACCCCATAAGGGGTGGAGGTCCAAGGTTCAAATCTCAGGTCTCTTTGGATTGAAAACTTGTCCCTTTCCTTGTGCTTTCAACAACGTAAAAGATTTAAAATAATTGTGGCATGGTGGTTATAGGGGCAGGCTGCATGAAGATTTATGTGGTGGCTTCTAGGGTGAACAATACAGAATACTGTGGCGACCATAAAAGCTAGAAATCCTACCCAGATTCATGGCGGCTACTGATTCCACCATGTAAATTCAAATATATATATATATATATATATATATATATACAGTGGCTTTCTTAAATCCAATATATAAATATGAATTAAATATCATTACACGGGTAGGATTTTATATTTGTTCTTTTTAGTTCACCCATAACGCTAAGTAAAATTCAAAGTAGAATTCTAATTATTATTTTAATTGCGGTTATTATTTTAAAATTTATCTAAATATTATTTATTTATAGTATTGATTTTTAATTATTGATTTTGATGATAATTTTTTGTTTTTTTTTTACTTTGTTCTTTTCAAATAATTTATAAAATGAATTTATTATTGGTGTGTAAGTGTTGTTATATTGGATATTATTATATTCTAGGCATTTCAAAATAAAATGCTTCTTTATCCCAACTATATTTGATAGACAAAGAAAAATATCTTGTACTCTCATTCCTTTTTTGGTCTCTTCCACCTATCTATTTTACATATAAGTTCACTTGAATTGGTCCTTAGTTGTATTATGAGCATATTTGCTCTCCAATTGATGTTTACCCCTATATAGGTCTTTACTAGCATTTATTTGTATTAATAATAATTTAGCAATAATTAATATTGTGGTATTGTTGAGTCAACATTTAGAAATTAGTAAATTTAAATTTTTAATTTAATTTAATGATAGATTAATTTAATTGATATATTTACTCTTGAATATTTTAAATTATGTCAAATCACCCTCTACTAAATAGAGCAAGGAAGGGTGTCACTAGGGAGAATGTGATAAATGTGTAAAAGATATTAGTTTACAGAGGAAAATATTTCTCATACACCATATAATAATTGTATCTCATTATATAAATGGATTTTTTGAAATTTAAAATCTCTGTATTTACGTATATCTAATTAAACTTGCATAATATGCTTTAAAATGTATATACATATATGGTCTTCTTCAATAATTATAAAAATTGACATGACTTGGTAAAGGTTTATTAGTTAGGAAAAAAAAATTATGATAAAATATGTGTGGTAAGTTGGGTTTAAGAGAACAGTATGTAGGGTTTTGAGGGATAATTGATATGTGTGCCCCTACTCCTTATTGCCATGGCATATACAACCTTATAAAGTGGCAAGTGGTGTAACTATCCCTCACAAGGTTTATGGACATAGGATAGGATAAATGTAGTTGCAAGTATTGTTAGGAGTTTGTTATGGCTTAAGTACACATTCTCTATTTTTAAATGCCTATCACTTCCATGATAAAAGCATTCAAGCATTAAGTTCTAACATGTGGTACTAGTGGAGGTAGAGTTAAGAAAGAATTATATTCTAATCATCCTATAGCTTTGACATAGATAAACTAAATGAGAACTCTTTTGAGAAAAGAATTTTTATGGTAAAATTACCTTGTATAAATTTTTTTAAAGAAAACCTCAAAGGAGAGGTAGTCATCATTGTGAAGAAAAATTACATGGTATATTTAAAGGTCTTAAGATGAAAAAAACCCTACCAAATACTAGAAAGGATAAAATCCTACAATTAACAACAAGGTCAATTTTATCAGGAAAGAAATTCATAGAAGCTCCTTAAACATTACAAGAGAATAAGTCACTAATGCTTCACAAAGAGTTAAAATAAATTACTACCAAGAAATTACAAAAATATTATTTTGAAGCATTAAAAGGTTATTGAAACCTTTCCAAATTGCAAGCAGTTCTCTAAAGGTGAAGAGAAGCATCATTATACAAAGTTGTAGAAGCAATTTTCTCAGAAAGATAAACTTTTCAAAGCAAAGTGTAAAATATTCCAAGAAAGAATATAAGGAAATAAGAAACAATAAGGTCAGAGTTGAACAATCCACACAATTCAAATTTATTTCAAAAAATGTATTTAATTGCATAAGCTTCAACTTCAAGCATAATCAACAAGTAGGGAATAGCAAATTTGTCCTTATCAAAGCAAACAAAGACATTTCAAATTATAAAAATAGTTAAAGAGCATGAAATAGTATACTTTACATAAATAATAATGATCAAAATAAGAATCTAAATTTAGAAAGTGATAAAAAGAAGAAAAAATCAAGTTGGACTAGTGAAAGTTTAAATGATCGACACCTCATGGGAAGTCTATTGGGTATAGCTCATGCGTTTCAACAAAATGAAGTACCTCAAGGTTGAGGATATAAATATAAAGGCAAATAAAACTCTATATTTGAAGAGCAAGAAGAAATAATTTCATGAAGACTTGGAGTCTCATGCATACTCTTGATCAAACAAAGTCATAGGATAAGAAGCAAAATAAAAAAGAGCTTTGCCTAAGCCTGGATTTTCAGTTTTGAAAAAAGAGCAATGTCATCCAATAATACATCAAAAATCAAGAAAAAAGTTGAAAGTTACAAAGAAATCTCACAATAATTCAAACTAAGTACATTGGAAAAGTGGTGGATGGAGAAGTGTACCATCCAAAGTGCATGTAAGATCATTTTCATGGTGCAATTCAAATATCTAGCTCTTGAAGTGCAGCTTATAAGGGAATATTATGAGGTTAGTTTCACAAAGAGTGATCAAACATACGAATTCAAGAGCATGCATCAGAGGGACAAAAATTTCTGACCTAGATGCCTAAATAATGAAAAATCATAAATCACTCGTCCAAAAGGAAAGCATTCAAAGAAAAATGCAAAATATCTATAGCCCAATGAAGGTCTCTATAAGTAGTTGGTGAACTTGGAGTAAAAGGAAGAAAACCATTAGAACCAAGTCATTACATGCACATGTTCAAAGATTTTTTCTAAGAATGGATTACTTAAAGAAGGCAACTATTTAATTCCTAATGCTCATCCAGAAGAATCAAGTAAAAATATCTCAAAAATATATTATCAAAAGGATTAACTCACACAATTTCTAAATGAAATAACACATTCAAAAGTGGAAAAAAATGAAAATTATTTCTTTCAATCAATTTTAACCAACATCGAGGAGACAGTTTAAAATATTGCATTTATAATTGGAAGAAGAAGAAAAAATGTATTAAAGTTAAATTTTGCTTTGATTAAAAAAAATATATTATTCTTATAAAAGAATATGAAAATAGGGAAGGAAAGTTTTCACCTCCAAGACTTCATCACAATGAAAAGTAGAGAAAGGTTAATTAGTAGAAAAATGCATACATCATTTTCATTCCATAACATGTAAGATAATAGTCGATGAACATTAAATTTAGTGGTCCATAATAGATTGAAGAACACAAGCTTACACTGAGAGGGGGGTGAATAGTATAAGATAAAATTTTTATTTTCTTTCCAAAATAATATTATCCAATATTATCAATTGCAATAATTATTAAAAGGAGTATTAACCAATATCATCAATAGAAGTATTAAGGTAATACAAAAATCATCACACACATGAGAGACACAAATTTAATGTGGTTCACCCAAAATGGGTTACGCCCACAAAGAAAATATTTCTTATAAATTTTCTCCATAAATATCTCGGGAACCAATTTCCTATTACAATTTTATGGGCCTCTACCCAAAGGAGATCTCAATCCCCTATGCTCAAGTTCATGGACCTATATCCACAGAAGGCCTTTGTCTCCATTGCTCTGGTTGTGGACCTCTATCCATATGAGATATATGTCCCCACTTCTATAGTTTGTGGACATCTCTCCATAGGAGACCTTTATCCCTACTAATCTGGTTTATCGACCTCTATCCACAAGACACCTTTGTTCCCACTGCTCTAGGTTGTGGAACTCTATCTATAGGAGACCTATATCCCAACTACTTTTATTTGTGGACCTCTATCCATAGTATACCTCTCTCCCCACTACTATGACTGGTGGATCTCTATCTATAGGAGACCTCTAATTACACTCCTCTAATTTGTGGACCTCTATCCACATGATACCTCTATCACCACTACTCTAATTTATGGAACTCTATCCATAGGATACACCTCTCCTCTTAGCTCTGGTCTTATCTAAATCCAACACAATATTCTACTCAAACATTACTCCAAGACTTCACACAAGGCTTGCTAAAATCTGCAACAAAATCTTCTCAATTCACTGCTCCAATTTGCACCATGCCTACTCGCAAGGCTTGCTCAAATTAACAACAAAACTTGCTTATAAATATGTCCAAATTTTCACCAAGCCTAATCACAAGGCTTGCTCAAAACTACACTCAACTCTTACCCAAACCTAATTTAAGTCTATTCAAAATACTTTCTCAAATATACCTCAAACCTACTTCAAGTCTTCTCACAAGACTTGATCAAATATACTTACTGTCTTTGCTCAACTCTCCTCTAACACATGCTCAAAATTGCTCATAACATATACTCATATATTCTCATAACACATGCTCAGATCTACTCATAACATATACTCAATTGTTCTCATAACACATACTCAAAGCTTCTTCAATCCTGCTCATAGAAAACAACAAAAATATTTCCAATTCTTGCATACAAACAATTTCATATATCTTTCCCAAAAGTGCTTTTCTTGACTAAAGTAGTTTAGACATATTATACTTATAATCCATTTAACCTATTGAACATATATAGAATGATATATACTATCAAATACCCAATATGTTCTTCACATTCACATGTCTCACATTCATCAAATCAGATATCTACTTCTTACAAATTCCTTTCAAATCAAATCAAGCTAGTGCATAACTTTACTTCACAAAACTGGTTTATGTTCCTTGCAAATTTGCTCTCAAAGGTCAAACATAATAATACACAAATTTGTTTCATAAAACTGGGGGTCTAACACTTGCCCATTCATATTTTATGTCACTCACATCAACGCCAAAATGCTTCACAAATTCTTTCAACAAGAATGCACAATTTATTCTCAAAACCCTAGCACAAGGGTTTCCAATTTTCTTCAATGATAATGCACAAGTTGTTCACAAATCTTAGCACAAGTATTTCCAATATAATTCAACAATTAAGCATAATTTTATCTCAAATCCTAGAACATATGTTTTCAACAATGCACATACATAGTCCCTATTTCTCCACCTTATGATTCAAAAATATTTGTTCAATCAAACACCTTAAATAAGTAATGATATCACCATACCTCTTAACTTGCTTTGATAAAGACGTGCCCTCAAAACCTGTCTCAAAACAATTTCCCTTTCAAAGTGCCACTTCAATACTTGTTAGTAGATTTCTCTTTCAAATCATCCATATTAAATGTTTCTTCAAAAATATGTACTCAATAGAATTTGAAAATAATGCTCTCTGACTCTCCTATTGTTCTCAAAATAAAAAGCATCAAAAAAATCTAGAATTTATTTTCCACGATACAAAAATTATAATAAAAAATTTAACCACAATAACACCTTATAACTCTTCACCATTGCATATCAAACATAATACATTCAAGACAAAAATATTTTCTTTAATTTTTCTTTTAAAGCACTTGTAAAAATAAAACACTTATTACACTTATGACTTCCTAAGTCAAACAGTGCATACTATGACCAAATAAGACTTATGCCTCCAAATTTTAACCTTAGAAAAAAATAATTTTTGCGCTTACTAAAAATCTACCGTGAGTGAGAATCAACCCCAATAACTTTTGGCCTATCTGTACCTTAGAAATGCTTAGGCTATCGCATGGCCAACCGTTCACACAAGAACATATACACATGATATAACTCTTAAACCCTTCAACGATTCCTCTCTGTCAATAAAATTGAAAACTATCACCACTAAGGCTCGACCCTGAGATGTCCTACCTACCCTACATGTTATTATCACTTGGGATAGCCACTTAGGCTTGTTGTCTGCACACGAACCAAATACCCAAAATAATAACTTTATCAACTTTGTTCTCTCTCCTTTTATATTTTGTCTTCTTCCTTATTACCTATAGCTTTCAATTTTGCACTAAAGATAATTTTAATTTTTGCATTAAAATATAAACATTAGCAAGCACCCACATAAATGAAATAAATAATATATATATATCTTTTGGTATTTTGTGGGGGACGACGGTGGTTAGGATAATATGAACGTTTGGCACTTAAAATATTTTCAAATATGTTCCCTCAAATATTATTGCCACCTCAACCTCTTTCAAACTCTTATATCAAAATATTTTAAATATTATAATATTATTTCTTAAACCTTTATCTTTTCAAAATAAAACCTTCTTTTTATTTTTCCTTTGTAGAACCTTTTGCGCCATGCAACTTTAAACTATTTTCCATATGTTATAATATTTGAACTTTATTCCTTGAGCCCTATCTATTAAATCTTTGTCCTAATGAAACCTTTAATCCTCTTTGAATTTATTTATAATATTTGAAATAAATATTATAAACCTTTTCCACCTTGCATAAACAACCATAGGAGAATATTTTTGCCTTATGTACCCTTTGAAGATATTTTCCTTGCACTTTAATATTTCAACCTTGAAGATAATTCTCAACCATTTCACTTTTGACATCAATGACAACCAATGTACTCAATATTTCCAACAATCTTCCCCTTTTTCATTTATGGCAACCCTTCTAAAATATTTCCTTTTACTACCACTAGATTCCAAATATGCTCCCCTTGAGAATCTGCTCCATCTTACTGAATTATCTCCCCCTTACTGAAATATTTCTTATTTTGAAATCAATGGCAAAGGGCTCATTTTGGGGCTAAAAATAAGACTCTTTGCTCATCCTCCTCACCACCTCATTTCCTTGAGGTGATTAATATTTGTATGGGAGTAAACCTTCTCCCAAATTACAATGCTTTTATTTATTTTAAACCTTCTTTTTCCAAATATTTGTAGTCATACACTTTTGATCCTTTTGAGTGTCCATGTTCTTGCTTATATTTGGAAGTTCTAGAAACTCCATTCTACACCACTTAGCCTTATGCCAAAAATAATTACAATTGTAACACCTAATGTTGTAGTTTTTTAATAGTACAAATGACCTGAAATTTCTTTTTGTGAAGCCATAATCATTTCTGCCATGAATCTTAAAATGTATAGCTTTGTTACAAGAATGATTACATGAGAAACAATGCCCTTGGAAGAAAAATTCATCTTGTCTTGAAAAATATGGTCTCTTGGTTCTTTCTTTTCCTTCTCTTTGATGATATTTGTTTCTTGTTTGTGTATTTTTTTCTTTCTCAATGAAGCTTCCACTCCTCAACTTATCAACATAGGTCTTAGGTTCTTCTTCAATATCTTCCTCTAAAACTTCCTTTTATTTTGAGCTGGAATCCTCTTTTTCTACCTATTGACCTTATTCAAAACCAAGTATCATTTTAGTAAATGAAGATCTTTGTGCTTTGATAATGTTATCCGAAGCTTTTGAATTTTCCTTAAACCTATGCAACTTATCATTAGAATATTTGACTTCCATCCTTAGAGAAACCACTTCATGTTATAATCCTTCACATTCTAACTTTTTTACCTCTTAATTTTCAACCATAACTTCTTTAAATATCCTTACCCTTAACCTTTAAATTTTTTACATCCTGTAGAAGCTTTTCATTTATTTCCTTATCTTCTTGAACTTGAGCCTTAAGTCTTGAGTTCTTCTTTCTAACTCTTTTCAACTCTCTAAGAGCAACAATAAGTTTCTCTTGTAGGTCAAATGTGGCTTCTTCTTATTTTTCTGAACCTTCCCCTATGTATTCAATTATAGGATCATATTATTTTTCTTCTACTTGGTCAAACACATCTTCTACTTGATCTTCAATAGGAGTGTTCTCTTCCTCTTCTATTGCCAAAAATATAATCTCTTATTTTCACTATTTGAGAAACTTTTATCACTATCACTTGAAGCACTGCTTGCTTCTTAAACATAGAAAATCTTCTTGTACCTTTGAAAAATTTTCTTTTCATGCTTACCTTGATCATACCTATTATTCTTTTCATACTTGAATTTTATTTCTTCCTTTTTATTATAAGCTTATTTCTCTTCACTGCTACTACTTCCAGCTTGAATGCTACCTCTCTCTTGGAATTTTGATCTTTTTCTATTCTCATATCATAAGCGGTGAGAATTCCATATAAATCAACTTATCGAAATCCTTCATATCTTCTACTATTGAAAACATTGCATCATACCTCATAGGGAGTGATCTTAATACTTTCTAAGTGACACTAGAGTCCTCAATTTTAAATCCAAGTCCACGTATGGTATTAACAACTTCATAAATACTAAATAAGTATTTAGCAATATCTTCCTCATCTCACATTCAACTCTTCAAACCTTCTCCCATGAGTTTGAATTTTTTCCAACTTAACCTTGCTATCTCCTTCATATGTTTGCTTTAATTTATCCCATATTTATTTTGTTGATTTGCATTGCATAACTTTCACAAATTCTGATTTACATAATCCACTTAAGATTTCATTCATAGCATTGGTATTATTTGTATATAGTTTCTTACCATACTTATCTATGGGAGGAATAGTTGTAATTTTAAACCCATCCTCAAAATATTGCCATGTTTCATATCATTGTACCATAAAATAAGTCTTAATCCTCATAATGTAGAAAGCATAATTATTTCCATCAAAAATTGAATCCTTATTTTTTGAATATCCATTCTAAGAAGCCATTTGTGCTCCTGTAAGATATTCCTTCAAGTTAGAATTTTTCAGAGGAACATTCTCTTATACCAATTGAATAACACAATATTATATTGATAAGGGGGTGAATAGTATAAGATAAAATTTTGCTTTTTTTTCCAAAATAATATTATCCAATGTTATCAATTACAATAATTCTTCAAAGTAGTATTAACCAATATCATCAAGAGTAGTATCAAGGCAATATACAAATCATCACACACATGAGAGACACATATTTAACAATAAATATCTTGGGAATCAATTTACTATTATAATTTAATGGGACCTCTAGCCAAAGGATATCTCAATCCTCTACGCTCAAGTTCGTGGACCTCTATCCATAGGATAAATTTATCCTCACTCCTCTAGTTTGTGGACATCTATCCATAGGAGTCCTCTATCCCTACTTCTCTGGTTTGTGGATCTCTATCCATAGGAGACCTATATCCATAGGAGACATCTATCCCCACTACTTTGGTTTATGGACCTCTATCCATAGGAGACCTTTATTCCCACTACTCTAGTTTGTGGACCTCTACCCATAGGAGACCTCTATCCCCACTAATTTTTTTTGGGAACTCTATCTATTGGAGACCTATATCCCCATTGCTCTAATTTATGGACCTCTATTCATAGGAGACCACTATCCCCATTGCTATGATTTGTCGATCTCTATCCATAGGATACCTATGTCTTGACTGCTATGATTTATGAAATTTTATCCATAGGAGACACCTCTCCTCTTATATTTAGTTTGCTCAAAATATAACTCAATATTTTGATTAAAAAGTGCTCCAAGAGTTCACATAAGGCTTGCTCAAATATACATCAAAATCTACTCTAATCACTGCTCCAATATCCACCATGCCTCCTCATAAGGCTTGCTCAAATATACATCAAAATCTACTCAAATCACTGCTCCAATATCCACCATGCCTCCTCATAAGGCTTGCTCAAATAAAAAATAAAATCTACTCACAAATCTACCCAAATATGCACCAAGCCTACTCACAGGGCTTTCTCAAATATGATCTCAAATATTACCCAAATATACTTCAAGTCTTCTCACAAGACTTGCTAAAATTTAACTCAAACCTACTTTAAGTCTTGTCACAATACTTATCCATATCTTCTCACTATATTTGTTCAATCCTACTCTAACACATACTCAGATCTGCTCATAACACATACTTAGATTTACTCATAACACATACTCAGATCTTCTCATAAAACATACTCATTTTTAATCATAAAAAATAATAAAATATGCTCATAACACATTCTCAAATTTGCTCATAACACATACTCAAATCTGATCATAACACATACTCAAATCTGCTTCAATCCTGCTCATAGAAAACTGCTCAAACATTCCCAATTCTTGCATACAAACAATTTCATATATCTTACCCAAAAGTACCCTCCTTGACTAAATTAGTTTAGACATATTCTACCCAAAATTCATTTAACCTCTTAAACATATAGAGAATAATATGTACTATCAAATACCCAATATGTTCTTCACATTCACATGTATCATATTTATCAAATTAGATCTCTGCTTCTTGCAAATTCCTTACAAAAAAATCAAGCTAGTGTATAAATTTACTTCACAAAACTAGTTTTATGTTCCTTGCAAATTTACTGTCAAAGATCAAACACAATAATGCACAAATTTTCTTCACAAAATGGGTCATTAACACTTGCTCATTCATATTTAATGTCACTAACATCAATAACCAAATGCTTCACAAATTATTTCAACAAGAATGCGTAATTTATTCTCAAAACCCTAGCACATGTGTTTCCAATTTTCGTCAATGATAATGCACAAATTTTTCACAAACAACAGTACACGTTTTTCGAATCTCATTTAACAATGAAGCATAATTTTGTTCTCAAAACCTAACACATATATTTTCAACAATGCACATACATAATCCCTATTTCTACATCTTATTATTCGGAAGTATGTGTTCAATAAAATACCTTAAAGAAGGAATGATATCACCATACCTCTTAACTTACTTTGATGAAGATATCATCGTACCTCGATTCTCACATCCAAATATAAACATTAGCAAGCACCCACATAAATGAAATAAATAAAATATTTATATATATACATTTTCGTGTTTTGTGGGGTTGCCGGCGCTTTGGAAAATATGAGTGTTTCGCATTTAAAATATTTTCAAATGTGTTCCCTCCAATATTTTTTGGTGCCCCAACCTTTTTCAAACTCTTATATTATAATATTTTAAATATTATAATATTATTTCTTAAACGTTGATCTTTGAAAAATAAAACCTTCTTCTTTTTCTTTTTCCTTTGCAAAACCTTTTCTGCCATGCAACTTTAAACTCTTGTCCATTTTTTTTAATATTTAATTTTTAATCCTTGAGCCTTCTATTTTAAACCTTTGTCCCAATGAAACCTTTAATACTCTTTGAATTTATTTATAATATTTGAAATAAATATTATAAACCTTTTCCACCTTGCATAAAAACCATAGGAGAATATTTCTACCTTATGTACCCTTTGAACATGTTTGCCTTGCACTTTAATATTTCAACCTTGAAGATAATTCTCAACCATTTCAGTTTTGACATCAATGACAACCAATGTACTCAATATTTCCAACATAGATGTATGGTAGCACATATTTCACTTTAAAACATTTAATAAATATATAATTCATACATTGAATGAGTATTTTGTAATAAATGTATTTTAGGAGTACATGATTGATGGAACCCAACACTCCTAAGTATCGGAGTAGAAAGTCTACATTAAGGGGGGTGAAGGGAATTCTCTCTCAAATCCATATATTCTAGCATCACTCTAGAAATTATTTCTTTCATCATAAGCTAAAAATAGATCTTTAACTATGATGTAAAATGGGGAGAATGTTAGAAATTATTACTTAATAGCCCATATGAAGTTGCAAGTGGTATAACCACCTCTCATAATAGTTATGAATGTAGTATAGGATATATTTAGTTGTAAGTATAGTTAGGAGTTTGTTATGCCTTAAATACAAATTCTATGTATTTAAATACCTATCACTTAATTAAATCGTTGAAGGATTGAGTTCTAACAAATAATTTTTTTCCTTATCTTTATTTTGGGTCTAATAGAGTTTGAGGAAGGGAAATGGTGGTGGCCTAGTTATGGATTCATCAAAGGGAATTCAGTTAAATTTGGGGTGTCCTAGAAACACTCTCTTAAGGTTTTCCATAGAAAAACTATTATCATGATTATGTGAAGAAATCATAGAAGATTTGAAACATCTTTCTTGAGTTATCTACAAAATTTCTAGATTATGGTTTCAATTATCTATAAAAAGAAAATGTTATAGTTTTAAATTTATGTATGATCTTTCTTGTTATAATTATTTCTTTAAAACCTTTGCTAATGGGTTTATAATGATGCACAAACATGGATTTAGTTTGGAAGGCATGTTATCATGGTGGTTTTGGTAAATAAATATATTATGGATCTAGTTTTTTATTGAGATATTTGTCTTGTTTATGCATTTGAAGAATTATTACTATTATTTGGATTGCTTTTCAAATTATGATTCAATAGTGCCAAGAATTAAAAGAAAACTTCAATTTGAAGCTTCAAGTTTTAAACTAATTCAAATTCACACTAGAGTTCTTATTCAATTCTAGCTTTAAATATTAAACTTATCTCTCTATATTTTACTTATAATTTTAAAATAGAGTTCTTCTCTAATTGATGGCAAGCCGAGATTCAATCAACAAAACTTCCAAATAATTCTTCTGCAAATAGCTCAATACAGTCTTACATTACAGTTTCCAGGCATATTTCCTTTCCCCCTCAATCCCGAACTCACCATCCCCTGCCCTTACAAATTTCGAGTTTTTATCGAGGCCTCGATCCTCTAGGCAATTAATGCCCCCGCCTAACAAAAATTCAAATTCGATTTTCCCCCGGTCGAGTTTTCAAAATTTTTCTACCATAAATGGGCAACTACCCGATCCGCCATGAAGCTTGCATTAATGGCCTCCCTTAACCTGCACCCACCATTTTTTTTTGACTATTATTTTGTACCGCTGTCTCAACCATAAAGTCCATCGCCTGTAATTGTTGTTCTACCAGAAATAATAATAAAAAGAAACATATGCGTGGTCGACATCTTTCTTTTCAAATTACGTGGCCCTCATCTTTGACTTAATACATGTATGCTTTCATGTGTCAATTTCAACCTTACCCCCAACTAGTTGCGCTACTTTTAACACACGTGGCAGCCACGTGTTAATTTCAGCCTTGCCTGGCCGTCCACGTGCAAACTTTGGTCTGTCTTCTTATTGGCCGCGATATCGCGACAAGTCACAAAATCATGACATGTCGTGATATCGTGACCAAAAGTGCCTTCACCCTGTTGAGCCCATTGGGGTTGCGAACCCCCTTTTGCCTTCGTCATGCCGAGCCACTTGGGGTCATGATTTCGTGACATGTCGCAAAATCATGACATGTCGCGATTTCATGACCCCCCACCCTTGCCTGTGCCTTGCTGAAGCCTTTAGCCTTGTCTTCCACCTTGCTTTGGAAACACTGCCACATGGTAACTTTTAAATGGTCGTGATATCGCAACAGGTCACAATATCGTGACCTATCGTGATATCATGACGGGACTTCCCCCTACGCCTTTGTTAGAAATATCGTTGTGATATCATGACGTCGCGATATCGCGACGAAACTTACCAAAGCCAAGTCGAAGCTATTGAGGTCGCGATTTCGTGACCTCCTTCCCCCTTGCTTTTACAAGAAACTTCCTCCTTAAAAAAAATTGAAACAAATCAGAATGTAAAATACTTAGAAAAATTTGGAAAAATTTTGGAAGATGCAAGATTGCTCTATTGTCATCGGATGCTCCTGCATCAGACACCCGGGGTAAATTAAAAGTGATCCTCACTTCTATTTTGTTAGGGGAAGACCCAGGTGGTCAACCTCTATTTTTGACAACCAAGTTGCATCTTCAACAGGTCTGCCCTTCCACTTTATCAAATATTTAGAATACTATTTGTTTCTGGTGCTTCTGCCTTCACGAGTGTCTAGTATTTCTTCGACCTCGTCGGTGGTTGGAGTAGATGCTAGAATTTGCCATAATCCTGTACTTGGTACCTCTGTACTCTCTCCCTCATGATATTCCACTAAATCTGAAATATTAAATACAGGTGAAATGTCAAGCCAACTTGGAAATTCCACTTCATATGCATTTCTTGACTCCCATTTTTCCAGTATTCTGTAGGGCCCAAACTTCTTCATCTTCAATTTGTTATAAGTTTTGGCAGGAAATATTTCCTTCCTGAGATGGACCATGACTTCATCTCCTACTTAGAACTCTTTGAACCATCGCTTCTGGTCTACTCTTGTCTTATATTGAGTATTCATTTTTATAATTTGTTTTCTTACTTCTTCATGCAGACTTTTCATATGTTTCACAAATTATTCTGCCTCGACACTGCACTTCTCTCTCTTATCCAAATTTCTCAGTTCAGACACATTTCTTGGGCTATTTCCATATATTATCTGGAACTGAGATTTATTGGTGCTCTTATTGACTAAATTGTTATACACAAATTATGCCTACGGTAAAACTAAATCCCATCCCTTGGGTTGATCTTCTATCAAGCATCTCAGTAAATTACCCAGGCTTCTATTTACCACCTCTGTCTATCCATCAGTCTGTGGGTGGTATGCAGAACTGAATTTCAGATCTGTCTTCAACTTCTTCCACAGAGTTCTCTAGAAATACCCAACAAATTTTGTATCTCTGTCAGAAACAATGCTCTTCGGTAGACCGTGAAGTCATACCACTTCCTTGAAAAATAACCCTGCAATGTGAACCGCATCACTTGTTTTATGGCATGGAATAAAGTGTGCCATCTTGGAAAATCTATCAACTACTACAAATACAGAGTCATTTCCCCTCTGTGTTCTTGGAAATCCGAGGATGAAGTCCATGCTGACGTCCTCCCATGGCCGCTCAGTACTGGCAACGACTGATACAATCCCGTGTTCTGTCTTCTCCCCTTTGCCATCTGGCATATTCTACAGCTCTGTACAAACTTTTTCACATCTTGTTGTAGTTGCAGCAAATAGTAATTTTCGCTCACTAGGGCAATTGTCTTATCCTGGCCAAAATGTTCGGCCAGTCCTCCGTTGTGTTTCTCCTTGACTAAGTTTTCCCGCATGGAACTCCTTGGAATGCATAATTTACTTCCTCTGAACAACATTCCATCTTGGATTAGAAAATCCAACCATTTTGTCTTGTCCATAGTAACAGGTGTCAAGCAAGCCATCCAGGCTTCTACAAAATCCGGATCTTCAGGGTACAAACCCTTCAGTTCTTCAAATCCCACTACTTCCATTGTCATTTTAATCAGTAAATTCTGCCTTCTACTTAAGGCATCTGCAACTCTGTTTGATTTCTCGCTTTTGTGCTTCAGCACAAAGGTATAGCTTTGGAGGAACTCCACCCACTTCATGTGCCTTTGATTTAGTTTTGTTTGACTGTTAATGTACTGTAAAGCCTGATGATCAGTAAATAGAACAAACTCCTTTGGAAATAAATAGTGTCTCCACTTCTTCAGAGCCTGAACTATAGCATAAAATTCCTAGTCATAAACTGAATACTTTTTTCGAGCATCATTTAGCTTCTCACTAAAATAAGCAATAGGTCTGCCTTCTTGACTCAGTATAGCCCCTATTGCACTGCCACTGGCATCACAGTCCACCTGAAATACCTTGTTAAATTCTGGGAGTGCCAAAATAGGCTATTCTGTGACCTTTTTCTTTAATGCATCAAAGCTCCTTTCAGCCCCTAATGTCCACTTGAACTCTTTTTTATCCCCTCTCATTGTCTCTGTGAGAGGTGCACAAATGTTGCTGAAGTTCTTTATGAACTTCCTGTAAAAGCTGGCTAGACCATGAAATGATCTTACTTCTATTGTGATTCTTGGGGTAGGCCATTCGATGATGGCTCTCACCTTCTCTGGGTCCATTTTCAGACCTTCTACTGAGATTACAAACCCCAGGTATACTAACTCTTTCTTGACAAAATTACACTTTTTTAGATTTATTAATAACTGCTCCTCCCGTAGCTTTTCAAAAACCCTCCTGATATGCATCAGGTGTTCCTCCAGGGTTCTTCTGAATATTAATATATCATCTAAATAAACAATGACAAACTTTCCCAGAAACTCTTTCAGTACTTCATTCATCAGCCGCATGAAGGTGCTTGGTGCATTGGACAGCCCAAATGGCATGACCAACCACTCATACAAGCCCTCTCTTGTCTTGAAGGCTGTCTTCCACTCATCTCCTTCTCGGATCCGGATTTGATGATAACCACTTTTCAGGTCAATCTTCGTGAAGTACTCAGCTCCACTTAAATAGTCCATGATATCATCCATCCTTGGCAATGGGAATCTGTATTTGATAGTGATTTTGTTGATTGCCCGAGAGTCTGTGCACATTCTCCACTCTCCATCCTTCTTGGGTGCTAGTACTACGAGGCACTGCACACGGGCTAAGACTCTCCCTAATCAATCCTTTCTCCAGCAACTCCTGGACCTGTCTTTTTAACTCCTCAGTTTCTATAGGTGTCATTTTGTGTGCAGCTTTATTTGGCAAGCTTGATCCTGGCACCAAATCTATATGGTGGTTGATCTTCCTTACTGGGGGTAAACCCTCAGGCACATTATCTGATACAATATCTAGAAATTCCTCCAATAGATCTAGGACTTCTGCCGGGGTATCTTTGCATTCCTCCTCCCTAACTCTGGGAATTATTGCATAACACAAATGTTCATGCTTCAAACCGTTCAAAAATTTTCTCCCTTCAACTAAACATATTCTGGAGCTATTACACACCTTTTCATCCACCTCATTCACGGGTTTCAGCTTATGGCGTACACCATTCTTTGTCAATGAGTAGGTGTTGGCACGGCCGTCATGCACTGCACTCCGATCGAACTGCCAGGGCCTTCCTAGCAACATATGGCAAGCATCCATAGGCAGGATGTCGCACAGGACCTCATCACAATAATTTCCAATATTAAATTTAACGGAGCACTGCTCATTGACCAAAGCCCTATGGTCCTTCTGTAACCATGCGACCCGATATGGATGTGGGTGCTTCTTCCTCTCTAATTGTAACTTGGTAACCATTTCTTCTGAAACCAGGTTATCCATGCTACCATTATCAATAATAATATTGCAAACCTTGCTCACGCATTTACACCTTGTGCGGAATAAACTTCTTCTATGATCTGTGTCCTTCTCCTCATTCAATAGGACTCTTCTTACGATCATTGCTTCCCCTCTCTCTGCTTCTTCAGAATGTTCAGACTCAGCATCTTCCTCTACCACAGTAGCCCTATCTGGACCCTCAGGCCTCTTGTTCGTCCTTTCTCGGTGTTGTGGACACTCAAATGCCCGATGCCCTTCTTCACCACAGTGGAAACATGTCCCACAAAATACTCCTCTTCCAAACCCTCGTCCAGATCCACCCCGTCCTCTTGGGTAGCTATTCTGATCACGGGGCTGATAAACATCCTCTTCCCTTTGATCCTGGTTGCTACTAGCTTCACCAATCTTCTTCAGATCTTTATATTTTTCTCCACTGGTTCTCCCACCAGTTCTTCCACCATGGCCCCTTCCTCTTTGCTTGCCTTCAAACCGCCTATTCAATTTTTCTTCCACCTTTAAGGCAAACTGGTAAGCATCCTCAATGGTGCTTACCCAAACTAGGCTCAGCTCTTCCTGGATACCAAGTCTCAACCCATTGATATAACGGGCTACCTTTTCTTTGTTTGCCTCTAAATGTCCAGTTCTAATAGAGATCTTGTAAAACTCCTCGGTGTATTCTTGGACAGTTTTGTTTGTCTGTCTCAAACTCTACATTTTCCTTAGCAGATCCAACTCGTAATCTGCTGGAATAAACTATCTTTTCAGCTTTTCCACCATTCTATCCCATCTTGTTATTCTCTCCTTCCCTCTTCTGTTCCTCTCCAACTGTATTCCCCTCCACCAAATGCTGGCATGACCCTTCAACTTAGTCTTAGCAAATATGACCTGATTAGGGTCTTCAACCTCCTCGTATTCGAAATATTCTTCTAAATCATTTATCCAGTCAATCACCTCTTCTGGATTTAGGTTTCCTGAGTATGTAGAAACCTCCATTTTTGGTTGCTTTCCAATCTGAGAGATGGCCTTGTACAACCTGGCTTGTGCAGGATCCACAACCTCTTCTTCTTCCTCAGACTGGTCTTCTTCTTCATCAACTTCATCTTCACTTCCCTCATCCCTTTCGGGCTCGTGCCTTCTGCGTAGCTCCTCTTGCAAGGCTTGAACTTGTCTCTGCAAGGCTTGGAAGTCTTCGGCTGGCACCACATTTCCTACTCCACCATGGTTTCTTTGTGGAGGCATTTTTTTTTCTTTCTTCCCTTACAAATCCTTCCATAGATCCTGGTGTAACTGCCTCTCTTCCGGTGATCTGTTACACGCTCAGGAGCTCCTGCTTTGATACCACTTGATGGCAAGATGAGATTCAATCAATAGAACTTCCAATTAATTCTTCTACAAATAGCTCAATACAGTCTTACATTATAGTTTCCAGGCATATTTCCTTTCCCCCTCAATCCCGAACTCACCATCCCCTGCCCTTACAAATTTCAAGTTTTTATCGAGGCCTCGATCCTCTAGGCAATTAATGCCCCCGCCTAACAAAAATTCAAATTCAATTTTCCCCCCGATCGAGTTTTCAAATTTTTTCTAACATAAATGGGCAACTGCCCGATCTGCCATGAAGCTTGCATTAATGGCCTCCCTTAACCTGCACCCATCATTTTGTTCTGACTGTTCTTTTGTACCGCTGTCTCAACCATAAAGTCCATCGCCTGTAATTGTTGTTCTACCAGAAATAATAATAAAAAGAAACATATGCGTGGTCGACATATTTCTTTTCAAATTAGGTGGCCCTCATCTTTGACTTAATACATGTATGCTTAAACGTGTCAATTTCAACCTTACCCCCAATTGGTTGCACTACTTTTAACACACGTGGCAGCCACGTGTCAATTTCAGCCTTGCCTGGCCGTCCACATGCAAACTTCGGTCTGTCTTCTTATTGGCCGCGATATCACTAC
Organism: Wollemia nobilis; assembly: GCA_028583015.1. Classification (NCBI taxonomy): domain Eukaryota; kingdom Viridiplantae; phylum Streptophyta; class Pinopsida; order Araucariales; family Araucariaceae; genus Wollemia; species Wollemia nobilis. Next base: position 1,030,639 of record JAQPPZ010002855.1, read on the forward strand.
CAAAAGTGCCTTCACCCTGCTAATCCCATTGGGGTCACGATTTTGTGACCCCATTTTGCCTTCGTCATGCCGAGCCACTTGGGGTCGCGATTTCACGACATGTCACAAAATCGTGACATGTCACAATTTTGCGACCCCCCACCCTTGCCTGCGCCTTGCTGAAGCCTTTAGCCTTGTCTTCCACCTTGCTTTGGAAACACTACCACGTGGCAAATTTTAACTGGTCATGATATCATGACAGGTCACGATATCGTGACCTGTCGTGATATCACGACGGGACTTCCCCCTACGCCTTTGTTAGAAATATCATCGCGATATCGTGACATCGCGATATCACGACGAAACTTGTCGAAGCCAAGTCAAAGCTATTGAGGTCATGATTTCATGACATGTCACGATTTCGTGACCTCCTTCCCCCTTGCTTTTACAAGAAAACTTCCCCCTTAAAAAAAACTGAAACAAATCAAAATGTAAAATACTTAGAAAAATCTAGAAAATTTTTGGAAGATGCAAGATTGCTCTACTATTGTCGGATGCTCCTGCATCACTAACACTAGCTATGAACCAACATGACTCTCACCACTGTGACTCTAATACCACTATTAGCTTTCTAGCTATATTATTTTATAGGTCCTTTTATCAAGGATCAAATATTAATCAAAATATCGATGCAAAAAAATATTTGATAAATATAAATTAATATAATATTCATAAAATAACAATGTTTCAACATAAAAAGTCATAATAATATTCATAAAATATACAATATCTACATTTTCTTTTTATATCTAATACATGAGGCTGAATTTTCAATACAAGATCCATAATATAACCTTTGAAGGTGACTCTTCAATACTTGAATATTAAACTCCTCACATATTTGGGATATGCATCCTTTCTTATTCCACACATAAGACAAGCATCTCCTATCCCTTGGCTTTACATCATGCCAATTTTATAATTGACACCAACACATAACTCTTGACTTACTACACACTTGCACACCTAATTATATAATAATTGGACTCATACGACATATTGATACACACTTTTAGGAAAATATAAAGAACATACCTAATCTCATAACACACCCTTTAAACTATGATAATGCTACCAAATAATATAATATATTCCAACATGATGAATGTAGCTATTATTTGGAAAGCATTAGTGAAGGTATTTCCCTTAGTGGGTAATGTTTTAGTATAGAAAATACAAAATGGGAAGAAAGTGAGGCTAGTAAATGATCCCTAGACGAGGAATGAAGGGGATTACTAGTTGTCTCAAAACTTAATAGAGCATATTTATAGATAAGGGCTTAGGGTATTGGAATATTTAGCCTTTATGGATAAAAATATTTGTCTAATTGGGGGTGGATTTAAGCATAAGAATTAGATTTGGAAGGAAATGAAGTTGAGCAATGGATCAATTATAAAAGGGGGTTGACAAGGGATTTTGTAATATTGATACAATAAGAAGACTCTTTAGCATGGTCAAAGAACCTAGTTACTAGAAAATTTATAGCTAAGGAAGGATACAAGACAATTTTTTAATATAACAATGAGGATATCCTTTAGTGGTGGAGCAAGATTTGGAACAGAAAAGAACCCTTGAAAATCATATTTTTATTGGTTATATTTAGCTAATAAGGCATTGACATGGTATATTCTATGAAAGAGCTCTTGGTAGGGTCCATGTCAATGCAACCTATGTAAAAGAGAAGAAGAAGCAATGGATCATCTATTGGTTAAATATTATTTCTTGAGATAAGTGTGAAGGTCTATTCTACCCATGATTAAGGAGAAAGGATAATGGACATCAAGGAATCTATTGAAGAATATGTATTAATATTTTAAAGATAAATATTTCAAGTAAAATAGGTGCATTCCATTAATTGTAGTATGGGGTCTACAGTTGGCAAGAAATTCTTTGTTATTTAAGAGTAGGAAAAATCTATCTATACAAGTTCAAGATAAGATAAAGTATATATATGAAGGCATACAAAATTCTAAAAATATAAGGTTGTAAGATAGGTTGGTATTTTAGAAGTGGATATTATGAAGTCTTAGGATTTTTTCCTTGTAGCTTGTCAACAAAAATTAGATAGATATGGGGTAGGATATTATGAAGTCTTAGGATTTTTTTCTTGTAGCATATCAAGATAATTTAGATAGATATGGGGTAGGAGTGTTATATCAAGATATAAATCATAAATTCACTTTCAATATAGGTCTTAGTTAAGGCATCAATAATTTAGCATAGTGGAAGGATTTTATATTTTTATTAAGAATGGTAGTGAAATAGGGAATAATAAAACTCCAAGCTTTTGGTGACTCAAAATTGGTCATGGATTGGGATTTGAAATTAGTGGGGATGTAAAATTTGATACTTAGGCCTTATTATAAGGATTTAAAACTACTAGAGACATATTTTATAGAGATCTCTTATAAACATATGTATAGAAAACTAAATGAGAAACATATTGTCTATCAAAAGTTGCCTTGGATATTCTAGTTGGAACTTGAATAAAAGAAAGAATAGTGTATGGGATTATGATTCCACCAGTTTGTACCTATTTAATACTTTTTACCTTTCGATATAAATAGTGGTTTAGGACACCCTTTATGTTTTTAATGTATTTTGATAATTAAGGTCATACATGTAATATGGTTTATGGATATAGGTCTAAAGTATTAAAGTGACACTCTATAAGATGATTGAAGGCTCGCAATAGAATGTTTTTATTGTAATGGTTCTGATAGATTTTTAAAATATATTTGAGTCATTGTTGGGAGGTTCTAGAATAACTCTAAATGGGGCTATTTAGTAAGGCCTATACAAGGGTATAAAATACCAAAATCATTGTAATTTTTAAAACTTGAAGTAGTTAATTTTTTAATAGAATATATATATATATATATATAGTAAAATTGTTGCATGAGTATTTAACTTGAAGGTTGAGGCATATAATTGATTGAGTTATATTATTTAATTTGAATGTCCATATTTTTTTAATCGTAATATTTGATAATATTTGAATGTTTTCTAAACTTATATCTAATTTAAATATATATATTTAAAACTTAAACAAGTATTCTTATGTAAAATATGATAATTTATATTTTAATTGGTTATATGGGATTGAAACAAGATCCACCATACTATATCATTACCACATAGTGGTATTATAATATTTTGAAAATTATATATGTATTAATTGACAAGTTTTAAACTTGGATCTCTTCTTTCAAAGTTCAATAATAATACCTAAGCTAATAGGATTTGATCAAAATACTAAGGTTTAACCTAGATATTTGAACCTTGGTTAAGGTTTTACAACTTTCATTCTCTTCCAAATATTTTTAACTTTATTGCAAAAATGTGATGATTTATTTTTCATAAGTTATATGTTTTTCTACTAAGGGCCACTCCCATGAAAATACTAAAATATTTTTTATTTTTATTTTCTTTCAATTGGTTATATGTTATTGAAATGGGACCTACTCGTATTAGGTCATCACCATGTATTTTTTTTTTTTGGCAATATTTGAATATTTTTTTCTCTCAAATATATTTTTCAACTTCCTTGAAGGGTTATATATCTACAATAAGATCTTTAATATAATTTTGATTAATAAATAAAATCTTAATTGACAAATTACCTTCTAAAATTTGAATTTCACCAAGATGAATATCAACATCATGATTGGCTAAATTACCTTCTACCCTATTTCCTTTTCTAAAAATATGCTCATATTTCCAAGAGATTACCTCCATTAATAGATGATGAACATCAACAATAGATTTTTCTAATACAATCCACACAAGAAAATTTTTAATAGCATTAATGATAATTTGTGAATCCTCCTTAATTGAAATATATTCCCATCATTTTTCTATTACAATTTTAATCCCTATAACCTCTTTCATAGGTGCTAGTTAAATTTGCATATGATTTTAAGTAAGTGAAGATAATTTTACCTTCATTATTTTGAAACATCCCACCTCCTCTACCCTTTTTCAAATTTTTTTAGAAGCACCATCAAAATTAATTTTTATAATCCTAATTTTTGAACATTTTTGTTTTACCTTAGATCAAATTAGGTCCTCTATTTTAATGTCATTATCAAAAATTAGTCGTCCATGTATGTTCAAATCCTATAACTAAGTTGTTACAACCTCTTTTTTGTACTTGATACTTCCCATGTGAGAACCATATATTTAAACATGTTGCAAGCAAGGCGATAATAAGATTCCAAACTTAGACAATGATTTTAAGATTTATTTTTTAATTTCTATTATTCCTTTCAAGGCATAAATTCAAACAAATAATGGTAGGGCCAATCCTCCACAAAATACATATGTAAATAATTTCCAATATTGCTCAAAATCTCCTTATTGAGGAGTTGATAAGGAATTCCAAAAGGCCTAATATACATTGGAAGTCTTTTAATAGTCTTTGTCTCCATAGAAAAATTCTTCGTTTTTTTTTTTAACTAAGAGAAGATAATGAGAAAAAATATTTTTAGAAGAAAATTCATCAATACCCACCTCTGAAAACTCATCACTCACCACTTCCACTTTATCCAAATTTGAATCTCCAAAAATATTGGCCAATATCTATAGAACTTATATTTTAACACTATGGTTTAAAGAATCATTATATCATGCTCAATTTTATCATCCGTGATAGTCACTTTTGGTGTAGTATCTACTATGTGGATAGAGTTTACCATAATTTTTTTTTTCCTCTCATTACTAAGTAGGGCGTCCTTACTTCTAGTAAGAACTTTCAAAAATATATTTTTTGCCATATTATCTAGGTTTTCTTCACATAATTCCTTTATTTTTGAGTTTCACCTAATATCTAGAATAAGAATAAGTGGTACCCAACACTTGATTGCACTTTCCTTCCTAATTCATGCTAACACTTCTTGCTCTTGACTCAAATTCACAATTATAGGTTTCTCTTGATAAATAAGTATAAAAGGTGAGATTTTTTTTGTTATTTATATTTAAACAAGTTTTAGCTTCAAACACACATATACAATAAAGAAAAAAATAAACTCATACAAATTTTTGTATACAAGCAAAATCATATGTTTCCTAATTTTTTAAAACATATATTCTATTTTAATTTATCTAAACAAAATTTACATAATAAAATTTTAAAAATCATTATTAATAAGGACAAAATTTTGTACATAGGTAAAATCATATGTTTCCTATTTTTTTCTTGAAAATGGTCCCACGGGTATCACATCATTAGCACATAGTGGTATTATAAAAATACTTGGATATTATCCATGTATGGATTGTGCCACTTGATTATCATTATGTTTCCTAATTTTTTAAAATATATATTCTATTTCAATTTATCTAAACATAATTTAGTAAATAAAAATTTTAAATCATTATTAGTAAGGATAAACATTATTTTAAATGGATCATATGAAATTCAAACAATTAGGTCCTACTTGTGTTACATTATTAACTACATCATCACATTACAACAACTTAAAAATTATACATAAGTTTAAGTTTCTTCCTTGAAAATTAAATTCATATATAAATAATATTTTTTTTATACGTAATTATTAAAGCATCAAGTATATCCTATTATAATTTTTGTATTTTTTAATGTCCATTATCTATCTCTTATCAATTATTTCTCTAGAATATTTTTTTTAAATTAAATATATAAAACCATAAGCAAAATTTCACCTCTTTCACATGACCACTCTACCAAACCCTCTTGAATCAATGCAACAAACTTATTTTCATCCTCAAAACATAGTACATTCTAACATAATAATCAATAACTCATGTTAAAAGGGTTTGTAAACTTATTAACTAAAAATATGAACAGAAGAGATCTGAATTTATTTACTGTAATATTAGCTCATACATCATTATCATAATTATGGTATCATAGACCATCTTCATCAACAAGTACACCAGGAAGTTCACAAACACATGGGCATTGAGGATGAGGGTAATGATCACAATCATGCATTATTGTTTGTGGTGGTGGCATAAAAGATACAAAAAATTTCGTATTTGTGAACGATTTTGGAATGGCAGATGCGGAAGAATTGATCACTGTAACCCCATTTACAATGCAATTCTCTGTAATATCATCCAAACATAAATATGCCAAAGTTAAAATAACGCATTAAAAAAATACTAACACATTAATTTATTCTCTTAAATTTTATACATACCACGTATTACAGATGAAACGACAATCGTAACCGTCAATAACATAAGAAAGTGTTTCAACCCATTAAAAACCTTTCCAGCCATAATGAGGTTTACACAGTTTCAAATCTTGCAAAACACTAAATTTGTTTATCTTTAAATGAAATGAAATCAACCTTATATAAGAAGGAGCTCGCATTTGCATTGAGCCAAGATTTGTTTTTGGTTGTCACCAAGATTTGATTGCGTTATCTTCAGATTGTTTGGTTGCCTTTTTAGCTTTTTTTATTTCAGAATATTTAAAAAAAAAAAAATTAATGTCAGCTACAAAATCTTTTCCAATAAAAATATAAGTAAAGCTTTCAATTCATGTTAGTTGCAGAATCTTTTCGAATAATAGAAAAAAGTTTTAAGTAAAGATTTCATCAGTTGTTGAGACTAAGGCCGATAAAGAGATGTACAAGGAAGGGAATAGTAGCCTCCTGATTAGTCTCCGATTTCTGCCCAACGCAGAAACGCCGAAAGCTGCCTTGTCCTGTAGTTTACGGATCTCCATCCTGTATTTTGATAAGCTACCGGGGATGAGCTTCTCAAATGTGGTTCGCAACCTCCGAGATAGGCAACAACCTGAACATGGTTTCCATTTGCAAATAATTGTTGTAATGAGTGAATGGTAGAGGATGTAGATTTCCAGAATTTGGATACTGGATTTGGAGGAGCTCTAAAATTTGTATATATAAATATGAATTAAATATCAATACGGGGGTATGATTTTATATTTATTTTTTTTGTTTACCCGTAACTCTAAGTAAAATTTAAAGTAGAATTCTATATGATTTTTTTTTTTTTTTTTTTTTTTGGGTGATAAGCCTTTTCTACGGAGTATATTATGATTTTGGATGTCAGACCAATAGGTATGTGTTTTAGTGTTATATTAGTAATTTTTGTTTATAAACAAATATTTTAAATATTTTATAAGGATAATAATTGTTAGAACTTTGGTTTTTTTTTTTTTTAAGTCTAAGGTTTAAAGTAGTCTACTCAGAAGAGAAGAGGATAGGGTTAGAGTGATTGTAAATATAGTGATGAAGTGATTGTAAGTCTTGTTTACCCAACCGACTAGAATTTATAATGACAACCGATTACTTATGTATTAAAAATTAAAAAATAAATATTTATTAAAAATTAATTGATTATTTTTCTAAGTTAACAACCTCCCTTAGTGTAGGAGGCTTTAACATCATTTCCATTGCAAGTGTAACTAATTGCTGAAATGAGTTAATGATGTAATTATATCATCGACATATTTCGTTATAAAGAATCATACTTCATAATTTAAATTTGACACAGTATAATCATTTTCAAACAACGTGGTCCCAACATAATACTAAAGCCAACTAAGTTAAAATTGTATACTACTTCACTCAGGGTTATACATAGTGGCGAATTTCACAATTTAGAGCAAATTTTAGGATTTTTACAATTTTTATTTTGCTAATTTTGGGACTCTAGAGGTCAGCCCATTAGCCCAAAAATTACGAGATCAATTTTTTTAAGGTAAATTTTCCCCAGTACCATAAGCTTTCCCACCTAATTTTTGCTTTAAAATTATTAAAAAAAACTATCCTACCCAATTTACCTCTTGTATCCCATTATATAGGTAAACCTGATAGCGACACTCATATAATTAAAACATTAATTTTATCCAATAGCGAATGATACAAAACAAGTGACTAATACAACATAACTGACAGAAGGCAACTAACATGGATGACTATGACAGTCACTATGTGATAGTCACCATGTAACAGTCACCTTGTGACAGTCGCTTGTGTTAGTTACCTTGTGATAGTCACCACATGATGACTGTCACATGATCACTAACAACAATTTCATAGTTTTAGGTATCAATATATCCAAACATAGGTATATTTATACTCATTGGAAATATTTTTCAAGTATGATCTAATGGTAGTATTTTTATAAAGTTTCAAGATGATTTAGTAGGTCAAAATCTATTCCAAAATGAAATTAATTTCTTATCACCATATTTTGGGCCACTTTTGACTTGTTAAATCATATTTAAACTTCATAAAAATACCATCATTAGATCGGGCATGAAAAGAGCTTTCCAACAAGTATAAATATGTCTATGTTTGGATATATTAATACCTAAAACTATAAAGTTATTATCAGTCACCATCTAACTGTTGCCTTGTGATAGTCACCACGTGACAGTCGCCATGTGAAACTCACCTTGTGAAAATTACCATGTGGTGATTGTCACAAGGCGACTATCACATGGCGACTATCATAAGGTGACTATCACATGCTGATTGATAATAATTTTATCATTTTAGGCATCCATATATATCTAAACATAGGCATATTTGTACTCGTTGGAATGCTCTTTTTGAGCCCGATCTAATGGTGGTATTTTTTATGAAGTTTCAAGATGATTTAATAGGTTAAAAGTGACCCCAAATATGGTGTTAAGGAAGTAATGTCATTTTGAGATAGATATTTTCCTTTTAAATAATTTTAAAACTTCATAAAACTACTGTCATTAGATCAGGCTCAAAAAGAGTTTTCCAAAAAGTATAAATATACCTATTTTTGGATATATATTGATGCTTAAAACTATAAAATTATTGTTGGTCACCATGTGACATTCGCCTTGTGAAATTTTCCATGTGGTGACTGTTACAAGGCGACTGACACAAGTGACTGTCACAAGGTGACTGACAATAATTTCATAGTTTTAGATGTCAATATATATCCAAACATAGGCATATTTGTACTCTTTGGAAAGCTCTTTTTGAGCCTGATATAATGGCAGTATTTTTATGATTTTTTAAGATTTTTTAATAGGTCAAAAGTACCCCCAAAATATTTTATAATTTACGTGTAAATTTTTTGAAAATTCACCATATTTTGATAATTTTTTTGTAAAATTTTAAAAAATTTGCCCTAATTTTTATTCAAAATTCACCTTGATTCACCACAAATTTATAAATACTTTTTTGGTACTACCCCTTATGCATAACCCTGACTTTAGCCTTATCTCGAGATTCTTGACAATAAGTACAAAGAAAGTTGTGCAAAGGAGAATAGTTCTCAACACTTAGATTCCATGCGAGACAAATAAAAAAACATATTTGTGTTTGTAGATACTTATATTTTGTCTATAGTATTATTAGAGTGGTTTTACCAAGTATATTCCATATAGTATTATGAAAAATAAAAGTATCTAGTTTTTAATATAGAATAAGATAAAAATAGTTTAGTTTTTTGAAGTTTATGAAGTTAAAAGAATTTTATGTAATTATTTTTTTAATAAAGAATTGTAGTTATTACTTTAAAATTTATCTAATTATTATTTATTTATGGTATTGATTTTTAATTATTGATTTTGATGATAATTTTATTTTTTTGTTTTACTTTCTTCTCTTCAAATAATCTATACAATGAATTCATTATTTGTGTGTAAGTATCGTTATATTAAACATTATTATATTGTAGATATTTCAAAATATAATGCTTCTTTATCTCGACTATATTTGATAGACAAAGGAATATATCTTGTTTTCTCGTTCCTCTTTTGGTGTCTTCCACCTATTTATTTTACATATGAGTTTGAGTGAATTGGTCCTTAGTTGGATTATAAGCATGCATGCTCTCCAATTTATGTCTACCCATATATAGGTCTTTAATACCATTTATTTATATTAATAATTATTTAGCAATAATTAATGTTGTGGTATTGTTGAGTCAACATTTAGAAACTAGTAAATTTAAAATTTTAATTTAATTGATAAATTTACTCTTGAATATTTGAAATGATTTCAAATCACCCTCTACCAAATAGAGCAATGGAGGGTGTTACTAGGGAGAATGTGACAAATGTATAAAAGCTATTAGTTTAGAGAGAAAAATATAGCCCACACACCATATAATATTTGTATCTCATTATATAAATGACTTGTTTGAATGCATTTATTTCAGATCTATATGGAATTTAAAATCTCAATATCCATGCATATCTAATTAAACTTGCATCATATGCTTTAAAATGTATATGCATCTATGGTCTTCGTCAATGATTATAAAAATTAACATGACTTGGTAAAGGTTTATTAGTTAGAAGATATTTTTTATGATCAAATGTGTGTGGTAAGTTGGGTTTAAGATAAAAGTATGTAGGGGTTTGGGGGGAATTCAATAGTGTGTCCCTACTCCTTATTACCATGGCATATAAACCCTTATAAAGTGGCAAGTGGTGTAACCATACCTCACAAGGTTTATGGATGTAGTATAGGATAAAGGTAGTTGTAAGTATCGTTAAGAGTTTGTTATACCTTAAGTACACATATTATATATTTAAATTCCTATCACTTCCATGATGAAAGCATAAAATATTTGAGCTCTAACATGTGGTACAAGAGGAGGTAGAGGGAAGAAATAATTATATTCTGATCCTCCTCTAATTTTGATATAGATAAGCTAAAAGAGAACTCTTTTTGAGAAAATATTTTTTAAGGTAAATTTACCTTGTATAAATTTTTTTAAAGAAAACCTTAAAAGGAGAGGTAGTCATCATTTTGAAGCAAAATTCCATGGTAGATTTAAAGATCTTAAGGTGGAAAAAATCCTACCAAATACTAGAATTTTTAAAAGCCTACAATTAACAACAAGATCAATTTTATCAAGAAAAGAAGTCATAGAATCTCATTAAATATTATAATAGAATAATCACTAATGCTTCACAAAGAGTTACAAGCAATTACTACCAAGCAATTGTAAGTAAATTATTTTGAAGCATTAAAAGGTTATTAAAACCTTTTCAATTTGCAAGGGGTTCTCTAAAGGTGAAGAGAAGCATCATTATACTCTTAATAAAACAACATCATAGGAGAAGAAGAAAAATTAAAATGAGATTTTTCCAAGCCTAGATTTTCTCTCTTGAAAAAAGAAAGATATCATCCAAAAATACATCACAAATCAAGAAAATTTTTAAAATTTACAAAGAAATCTCACAATAATTCAAAATTAAGTACACTAGAAAAATGGTGGATGGAGAAGTGTGCCATCAAAAGTGAATGTAAGTTTATTTTCATGGTGAAATTCAAATATCTAGCTCTTGAAATTCAACTTAGAAGCGAATATTACGAGGCTAGTTTGACAAAGAGTAAACAAACATACGAATTAAAGAGCATACACAGGAAGGATAAATTTTTTTCACATAGATTCCTAAACAATAAATAATCATAAAGCACTCATCCAAAAGGAAAGCATTCAAATAAAAATACAAAAAATCTATATCCCAATGAAGGCTTCTATAAGTATTTTGTGAACTCATAGTAGATGGAAGAAAAGCATTAGAACCAAGGTATTACATGCACATGTTCAAATATTTTTCTTAATAATGGACTACTCAAAGAAGAAGGTGACTATTTAATTCCTAATGGTCATCCACAAACATCAAGTAAATATATCTCAAAAATTTATTATCAAAAGGATTAACTAACACAATTTCTAAAATTAAAAACACATGCAAAAGTGGAAAAATGACAAAATTGTTTCTTTCAATTAATTTTAACCAATATCGATGAGACAATCAATAATATTTAAATCCTTGCATTTATAGTGGGAAGAAGAAGAATAAAGGTACAAAATTTGAATGTTTCTTTGATTAAAAGAAAAAAATATTATTCTTTTAAAATAATTTGAAAAGAGGGAAGGAAAGTTTTCACCTCCAAGACTTGATCACAATGAAAAGTAGAGAAAGGTAAATTAGTAGAAAAATCCATACATCATTTTCATTCCATCATATGCAAGATAATATTCGATGATCAATCAATTTAGTGTTCCGTAATAGATTGAAGAACACAAGCTTATATTTAGAGGGGGGGTGAATAGTATAAGATAAACTTTTGTTTTTATTTCCAAAACAATATTATCCAATGTTATCAATTGCAATAATTCTTCAAAGTAGTATGAACCAATATCATCAATAGCAGTATCAAGTCAATACAAAAAACATCATACACATGAGAAACACATATTTAACATGGTTTACCCAATATGGGTTACGTCCATGAAGAAAATATTTCTTATAATTTTTCTCAATAAATATCTTGGGAACCAATTCCCTATTACAATTTTATGATCCTCTACCCAAAGGAGATCTCAATCCCCTATGCTCAAGTTGTTTTGACCTCTATCCATAAGAGACCTCTATCCCCACTGGTTTGGTTTGTAGACCTCTATCCACAGGGGACCTTTGTTTCCACTTATTTGGTTTGTGGACCTCTATCCATTGGAGATATCTATCTCTACTACTATGGTTTGTGGAACTCTATCCACAAGATATCTCTATCCCCACTACTCTGATTTATGGACCTCTATCCTTAGGAGACCTTTGTCCCCACTGCTCTAATTTATGGACCTCTATCCATAGGATATATCTATCCCCATTACTTTAATTTGTGGACTTCTATCCATATGAGACATCCATATCCATTGCTATGATTTGTGGACCTCTATCCACAAGAGAACTCTATCCCCATTGCTCTAATTTGTGGAAATCTATCCATAGGAGACACCTCTCCTATTATATATGGTCTGCTCCAAAAATAACTTAATATTCTATTCAAAAACAACTCCAAGCCTTCACACAAGTCTTGCTAAAATCTATAGCAAAATTTTCTCAACTCACTACTCCAATATGCACCATGCCTACTCACAAGACTTACTAAAATATGCAACAATACATGCTCACAAATCTATCCAAATCTATACCAAGCCTACTCACAACGCTTTATTAACTCTTTTCCAAACCTACTTCTCGTCTTCTCATAATATTTCCTCAAATCTACCACAAAACTACTTCAAGTATTCTCACAAGACTTTCTCAAATCTTCTCACTATCTCTACTCAACTCTGCTTTAATACATGCTCAAAACTACTCATAACAAATACTCAGATCTGCTCATAATACATATTCAAATTTACTCATAACACATACATAGATCTACTAATAACACATACTCATATCATCTCATAATACATAATCAAATATCCTTCAATCCTACTCCCAAAGAACTTCTCAAACATTCCCAATTCTTGCATACAAACAATTTTATATATCTTTCCCAAAAGTGCTTTCCTTGACTAAATTAGTTTATATATATATTCTACCATTAATTCATTTAACCTCTTGAACATATAGATAATGATATGTACTACCAAATACCTAGTATGTTCTTCACATTCACATATCTCACATTCATCAAATCAGATCTCTACTTATTGCAAATTCCTTTCAAATCAAATCAAGCTAGTGTATAACTTTGCTTCACAAAACTGGTTTATTTTCCTTGTAAATTTAGTCTCAAATATTAAATAAAATAATGCAGAAATTTACTTCACAAAATTGGTCTCTAACACTTGCCCATTCACATTCAATATCACTCACATCAATGCCCAAATGTTTCACAAATTATTTCAATGACAATGTACAATCTGTTTTCAAAACTCTAGCACAAGTGTTTCCAATTTTCTTCCATGATCATGCACAACTTGTTGATAAACCTTAACACAAGTGTTTTCAATCTCATTAAAAAATGAAGCATAATTTTTTCTCAAATCCTAGCACATATATTTCCAACAATGCACATACATAATCCCTATTTCTCCACCTTATGATTCAAAAATATTTGTTCAATAAAACACCTTAAATAAAGAATGATATCACCATACCTCTTAACTTGCTTTGATGAAGATGTTCCCTCAAACCCTGTCTCAAAACAATTTTCCTTTCAAAGTGCCACTTCAAAACTGGTTAGTAGATCTCTCTTTCAAATCATCCACATTAAATTTTTATTCAAAAATATGTGCTTTATAGAATCTAAAAATAATGCTCTATGAATATCCTTTTGTTGTCAAAATATAAAGCATCAAAAACCTCTCAAATGTTTTTCCACCATACAAAAATTACTAAAGAACACAAGCTTATATTTAGAGGGGGGTGAACAGTATAAGACCACTTTTTAACTTTTTCCTTTTACTTCAAAAAGCAATGCAATGAACCAATAGAAACATCAAAGCAGCAATCAAACCAGTGTATAAGTCATCACACAATTGAGACACCAATATAACGTGGTTCACCCAAGGTGGGCTACTCCACAAAGAAACTCTTTCACTAAATTTTCTCAATAAAATACTTTGGGAATCCTTCCCAATTATAATATTTATGGACTTCCTATCCAAAGGAAAATCCTTCTGCTAATCAAATATTTATGAGCCTCCTACCCAAAGGAGATGTCCTATCTCGCAAAGAAGTATTTATGATCCTCTTGCCCAAAGGAGATGTCCTATCCCCTAAAGCTCTGTAAATGATACTATAGAAGATCACTACCTCTTATACCGCTAGCAGGTGGAACTCCTTTCCATAGAAGATGTCCTGTCCTCCTTGATCTGTCTCTAGAGAATTTTGTCCTCACTAATCACCTCCACAACTGCTCATCAATACCTGTACTAAAAATAGTCATTCAGTTCAGCACAAGTCCTCTCAAACTCTATCACAAATCTTCACCAAACTCAATCCTCTAGTCTAGCACAAATATGCTCTCAAATATCTGTCAGATATATCCCAATATTATACTAAAATCTTGAACAAATCAATCACAACTGCTCACAAGTCTTCACCAAGACTTCATCAAATATGTCCACAAGTTCTTCAACAAGAACCTATCCAAATCAGTACACACGTTTTCCACAAGAACCTATCCAAATAAGTCCACATGTTCTCCACAAGATCCTATTTGAATCAGTCTACAAGTTCTCCACAAGAACCTATCCAAATCAGTCCACAAGCTCTCCACAAGAACCTATCGAAATCAATCCTACCAAGCTCACCAAGAACTTACCCAAATCAGCTAAAGCAAGTTTTCCAAGAAACTTGCCCAATGTGAACACGCAAAGAGAATTGTTAGAGACCCAATGTGTTTCATCCAATCATATCAAATCAATATCATATAAGCATAAAGAGAATTTTTAGAGACTCAATATATTCTATCCTTCAAATTTCAATCTCAACTCAAATCAATATCATAGAAGCATAAAGAGAATTATTAGAGACTCAATATGTTCTATCCTTCAACTCTCAATATCAACTCAAATAAATCTCATAGAAGCATAAAGAGAATTGTTAGAGAATCAATATGTTCTATCCTTCAACTTTTAATCTCAACTCAAATCAATCTCATAAGAGCATAAATAGAATTGTTAGATACTCAATATGTCCTATCCTTCAACTCAAAAATAAACTCTTTCTCAAATCATAATAAAGATAGAAGTAGTATACTTTCACAAGATCTTGAACCACAACCCAACAATTTTCAATGTTGTAATATCAAGGAATCAACTCCTCCAACATAGAACCATAACTTGCTATCAAACCCTAGCCAAGTTAGTGTTCAGGAACTTAAATAAATATCTCTAAGCATCAAAAAGGGGTTCAAAATATTTCCAACTTCTCTCAAATGGGAATTCTAAACTTAGCCACACAACCAAGTTTATCAAATAAAGTACAACTTGATAAAATCAAATCTCAAATGAGCAAGCCCAACTCATGTATCAATTAAAGCATAACTTGATCAACTCAATCTCAATGGAAGCAATCTCAAAACCAAACTCTCAACAACCAAACAACTCAATTAGGGTTTCAAAAAATTATAGCAATGGCATAATCTTCTCACTCAAAAACCCTAAAGCAAATATCAAATGCTTCCACTCTCACAAACCAGAATTATACAATAACTCATAAACTCATCATGATCTCATAATGCATAATCAATACTTCCACTTTCAAAAAATAAGATCCACTCAAAATAAGGAAACTTAATTTAATCTTTTTCACTCCAAACTTATTTTCAGAAAACCATCAATCAATACCTTTACTTTGATGAAGAAGGAGAACTCAAAATCTATCACAACACTAAATCTCAATTTACCACAAATTAGAGTTAGCAACAATGGAATAATGCACAATGATAAGATTCCTAATAACACCTTATCACTCCAACTCATTAATAATCAAAACTCATAAATATACATATCAACAATATTCCTTTACACCTTATAACTCCTACTTAATATATCACAAAATAACTTCAACCTCAAAATAATTACAAGAGAATATCCACTCAATAACTCCAAAGGCTTTCTAACCCCAATATGAAATTAAGCACAATTATTCCTTAAATCCTTATAACTCCTAAAATACATTTACTTCTAAAAGCATTTACCATATAAATATTAAGCATCAATAATAACAATGTCAAAGCAATATATCTATTTAACCTTATACCTCCATCCAATTACCAACAATAAATTGCCAAGTCAAATCAAATATTCCACATTATCAACAAAATATCTACCTTGGCCAAAAATCAATTCTCCAACCTTAGGAGAAGTGTGGAGACACCAAAATAAGTGCCAAAGCACTTCCTCCTCCAAAATAATGGCCGAAGGCAACTGATTTACCACATGCACAATAATCCACAACCAAAAATGAAACACGCCCGATGCAAATCAATCTCGACACCTCTGCCTAGCGAGTGCCTTCACTGCACTGCCTCTGCCATTGGAGCATAAATGTCCAATGAAAATCTCAAGTGCCACTCATCATTTTACCTTCCCTTTCCTCATAGAGATTAAATACAAATAGATTTATCTTCCTCATAGGCATTCGAAATTATAACTTAAACATAGGGCAATACAAAACTCGAAAATCACAGAGCAATTCGAAATCGAAGGTCACAGAGCAATACAAATTCTAAGGTAATCACACAAATCGGAGGTACGTTGAACCTCTTAGGAATTAATGCCCTTTAATAGTCTTTTGCATCCCATGCAAGTAGACATCAGCACTGTAAGTCTTTTACATGATCATCACTAAGGGTTTAGAAACCCTTTCAATAATAATTATTATTTTTATTAATAATAACCTTTACTTAAAACCTTTTCAAAGGTTTGAGTTAATTTATTTATTAATAATCAAAATGGAATTTTAAGGTTTTTGCAAGGAGCAAAACCTTTTCATTAAGCCAATATGGTTTTAATAAAAACCCTTAATGATTCTAGATGGTTTTAAGAAAAACCTTTAACCTTGTCACCATGGTTTTAATAAAAACCCTTAAACAAATGTCATGAAACTTTCAAGATATTTTTGGCACAAAACTCTTTTTGACATCAGCACAAATTCCTTTTGACATCAACACAAACTCCTTTTGACATCAATGATAACTCACAAACATAAATCTAGGCAACATAACCAAAATTTCCAACAATCTCCCCCTTTGTCATTGATGGCAAACCACTACTGAAACCATTGCCAACTGTCAAAACTGAAACCAACTAAAAACCATCCTCTAAATATTTTCTCCCCCTAACTCAAGGCTCTCCCCCTTACACAAATATCTCCCCCTTTTTCATCAATGGTAAAGGGTCACCTTTGGGGCTCAGGGTTAAGAATGAGCCTCTTAGCTTAGCCCCTTCCCCATATCCTGTTGAGGTGATTAATTATGGGGTGGGAGTAAAACTCCCATTAGGTAATGATAATCATTAGTGTCCATAGCTACCTTTCCATGATTTTTCTTGATATCCTTGTTCTTGTTCTTGTTCCTGTTCTTTTTCATATCCTTGTTCTTGTTCCTGTTCAAAACCTTGTTCCTATTCATGTTCTCATCCCTGTTTTTGTCCAAGCCATTATTCCTATTCCTGTCATTATTCCTGTTCCTGCTATTATTCCTATTCTTGTTCATAGCCCTGAACCTATACCTTGGAACTTATGCTCTACACCATCTAGTTGTATGTCCTTCATTTTTGCACTTATAACATTTGACAATGTTATTCCTTTGATATGTACCTATTTTATGAATCCTCTCTGTTGGACAAAACTTGTTCCTATTGTCAACCCTACAATTAATTGCCTTGTGCACAAACTGATTACAAGAGTAGCAATACCCTTGAAAGAAATTACCATTTCTAAAATTTCCATTAACTTGTCTTGCTTGAGCCCTACACTACGAATCCATGTGTCCAAACCTATGATATGCAAAACATCTTCCATTAAACATTCCTTGCCTTGATCTCATAGGTCCTTTAATATTTCTCCCCTTATGCTGATTCCTATTTTTTGATTTTGTGCTATCTAAAAACTTACTCTCTGAACTACTCTCTTCATATGAACCATCTTCTTGGGAGCTCATACTAGATTCCTCAACCTGTTCCTTTTGTTTCTTTCCAAAACCAAGACCTATTTTATCTGTTGTCCTTATTTGATCCTTGATTATTGATTTTACCTTCTTGGAAATTTCTTCAAACCTGTAAAGCTTCTCCTTGTACTCTTTAGTTTCCTTTTTCAAGGAAGCTACTTCATGTTTTAACTCTTTACACTCAAGAAACCTAGCTACCAACTCTTATTTGAGTTCCTATATCTTTTCTATAGAGATATTAAGATTTCCTATAAGCTCATCTCTTTCAGAATGACATTCATCAAACTTATCAATGATTCTAGAATATTTCTTTCTTTATTTATTTCTTTAATACATCAAGAGCATTAACAAGTTTAGCCTCAAGATCTACTTCTCCCTTTTCTAAAACATCCTCTATTTGCTTACCTTTTGAAATATCAATATCCTTTTCTAATTTCTTACCACTAGAGGTGCTACCTTCATCTAAAGCCATAATGAGATCTTACTCATAATTTTTTGAAGCATCCTCATACATAGTATTACTAGAATTCAAACCATCATTTGTACAATCATCCTAAAGGTGACCAAAATTTCCACATCTAAAGCACTTAAACACAACAAATATATTCCTCTTTTCTTTTCCTTCCTTTTTTGTTAGAACCAACATCTCATTTCTATCATCACTTGAATAACTTCCATCATCACTACTAGAACACTTAGTTGCTTTGTCTGTGTAGAAAATTTTCTTATGTTTTTGGAAGTACCTTTTCCCTTGACTGTTTTGCTCATTTATGTTATTCCTTTGATACCTGTGCTTCTCAGATTCCCTGTTCTTATAATCCTATTTTTCTTCATCACAATCATCCTTGGGTTCCAGACAGTCAGTAGCATAGTGACCAAACTTTCCATAATTGTAATATTTAATAGATTTCATACCTTTGTGCTTACTTGAGAACTTGCTTTTCGTGTTGTAGTTTGCTTCTTCATCACTAGAAGACTCATCACTATCATTTTTTTGTTTACCCTTGGACTTCTTGGTAGCTTTGAAGTTGCCTCCTTCGTAGGATCAGGTACCACTTTAGTTCTTAACTCAAAAACTGCAAGTATACTTTGAAGCTCATCCCTTTTCAATTTATCCAAATCCTTGGCTTCCTCAATAGCTGAAATCTTTTCACTAAATCTATTTGGAAGAGACCTCAAAATTTTATCACAAACATCATTTTCAGCAAGCTCAATACCTAGTTACTTCATGGAATTAATAATCTCATCCATACGAAACATATAGTCACTAATATTTTCTTCATCATTCATCTTGAGTTATTCAAACATACCTTCGTAATATCTCAATTTTGCTTTTCTAACAATTGCATCACCTGTATGAACCACTTGTAATTGATCCTAAATTTCCTTTGTTGTATTACAATGAATCACCTTTGTAAGATCTACCTTTTGTAGACCTTTCAGAATTGCATTCATTTCCATTGAATTGTTGTGATGTAGAAGTTTCTCATCTTCTATAGTAGGAGGAATATTTGGAATAGTGTACCCAAACTAAACTGCTTTCCAAACTTCATTTCCAAGAGCCATTAGATGAACCTTCATCTTTATGCTCCATAGACCAAAATCTGTCCCATCAAGAATAGGTGTTGAATTACCACTTGTAAAATCCATTGTGTTCTTTTCAAGATTTTCCTTCAAGCTGTGAAACTCTTTCGAAGTAACCTGCTCTGATACCAATTGAATAACATAAGATTATACTGAGAGGGGAGGTGAATAGTATAAGACCACTTTTTAACTTTTTCCTTTTACTTCAGAAAGAAATGCAATGAACCAATAGCAAAATTAAAGTAGTAATCAAACCATTGTACAAGTAATCGCATAATTGAGACACCAATATAACGTGGTTCACCCAAGGTGGGCTACTCCACAGAAAAAACCTTTCACTAAATTTCCTCAATCAAATCCTTTGGGAATCCTTTCCAATTACAATATTTATGGACTTCCTGTCCACGGGATAATCCTTCCCCTAATAAAATATTTATGAACCTCCTACCCAAAGGAGATGTCCTATCTCCCAAAGATCTGGAAATGATACTTCAGAATATCATTTCCTCTTATGTCGCTAGCAGGTGGAACTCCTTTCCATAGAATATGTCATGTCCTCCTTGCTCTAGATTTAGAGAATTTTGTCCTCAGTTATCACCTCCACAATTGCTCATCAACACCTGTACTAAACACAGTGAGTCGGTCCAGCATAAGTCCTCTCAAATTTTGTCACAAATCTGGACCAAACTCAATCCTCTGGTCCAACACAAATATGCTCTCAAATATCTGTCATATTTTTTCTAATATTAAGCCTAAAGCTTGAAAAAATAAATCACAACTACTCACAAGTGTTCACCAAGACTTTATAAAATCATTCCACAAGTTCTTCAACAATAACCTATCCAAATCAGTCCACAAGTTCTCCACAAGAAATTGTCCAAATCAGTCCACAAGTTCTCCACAAGAACCTGTCCAAATCATTCCACAAGTTCTCCACAAGAACCTATCTAAATTAGTCCTAGCAAGATCACCAATAACTTTCCCAAATCAACTCAAGCAATTTTACCAAGAAACTTACCCAATGTGAACACACAAAGAGAATTGTTAGAGACCCAATGTGTTTAATCCAATCATATCAAATCAATATCATAGAATCATAAAGAGAATTTTTAGAGACTCAATATGTTCTATCCTTCAACTTTCAATCTCAAATCAAATCAATCTCATAGAAGCATAAAGAGAATTGTTAGAGACTCAATATGTTCTATCCTTCAACTCTCAATCTCAACTCAAATCAATCTCATAGAAGTATAAAGATATTTGTTAGAGACTCAATATATTCAATCCTTCAACTTTCAATATCAACTCAAATAAATCTCATAGGAGCATAAAGATAATTATTAGAGACTCAATATGTTCTATCCTTCAACTCAAAAACAAACTCTTTCTCAAATCAGAATAAAGATAGAAGTAGTATACTTTCACAAGATCTTGAACCACAACCCAAAAATTGTCAATAATGCAATATCAAGGAATCAAATCCTCCAACATAGAACCATAACTTGCTATCAAACCTAGCCAAGTTAGTTTTCAATAACTCAAAGCAATATTTCTCTAAGCATCAAAAAGGGGTTCAAGATATTTCCAACTTCTCTCAAATGGGAATGCTCAACTTAACGACAAAACCAAGTTTATCAAGCAAAGTACAACTTAATAAAATCAAATCTCAAAGGAGTAAGCCCAACTCATGTATCAAGTAAAGCATAACTTGATCAACTCAATATCAATGGAAGCAATCTCAAAACCAAACTCTCAACAACCAAAAAACTTAATTAGGGTTTCAACAACTTATAGAAATGGCATAAGCTTCTCACTTAAAAACCCTAAATAAAATTTCAAATGCTTCCACTCCCATAAACCAGAATTATGCAATAACTCACAAATTCATCATGATCTCATAATGCATAATCAATACTTCGACTTTTAGAAAATAAGATCCACTCCAAATAAGGAAACTTAATTTAATCCTTTTCACTCCAAACTTATTTTTAGAAAACCATCAATCAATAATAACCATGGAAGAATGTGCCCATACCTTTACTTTGATGAATAAGGATAACTCAAAATCCATCACAAAACTAACGCTCAATTTGACACAAATTAGAGTTAGAAACAATGGAATAATGCACAATGATAAGAGTCCTAATAACACATTATCACTCAAACTCATCAATAATAAAAACTCATGAATATACATATCAACAATATTCATTTACACCTTATAACTTCTACTTAATATATCACAAAATAACTTCAACCTCAAAAATAATTACAAGAGAATATCCACTCAATAACTCCAAAGGCTTTCTAACCCAAATATGACATTAAGCACAATTATTCCTTAAACCCATATAACTCCTAAAATACATTTACTTCTAAATGCATTTACCATATAAACATTAAACATAAATAATAACAATGTCAAAGCAATATATCTATTTAACCTTATACCTCAATCCAATTACCAACAATAAATTGCCAAGTCAAATAAAATATTCCACATTATCAACAAAAGATCTACCTTGGCCAAAAATCAATTCTCCAACCTTAGGAGAAGCGTGGAGACACCAACATAAGCACCAAAGGACTTTCTCCTCAAAAATCATGGCCCAAGGCAACTACTGTATCACATGCACAATAATACATGACCAAAAATGAAACACGCTCGACGTGAATTGATCTTGAAACCTCTGCCTAGCGAGCGCCTTCGCTCCACTACCTCCGTTGTTGGAGCATAAGTGCCCAACGAAACTCTCAAGAACCACTCATTGTTTTACCTTCCCTTTGCTCATAGAGATTAAAGACAAACAAATTTATCTTCCTCACAGGCATACGAAATTGAAACTTAAACACATAGCAATACAAAACTTGAAAATCATAGAGCAATCTGAAATCGAACATCACAAAGCAATACAAATTCGAAGGTTATCACACAAATCGGAGGTGCATTGAACCTTAGGAATTAATGCACCTCAGAAACCCTTTAAATAATAATTATTATATTAATAATTATTATTTTTTTAATAATAAACTAAACTTTAAACCTTTTCAAAGGTTTGAGTTAATTTATTTATTAATAATCAAAATGGACTTTTAAGGTTTTTTCAAGGAACAAAACCTTTTCATTAATTCAAGATGGTTTTAATAAAAACCCTTAATGAGTTGAGATGTATTTAATAAAAACCATTAACCTTGTCACTATGGTTTTAATAAAATCCCTAAAACAAACATCATGGAACTTTCAAGATCTTTTTGGCACTAAACTCTTTTTGAAATCAACACAAATTCCTTTTGAAATCAACAAAAACTCCTTTTGACATCAATGACAACTCACAAACATGAATCTGGGCAAAATACCCAAAATTGCCAACAATTACAATAAAAAAAATTGAACCACAATAACACCTTATAACTCCTCACTATTGCATATAAAAAATAATACATTAAAGACAACAATATCTTCTTTAATTTTTCTTCTAAAGCACTTGAAAAAATAAACCACTTATTATGCTTATGAATCCCTAAGTCAAACAGTGTGCACTACAACCAAATAAGACTTATGCTTCCTAATTTTAAATTTAGAAAAAAATAATTTTTACGCTTACCAAAAATCTACCACGAATGAGAATCAATCCTGAGACCTTTTTTATTTTCTTGCCTTAGTGCTACTTAGGCTACCGCTAGGCCAACTATATGCACAAGAACATATATGCATGATATAACTCTTAAAACCTTCAATAATTCCTCTCTATCAACAAAACAACAATACATCATCGTCGAGGCTCAACCCCAAGATCTCATACCTACCATGTGTGTTAGTATCGCTTGGGCTAGCCACCTGGGCTCGTCATCCGCACAAGAACCAAATGCCCAAAATAATGTCTTTATCAACATCATCATCTCTCCTTTTATATTTTATCTTCTCCCTTATTGTCTATAGATTTTGATTTCGCACTAAAGAGAATTTTGATTTTCACATCCAAATATAAACATTAGTAAGAAACCACATAAATGAAATAAATCAAACATTTATATATTCCTTTTGATGTTTTGTGAGTGACATAGACACTTAGGAAAATATGAGTGTTTGGTATTTAGAATATTTTCACATGTGTTCCCTCCAAGATCTTTGGCGCGTCAACCTTATTCAAACTCTTATATTATAATAGTTTAAATATTATAATATTATTTCTTAAACCTTGATCTTTGAAAAATAAAACTTTCTTTTTTTTCTTTTTCCTTTGCAAAACCTTTTGTGCTATGTAAATTTAAACTCTTGTCCATATGTTTTAATATTTAAAATTTAATCCTTGAGCATTCTCTTTTAAACATTTGTCCCAATGAAACCTTTAATCCTCTTTGAATTTATTTATAATATTTGAAATAAATATTATAAACCTTTTCCACCTTGCATAAACAACCATAGGAGAATATTTCTGCCTTATGTACCCTTTGAAGATACTTGCCTTGCACTTTAATATTTCAACCTTGAATATAATTCTCAACCATTTCACTTTTGACATCAATGACAACCAGTGTACTCAATATTTCCAACAATATTCCCCTTTGTCATTGATGGCAACCCTTCTAAAATATTTTCTTTTACTACCATTGGATTCCAAATTTTCTCCCCCTGAGAAGATGCTCCCCCTTACTGAATTCTCTTCCCCCTACTAAAATATCCCCCCCTTTGACATCAATGAAAAAGGGCCCTTTTTGGGGCTAAAAATAAGAGTCTTAGGTCAGCTCCCTCACCACCTCCTTTCTTTGAGGTGATCAATTTTGGGGTGGGAGTAAATCTACTCCTAACTTACAATGTTCATCTTTCTTTTCAAAAAAAAATTCCACATCTCTGTAGTCATACCCTTTTAATACTTTTGAGTGTCCTTGTTCTTGCCTATCCTTGGAAGTTTTAGAAACTTTGTTCTACACCACTTAGCCTTATGCCCAAAATTATTGCAATTGTAACACATGATGTTGTAGTTTTTGAATGGTAAAAATGACCTAAAATTTCTTTTGGTGAAGCCATCATCATTTATGCCATAAATATTGCAATGTATAGCTTTGTGACCAAAATGATTACTTGAGAAACAATACCCTTGGAAGAAAAATATTCATCTTGTCTTCAAAAATATGGTCTCTTTGTCCTTTATTTGCCTTCTTTGTGATGATTTTTATTTCTTGTTTGAGGATTATTTTATTTCTCAATGAATCTTCCACTCATCAACTTATAAACATAGGTCTTAGGTTCTTCTTCAATATATTCCTTTGAAACTTCCTTTTATTTTGAGCTTGATTCCTCTTTTTGAACCTCTTTATCTTCTTCAAAACCAAGTTCTGTTTTAAAAAATAAAGATCTTTGTGCTTTGATAATGTTATCCAAAGCTTTTGAACTTTTCCCAAACTTTTGTAGCTTATCATTAGAATATTTCACTACCATACTTAGAGAAACCACTTCATGTTCTAATATTTCACATTATAACTCTTTTACCTCAAACTTTTCAACCATAACTTCTTTAAATCTCCTTGCCTTACCTTTTAAGTTTTTGAGATCTTATAGAAGCTTTTGCTTTATTTCCTCATCTTCTTGAACTTGAGCCTTCATTCTTGAGTTCTTCTTTGTAACTCTTTTTAACTCTTTAAGAGCAACAATAAGTTCTTCTTCTAAGTCAAATATGGCTTCTTATTCTTTTTGAACCTTCCTCTAGATCTTAAAATATAGGAGCATCTTCTTTTTCTTCTACTTGGTTAGAAATATCTTCTACTTGATTTTCAATAGGAGTGGCCTTTGAAGAACATACACTTATACTGAGAGAGGTAGGTGAATAGTATAAGATAAACCTTTTACTTTTTAATCCAATCAATAGCATAAATAACATCAAAGTATTAAAAAATACACAAATCATCACACACATGAGATACATGATTTAATGTGGTTCACCCAATATGGGCTACTCCAAGGATAAAATATTTCCACTAAATTTTCTCAAACAAATTCCTTGGGAACCACTTCCCTATTACAATATTTATGGACCTCTATCCAAAGGAGACACTAGTCCCCTAATGCTTAGGTTTATGAAAATCTATCCACAAGAGAACTCTTTCTCCACTAAACTGACTGGTGATATTTTAGAAGACTTTTACCTCCACTGCACTGGATTATGGGTCTCTCTCCATAGAATACCTCTATCCTCACTAACCTAGATAATGTATCTCTATCCACTATATATTGTTGCTCTCTGCTCTACCACCCTCAAATTTTGCTCTTAATTTTGATCAATCTATATCTCAAATCTACACTAAACTTTGTCCTCGATATAGCACAATTTGGCTCTTAATTCTATCTCAATTATTTGCTAAGACTTGCTCAAATCTACTTTAAATTCCTCTCAATAACTTGCTCAATCTACTCTCATATATTCACCAAGACTTACCTCTAATATACCTTCAATTCCTCTCAAGAACTTGCTCACTCTGCTTTCAAGTCTTTGCAAAGACTTACCTCAAATATGCTCAAACACATGCTCAAAATAACTCATAATATATGCTCAACCAAACTCAAATATTGTACATAATGCTATCAATTGCTTTATCTAATATTCAAAGTAATTTCTTTAACTTGAATCAATTTAGACATTCTATTCAAAAAAAATTTAACCTCTGGAACATATAGAAAATGATATACTCTATTATAAACTCAATATGTTCTACTCAATAATTAAGTTTGTTTCTTTCATAAATCTTATTTCTAATGTTTGCACATTCACTTTCAATATAACTCAAAACCAATGGTCTAGAAGTTTCTCGTAATTCTTCAATCAATGAAACATAACTTGCTCAAAAATCCTAAAACAAGTGTTTTCATACTTATTAAAATAAATCACAATATGGGTCTCAAACCCTAACTCAAATAGTTTTCAATCTCTATCTCAAATATTATCTAAATGTTCACCAATCATGCATATTAAAACTTACTTAAATATTTCCAACAATGCTTATCAAATAATACTTTTCACTCCATCTTATATTTCACAACATTCAATACATAAACACTTTAATCAAATGATGATGTGCCCATACATTTTTGTTTTTATGGAGATATATCTTCAAAATTTGTTTTACTCACAACCAAATCCTTTTGCCAATTCTAGGTTATATAGCAATAGCCTATCTCAAAATCTCCACAAGAATGTTTACCTCAATAAATATTTCACCATACAAGTAATACAATAAAATTTCATGTCACAAATATACCTTATCACTCCTTCCTTAAAAATAAATCCCCAATCAATAGATCATACACTCACTCAAGCAACACAATTATAATGACAATATCCCTATTTCTCCTTTTAATTCCAACTCAACACAAAATATTTCAACCCAAATTTCAAACTTTCAAATACTTTAATATTCTAACTCAAAATAAATTTCAAATTACAACAATAAAATCCTTTGTATACACCTTATACTCTCCAATTATTAATCCAACATATATTCCAAATTACAACAATAATATTCCTTGCTTACACATTATAATATCCAATTTTTAATTCAATAAACACTCTATTTTTCAATGTAGACAACAATAATAAAATTTTGAATCATACCTTAGCCATGTATAAATTTAAATTTGTGCACCTCAAAACACTAAAATGTAGTCCACATGAATCAAAATCATGTTCACCACCTTCCTAGTGCCTTAGTCATGGCTAGGCTACCACTTGGGTTGTGCATCCACACAAACACCACGATGCACTCATTGCTCTATGATACTTTTGCTGCACCAAAATGTTTGAAGCAAAAAACACTTCCCTTATGCTTCTATCAGGAATCAAATGCAAGTCTACCAATACCTTATGCTGCCAAGCCTTGCCACTAGGCGAACCATGTGTTTGGTAACAGGGACCTACACCCTTACTTTTGGGGCTAAAAATAAGACTCTTAGCTCAGCCCCCTCATCACCTCCTTTCCTTGAGGTGATCAATTTTGGGGTGGGAGTAAATCTACTTCCAACTTACAATGCTCTTCTTCCTTTTCAACCTTTTTTTTCCACATATTTGTAGTCATACCTTTTTTATCCTTTTTAGTGTCCCTATTCTTGCTTATCTTTGGAAGTTCCAAAAACTCTATTCTACACCACTTAGTTGTATGCCTAAAATTATTGCAATTGTAACACCTGATGTTGTAGTTTTTGAATGGTACAAATAACCTATTTTTTTTTTGGGTGAAGCCATAATCATTTCTACCATGAATCTTGTAATGTATAGCTTTGTGACAAAAATTATTACATGAGAAATAATTTCATTGGAAGAAAAATTCATCTTGTCT
This sequence comes from Wollemia nobilis, assembly GCA_028583015.1. Classification (NCBI taxonomy): domain Eukaryota; kingdom Viridiplantae; phylum Streptophyta; class Pinopsida; order Araucariales; family Araucariaceae; genus Wollemia; species Wollemia nobilis. The sequence goes on from JAQPPZ010002855.1 coordinate 1,059,033, forward strand.
TGAAAAATCTGGTCTCTTGGTCCTTTGTTTGCCTTATCTGTGATGATCCATGTTTCTTGTTTGTGTATTGTTTTCTTTCTCAATGAAGCTTCTACTCCTCAACTTATAAACATAGGTCCTAGGTTATTATTCAATATCTTCCTTTGAAACTGATTTTATTTTGAGCTTTACTCTTTTTTTACCTCTTGACCTTCTTCAAAACCAAGTTCCATTTTAATAAATGAAGATATTTCTACTTTGATAATGCTATCCAATTATTTTGAAATTTTCCCAAACCTATGCAGCTTATCATTAGAATATTTCACTTCCATACTTAAAGAAACCACTTCATATTCTAATATTTCACGTTCCAAAAATTTTACCTCTAAATTCTCAACCATAACTTCTTTAAATATCCTTATCCTTAACTTTTAAGTTTTTAAGATCTTGTAGAAGCTTTTCCTTTATTTCTCCATCTTCTTGAACTTGAGCCTTCAGTCTTGAGTGCTTCTTTATAACTCTTTTCAACTCTTTAAGAGCAAAAATGATTTCCTCTTCTAGGTCAAATGTGGCTTCTTCTTTTTCTGAATATCCCTTAGGTATTCAATTATAGGAGCATCTTATTTTTCTTCTACTTGGTTAGAAACATCTTCTACTTGATCTTAAATAGGAGTGTTCTCTTCATCTTCTATTGCCAAAAATAGAATCTCTTATTTTTCACTATTTGAGAAACTTTTATCACTGTCACTTGAAGCATTGCTTCCTTATTCAACATTTAAACTCTTATTGTGCCTTTGAAAAATATTTTTTTCATGCATGCCTTGATCATACCTATTTTTATTTTCATACCTAATTTTTATTTCTTCATTTTTCTTATAATCATGTTTCTTTTCACTGGTACTACTTCTAGCTTTTCGACAATTAGATGCATAGTGATAAAAGATACCACAATTAAAACATTTCATAGTCTTCATATATTTATGTTTTCTTGAGTCCTTATTTCTTCTCGCATAGTTAGATTCTTCATCACAGCTTGAATCGTCACTTGATTTTGGTTTCTTCTCTTTTGTCTTCTTTGAAAATTTGAATGTTGCCCCTCTCTTGGAATTTTGATCTTTTTTTGTCCTCATATCATAAGTGTTGAGAATTCCATGAAACTCATCCATTGTAAAATTATGGAGATCCTTCATCTCTTCTATTGCTAAAATCTTTGCATCATACTTGTTAGAATTTCACAATAGATATGCAAAGCATTACAAGAGATGAAGAGAAGAGTAGAACTGATTGATTTATTCCAAGGATCAACTCTGTATAAATAGCAGAGTTGATCATTGAGAGTCGTTGGATTACAACAACTCATCATACCTGATGAAGACACCACTGAGAGTTCTCCTGACACATGGAGGAGTGGAAACTCAAGTGTCTATCCTAGTGGAACTTAAGAGAATATTCTCTTATTCTAACACCCCCCTTAAGTGATACTAGGGGTGAATCATACAAATGAGTCCTGGCAACAAGGCCTGTTGAGGTACTCATGTACAAAGACTTATTTTTGAAGAGATGGTAAAACCCAATGGGAAAAAACCATCAATCAAAAGGAAGTTAGAGGCTTGTCTTCGTATGGCGAAGATTGTCCTCTTTATGCAAGAAAGAAAGATGAGTCCCGACAACTTGGCCTGATTAGGTACTCATTTACATAATATAGTTGGTGAAAAAAACCTTGTGGGGAAAAACCAACTATGAGAGGCATGTCTTCGTATGGCGAAGATTGTCCTCTTAATACAAGAAAGAAAGATGAGTCCCGACAACTTGGCCTGATTAGGTACTCATTTACATAATATTGTTGGTGAAAAAACCCCTATGGGGAAAAACCAACAATTAGAGGTATGTCTTCGTATGGCGAAGATTGTCCTCTTATTACAAGAAAGAAAGATGAGTCCCGACAACTTTGGCCTGATTAGGTACTCATATACAATAAATAGTTGGTGAAAAAACCCCTGTGGGAAAAAACCAACTATTAGAAGAAGAGAGGCTTGTCTTCGTATGGTGAATATTGTCCTCATAAATCCATTCAATGTAGCTGAATAACTCCAAGCTTATCTCTCAACTGAAGGTAACGTGGAGAAGGAAATGACTTGGTGAAGATATCTGCAATTTGTTCCTCAGTTGGAATATATTCCAAGTGTATGTCCCCATTCTGAATATGTTGTCTTATGAAGTGCATGTGTATCTCAATGTGCTTGGTTCGCTGATGTTCAACTGGATTATGTGCAATATGAATTATGCTCTGATTGTCACACCAAAGAGTTATAGGATGGTCATGTGTGAAACCAAATTCTCTCAGAATTTGATGAAGCCAAAGAGCTTCCTGACTAGCCAAAATTGCTACCCTGTATTCTACCTCTGTAGAAGATAGGGCTACTGCTTGTTGTTTCTTGCATAACCAAGCTATTGGTGAGGAACCAAGGCAAAATACATAGCCTGATGTGGAACATCTATCTTCTACTGAACCTGCCCAATATGAATCTGTGTAGCCAATGATATCCATGGATTTTCCCTTGTAGAAGAGCCCAAAATGAGTAGTGCCCTGCAAGTAACGGAGGATTATTTTTGCTGCCTTCCAATGACTGAAGTGAGGCTGATGAGAGAATCTGGATATGAGGCCAACAACATATGATATATCTGGGTGAGTATGAGTAAGGTATAGCAAACTTCCTACAAGTTGATGGTATAGAGTAGCATCACAAAGAGGGGATGAGCAAGAAGTACTAAGATTAATTCCAGATTGAAAGGGGGTAGGAGAAGGTTTGCAATCTATCATTTTGAATCTTTGTAGAAGATCTAGAGTGTACTTTTGTTGGCACAAAGATATACCTTCATCTGTTTGACTTATTTGGATCCCAAGGAAGTAATGAGCTTTTCCTAGATCAGCCATTTCAAATTTTTTAGAGAGAGTCTTTTATAGTCTGAATGTGAGTCAGGTTACTACCAGTGAGAAGAAGATCATCAACATAAAGAACAAGAATGGTGATGTTTCCTTCATTTCTCCAAATGTAAACTATGTTATCAGACTCACAATGAGAAAAACCTACTAAAATAAGGAAGGAGTCCATATTTTCATACCAAGCTCTAGGGGCTTGTTTGAGGCCATAGAGAGACTTTTTAAGCCTACAAACCAGAGAGGAGTCTTGAGTAAAACCAACAAGTTGTTCCATGAATATTTCTTCCTTTAAATATCCATGTAAGAAAGCACATTTGACATCCATTTGATAGACATGCCACTTTTGGGAAGCAGCTAGAGCAAGAACCAATCTTACAGAATCCATTTTAGCAACAGGAGCAAAGGTTTCTACATAATCTATGCCTTCAATTTGAGAAAAACCTTTGGCAACTAGACGAGCCTTGTGTTTGTCTATTTCTCCATTAGGCCCATATTTTGTTTTGAAGATCCATTTACAACGAACTAATTTCCTTCCTTTAGGTAAGGGAACTAAGTCCCAAGTCTCATTTTTGATCAAGGAAGAAAATTCATTTTCCATGGCATCATCCCATTATTTAATACCTGAGGCTTCTTTGAAGGATTGAGGATCAGAGGAAATAGATTGACATACAAGGCCAGTGCCTATGGGGTTGGATGATCTTGTTGAAGGGAGATTTTGGATGTAAGGAGTAGCTTCTTTAACAATGGTGTGGGCCCATTTTGGCATAGAGGAAGGAGTTGAAGGAGTTGAAAGACATTGAGATGGAGTTACAGGTTCCTCATCTTGATTATCAATAACCAAGTTAACTTCAAGAGTTGGCTCTTCATAATATTGAGGTTCTACTATAGGAGAAGGCTCAATGGAGGAAGAGGGCTTTTGAGGATATTTTTGAGGGAATGTTTCATCAAATTGGACATTCCTATGAAAGAAGACCTCATGAGTTGAGGGATCAAGAAGCCTGTATGCTTTCAATTCTTCACAATAACCGACAAAGATGAGTTTTCTACTTTTCTTATCAAGAGCCTTCCTTTTCTTCTTTGGGATGTGAGCCCAAGCAGTACACCCAAAAATATTAGTAAAACTCTTTTTACCCCCCCCCTTAAATTTTTAAATATTTTTCCCCACTTTTGGGGAAAAAACCCTCAATATAAAAAAATTAATCATTCTTCTTAATTTTTTTTTTTTATTTTTTTGAGGATTAGGGGAGAGAAATGGAATGATAAAAAAAAAAAAAAACATAACACCCCCCCCCCCCCTTCTTGATTTTAATGTTTTGAAGTGATTTTCAACTAAGGCTTTAAAAACTTTAAAGTGGGATAGAACATCACTCTTATATTTTAGGAAGTAGACCCAGGATCTTCTAGAGAAATCATCAATAAAGGTTAGAGCATACTTTGCTCCTTTGAAATATGGTTCAGGAAAGGTCATTAAGTCACTATGGATTAAATCTAGAGGGGAAGAGGCCTTTAGAGAACTACTTGGGTGGAAAGGATCTTGATGTTGCTTTCCAAGAGCACATCTAGGACAAACTCCATCACTAGAAGAGACTTGGGGTAATCCTATAACCATATCATGGGTGCTCAAATCCTTTAGGTAGTTGTAACTAAGATGACCAAACCTTTCATGCCATATTTTACTTTCAAGATCACTATGAGCCACAAAACAGGAGGCTCCTTCTGGATTTTGAAAACCTTTGAAGTGAAAAATATGAGAGTTGTGATCAATATTCCCTTTGGCTATAAGAGATTTGGGATCTTGAAAATCTCTTATCTCAACTCCTGTTGGGGAGAAGAGAACAATTTTCCCCTTTCCAGAAGTACAAATTTGGTAGACGGAGAGGAGATTAGTGGCAATGTTTGGAACATAGAGAACATTGTTAATAGAGCCACCATCAATGGTTATATCCCCTTTTCCTTTGATAGGGATAAAGGAAGAGTCACCTACTTCTATGCTACAAGTAGAACTAGAGGAGATAGAAGAAAAAGACTTATCTGAAGCAGTCATGTGATGAGTAGCTCCAGAATCTAGGACCCAAAAATTAGAGGAAGAATTAGAGGTTTTTCCTTGAACATTAAGGGCTTTTCCTATTTGATTTTTATTTTCTATATTTTGATATTTTATAGCTGCCTCTAGTTGTTGTAATATTTTCCAGCATTTGTTAGCAGAGTGACCATTCTTTTTGCAGTGAGTACAGGTTATGGGGGTCTTTTCCTTTTTCCTAAATTTTTCTTTAGAAGAAGTGGAGGCTACTAAGGCTTTAGAAGAAGAAGAAGAAGAAGAAGAGATTTCATATCTAGCAAGCTTAGTTTCTTCCCTAGTTAATCTATCACAAAATTCTTCTAAAGAAGGCATTTTAAAGGTTGCACCCAGAGCATCTTTGGTAGATATAAAGGTGGTAGAAAATATCTGAAAAACACCATTTAGCTTAGAAAGGATTAGATAAATGCATTCCTCTTCAGTCTTAGTCTTCCCACTGCCTTTGTATTGAGTGAGGACTTCTTTGAACTTAGTGAGGAAGTCAACAATACTACTAAAATCTTCAGGAGACAGAGATGTGAGTTCGGCTTCTAATTGCATTGATCTCATCTGATCTACTTTCCCAAATAGAGTCTTCAGTTTCTCCCAACTTTCATAAGGAGTTTTGCAATATGTAATATGAAACCACAAACTTTCATGAACATTAGAGCTTATAATACCCATAGTTTCATGCATTTTTCCTTTATGAACAAAGATTTCATATTCTTTATCAAATTCTGGTTGTTTTTCTTCTAGCAAATGAGTAAGACCTTTTTGAGAGATAAGATTTAAAATTTTAGGTTTCCAAGTGTGAAAGTTATGAGGGGTGAGAGGTTCAATTGAATTCATCATTTTAACACAGGAAAAATATTGAAGTTATATTTTACCAATATATCCCCCCTTAGAACTTCAATTAATTGATTAATGCAATTGGAAGAAAGATATGAAGCTTTTCAATATTTAGGACTCAAAATACCCGCCCTAACGAGAGGGAAACTATAAGTATAATGAGTTTTTTAATATTGTTTGCTTGAGATTGCCAAATCCTTTTTATTCCTCACTATACCCACCCTTACTTGAGGGAAACTATAAGTAGAGAGAAGAATTGGAAGGGTTTTGGCTTGAATGCAGGGAATCAATCTGTTTAATTGGTGTATCTCAATACTCACCCTTACGAGAGGGAAACTATAAGTTAGAGAGATATCCAAAGAAATGGATGATGAAAAATATCTGCCAGACCGTTATACCAAGTGCCTCAAAAACTCACCCTTACGTGAGGGAAACTATAAGTTTTTAAGGGTAATGATACATGGAACGTAGGCAAAAGATATTTTGAGAAAAAAAGATTGTTTTTAAACTTGTAAACCAAATTTAATTATCAACAATTTTTATTTAAAAGGTTTAGATTTAAAATATACTTCTTCTAAAAAAATATTTAATGAAATGCTCTTTCTTTGAAAATAACAAAGGTTTATAAAAAGCAAAGATGAAGATAGACAAATATATATATATTATATATATATATATATATATATATATATATATGCTATTTTTTCTTTTTAAAGATGGGCCTTACAAAAAATGAGATTAATATTAAATTTTTGAATATCTTCTCTAAGAAATATTAAAGTATATTTAAAGAAAATAACTTTAAGCATTGATTAAGATAGACAAAAAAGGATAGTAACTTTTAAATATAGGCCCCCCCTTAAATAAAGCAAATGAAATTTTGTGATCTTCACTATGAAATATAAAGTTTTTGACCTTATAATTACTTGAAAGAAAGTAAAATCATAGAAGAAGATTGAAAAAATATAGCACACCCCCCTTTAAAGTGATGGACCAATAGAGTGCAAAAATATGCACTTAACCCCCCCAAAAAAAAAAAAATTATTAGAAAAAGGTTACAATTTTGTCTCACGAAAGGCTCGGAGACAAATGATGTCCTTTGAAATGAAGGAAAGCAAAATAACCTAATTAAAAATAAAATATAGGGAAAATAAAGAAATTATACACAAGCCACGAGAGAAGAGAATGAATTTCAAAAAACTACATAGACGTTCCTTTTGAAGGCTTGAAAAAAATATAATTTTGAAATGGAAGAAGGGGCAGCGCCTTTCAACGACCGAAGGAGAGAAGTCATCAGATGTGAAATGGAGGTTTCGAGAACTCGACTATCTACAACCAAGAGAGAGGTCTCTGTGCTAAGAAGAGACCCTTGAGGGCAGATGAAATGCAGGCATTGAGCGGAGGTGAACTTGAGCTTTCATTTCTTGATCCTACAAATACATAAAAGGAAGGGATGATTCTGCAAGACCACATTATGAAAAAACAAGTGAACGCTCCTGCAAGACCATGTTATGAAGAAAAAACTAGTGAACGCTCCTGCAATACCATGTTATGAGAAAAAAATAGTGAACGCTCCTGCAAGACCATGTTAAATAACCAGAGAACGCTCCTACAAGACCACGTTAGGAAAAATAACTAGAGATTTGCAAAATTGTATCCTGCAATACCACGTTATGAGAAAAAAATAGTGAACGCCCCTACAAGACCACGGTAAATAACCAGAGAATGCTCTTGCAAGACTACATTATAAAAAATAACCAGAGAACGTTCCTGCAATACCACGTTATGAGAAAGGTGATTCTACAAAAAACTTGTTATATATTTAAAACAAAATCTATAATAGTTCCAGTTGTAAAATAAGTGAACTTGAAAGGCAGATTTTGCTTTGAAAAAAGAAACAGGGAAAGTTGTTTATAAGCACCGGGTTGAAAGAGCATCGAAGAAGAGAAATCAATATTTGGAGATTCGATTAGGATCGTCCGAGCGCCAACATGCCAGGTAGAAGAAATCATCCAAGTTGTCATGGGCACCAGAAGTGTTGAGCGCCAAGGGACAGCTGGAGAGAGGATCTCTACAAAATGCAAGCATTGGGAGAGCTAACGGGAATAAAATGATCCATGAAATTAAGCCACGAGCGCCAAGCAAGGATTACCCGAATCTCCGAAGATCGAAATCTCCCACGATAATAGAGAAAAGACACCACGTTTTAAGATGAAATGGGTGTTTCTTATTACACAACCCAAATATTTTAAAAGGAACTTTTACATAATAAAAGAACTATTACTTTTATGATAAGTAAAAGGATTTCCAATATTTAAAAAAAAAGGTGTTGAAAGAATAATTCTAAGAGAGGGAGAAAAATAAAATAATAAGAACCCTCCTTTTAAAATGGGCTAAAATAGCCCATAGAACAGGGTAAACCTGTTTTGAAGCAAAGGAAGAGATTTTTAATATTTTGAAATCCCTCAAAGACGAATTAGAACAAATATATTAAAAAATTGCATAAAATATATTCAACAATAAATATTTTGCTGAAAAAAAAATTATGGATAAAAGATAAATGACTACTGAAATAATTTCAAGAATATAGCCAAAAAATTATCCAAAGTAAATGAACCAGATCCTAGAACCTTCAAGAGAGAATGCTAGCAAAATCTATCCTGCTCTGGTACCATGTTAGAATTTCACAATAGATATGCAAAGCATTACAAGAGATGAAGAGAAGAGTAGAACTGATTGATTTATTCCAAGGATCAACTCTGTATAAATAGCAGAGTTGATCATTGAGAGCCGTTGGATTACAACAACTCATCATACCTGATGAAGACACCACTGAGAGTTCTCCTGACACATGGAGGAGTGGAAACTCAAGTGTCTATCCTAGTGGAACTTAAGAGAATATTCTCTTATTCTAACAATACCTGATAGGGAGTGATCTTAATACTTTCTAAGCAGTACTAGAGTCCTCAATTTTAAATCCAAGTCCATGCATGGTATTAACAAGTTCATCAATATGAAGTAAGTATTTAGCAATATCTTACTCATCTCATCTTCAACTATTTAAACCTTCTCCTGTGAGTTTGAAGTTTTGTGAACTTAACCTTGTTATCTCCTTCATATTTTTGCTTCAATTTATCCCATATTTCTTTTTCTAATTTGTATTGCATAACTTTCACAAACTCTTATTGACGTAATCCACTTAATATTTCATTCATAGCCTTGGTATTATTTATATATAGTTGCCTATCATCCTTATCTATGGGAGGAGTAGTTGTAGTTTTGAACCCATCCTCAATAGATTGCCATGTTTCATATCAGTGTGCCATCAAATAAGTCTTCATCCTCATAATCTAGAAAGCATAATTATTCCCATTAAACATTGGATCCTTTATTGTTGAATATCTATTTTGTGAAGCCATACGTGTTCTTGTAAGATCTTCCTTCAAGCTATTAGAATTTTTTGAAGGAACAAATTATTATACCAATTGAATAACACGAGCTTATACTGAGAGGGGGGTGAATAGTATAAGATAAACTTTTACTTTTATTTCCAAAATAATATTATCCAATTTTATCAATTGTAATAATTTTTCAAAGAAGTATTAACCAATATCATCAATAATAGTATCAAGGCAATACAAAAATTATCACACACATGAGAGATACATATTTAATATGAGATACACAATTATCTTATATTTAATTTTGTCCATACGGGTTAATCCATGTTAGATTTAAATATTAGAAATCTAGTATAGATTGTACCATAGTAATTAATACTAAGCTTACTTCAGATCTCTTCCTGGTTTCATGTGTTGCAAAAATTAAAGTTTATGAAAAATGAAATAAAATTAAATTAAATATGCAATTTATGAATTATTCTAATGTGGATCCACTAATGATTTACTTAATGCATTATTTATCTACTATAATTTCTAATTATATTTTCATGTAAATTAATCTTTAATCTAATTCTATCTACCATGTTAGTGGGGGGAAGAGATTTAGGGACTAACCTTTTGGAGTGGGCCTTGCCTCCGAAAGGTCAATGTTAACCCCTTCCCCTATTTTTTATTTTACTATAACTTCAATAATCTACTCTCATTTAATTAATATTATTCTTAATTTCATAATTACAAGAGAACAAAATAAATAAAAATTACCAAAGCAAGCAAAATATAAAATAATTATAAAACAAAATTACCATATCCTGAAGAAAATATTACTACTGCTTTATTATTGAAAATCAAATGTACATGGTTTTGCATCCAACTTTTAGAATTGCATATAGAAGATTACATCAAGAATAATCACAAATTACATATATTTCTCCGTTCGCTCACCATCATCCTTCAAAGATCTTGTATGCAAATATATATTGTCACTCAGACAATCCTGAACATAACTCCCCGTATTTGTCCCATATGGTTTGGAATTGATACACAACAACTATGTTTTTATCAAGAATAAATCTAAATTAACACATATCCTAAAATACTTGGACTCAATATATATTCTAATTGGTCCAAGTAGCAACTAATTATAACATAATACTAACTTTGACTCGGTGGGATAGCTACGTAACAATACAACCCTTGATTTAGACTTTTTCTACAACTTTTATCCTTTATTTTAGGGAAGGATACATTTATTACAAATATTCACATAACAACTTATATGCCCCAAATAAATGGTGAGTCACCCATGTTTGATTATTCTAACCGTGTATGTGGAATTTGAAACCTTTCATGCTTGATTCTTTCAGCTGCCCACATGGTGTTTGACCAAGCCATAACTTATGTTGCATTTTTGTGAAACATGTTCTTCCATAGATTTTTCCAGGCTTCTGTAGCACCCTTTCGTAGCATGCATCCACAAGTCTCCTTGGTATTTGTTCATAATTTCTTCAATATATGCCCTGTATTTTAACCTCATTCATCAAATTAAAATATTTTCATTTATCATTTTAACCTCATTCATCAAATTAACCAATAAATCACATAAATAAGGTAAAATAATCATTAAAACACATTTACTTTCATGATTTTGTAGATAGAAAACAAATAATCCTTGCATAAAATATGTGTCAATTTGACACTCATCTTTCCCCTAAACTGAAGGAAGTGCATGTCCTCATGCACACAGGATTAATACAACAATATCAATGGATAAACTCTGTAGTTATAACAGTTGCATAAATCAAAAATTTTGTCTAGAGGCCTGTCATAAAATGTTAGAAAGAAACCTCCTAAATGTCCCATCTAGAGGCCTCCAAAACATCTGAAAATTTGGGGTTAGGCAAAATAGGGCATTTTGAGACGACCTAGAAGGTCGGATTTTGCATATTCAGCCCCAATCACCCTATATCTGAAGATGCTCCCTGTATGTTAGTGAAAGCAAAAAACAATGAAAACACAGTCAAAACTCATCAGAATGGCATGAAATTTGAATGGCAGCATATATGAACTACATAAAATAAGATGCAAAAGAAAAAGTGAAGAAATATGCTACAAATTTCTAATCTCTCTGGGGTGGGGTGATTAGGACTACAGTAGTGCAAGGGGCGCCCGGGGGCAGGATTCCTGTCGTTTGGGGCTTGGTTTCGACACCAGTCCACTTAGGATGGGTTAAAAACCTCCTAAGGGGTTGTGTCAAAAAATTGGGTGGGGTATTGTGGCAAAATGTTCAGGTTTTGGGTCTATATTGCGCTTCCAATGTTCACCCAATAACCTCCCTTCCAAAAGAGAGATCAAGGATGTAAGAAGCACAAGTGAGGGGTGAGGATGTAATTCGGTAGCACTCCATTGCTCCAAATGCTCCTGATATATCCTCATATTAGGGTGAGAAGACTCACAATTTTATAGACCTGAAGGTCTGCTTTAAATGTACATGCAGGGACGCCACTTGGCCATCATGCCTTCCCAGGGGAGAGAAGATTCCTCCTTGATTAAGGACTCCATGATTGCCTCTATGACTACCTCTTTGAGCTCAAAAATTCTCATTCGCACTCCCATGCATTGAAGGTGGAGTTGAGTGGTGGATCTGAGTTGCAATTTGTCAAGGTTTGACATTTTTCTCATCAAACTTGCTATTCACCCTACCCTAGAGTGATTGTTGCTAATCATCCTAGGGTGGGGCGAATAGCATTCTATTCACCCCAAGGTGGAACGAGTAAGGATCAGGGTGCTTGAACGGTGCCAAATTGACCTCTAACCTTCAAAAACTACTTTTGGAGTGATTAGGACCATTTTTTAACCTCTAGGGGCTGCCCTAGGGGCTATGTATGCCAATTTAGTCAGTGCTTGTATCCACATGATTAGATTGGTGTTGTTTTTGTGTCTATAGATGCCCCTTTTTGGGATGCACTGTGCGTGGTGCAATGCTGAGAAAAAATAGATAACCAAAGCACTTAATGATTAGGATTTCTTGGTAACCTAACCAAATTTTGATGCCCCAAGTATGGAAAGGGCACGCCTTCTTGAATCCTTGATTCTGACAAGCTAAGGAGCTTAATTCAAGTGTTAACCTTTTTCGGTGAGGTGTTACTTGATCTTGGACATTGTTCAGTCATGAATAGACAAAGGGTGCAACCTTTTGTCTATGGGAACCTTGAGTTCATGATTCTAGAATGCCAAGTGTTTAATTAGCTTGTGATTATTGCTTGTTTTTTACCCCAAGTAGGAACGTGATTGTCTTTGTCAATGATTCTTTGAATGCATAACATTTCCTTGATTGGGTGTGTATTTGTTGATTGGTGACTAAGTGTGACTACCCCCTCAAGTGACGAATCAATGAGGGAATGACCGAAATGAAAAAAATGATGAGTTGCTTGCCCCAATATGACTTTTGTAATGGTGCCTTCAGTTGATTTTCATTGATCGCTTATGCATTTTCCCAACAATCGGACCTATTTTTGGTGGGTTTTGACCCTTTTTTGTGACACTTTTGAGGATGAAATTATCAAAAATCCTTCCTCCCGTGGAGAAATCTGGATATGGTAGCCTTCTTAGGGAGTAGGATAGTGAGGATTTGTGACCCCAACATTGGTTTTGGATGCCTTGAAGCGCAGGTGCAAAGGTGCCTTTGTTTGGAAGTTTTATTGCTATTTTTGGGTGGGTTTGGACCCTTTTTGTGACGCCTTTTGAGGATGAAATTCTTGAAAATCCTTCCTCCTATGGAGTGGTCCGGCTATGGTAGCCTTCTTAGGGAGTAGGATAGTGAGGATTTGTGACCCCAACATCAGTTTTGGATGCCTTGAACCGTAGGCACAAAGGTGCCTTTGTTTGGCAGTTTTATTGCTATTTTTGGGTGGGTTTGGACCCTTTTTGTGATGCCTTTTGGGGATGAAATTATCGAAAATCCTTCCTCTCGTGGAGTGGTACAGCTATGGTAGCCTTATTAAGGAGTATTATAGTAAGTATTTGTGACCCCAAAATTGGTTTTGGATGCCTTGAAGCACAGGCACAAAGGTGCCTTTGTTCGGCAATTTTATTGCTATTTTTGGGTGGGTTTGGACCCTTTTTGTGACGCCTTGTGAGGATGAAATTCTAGAAAATAATTCCTCCCGTAGAGTGGTACGACTATGGTAGAATTATTAGGAAGTAGGATAGTGAGGATTTGTGACCCCAACATCAGTTTTGGATGCCTTGAAGCGCAGGCACAAAGGTGCCTTTGTTCGACAGTTTTATTGCTATTTTTCGGTGGGTTTGGACCCTTTTTGTGACGCCTTATGAGAATGAAATTCTTGAAAATCCTTCCTCCTGTGGAGTGTTTTGGCTATGGTAGCATTATTAGGGAGTATGATAGTGAGTATTTGTGACCCCAAATTTTGTTTTTTATGCCTTGAAGCGCAGGTGCAAAGGTGCCTTTGTTCGGTAGTTTTATTGTTGTTTTTGGTGCATTTTGGATGCAGTTTTGGTTGTTTTTTATTTTCTTGCTTTGTAATCGTCCCAGGGTGGGACGAATACCAGATTTGTAATCATCCCAGGGTGGTATGAGTGCTATATAGAGTGCTCATCCTGGGGTGGAACGATTACAATCCTAAGAGCCTATGTAAGGACCAAAACTAGGTTTTGGGCTCATTTGCAATTATTTTTTCTTGTGATTTGGAGTTGTGAGGAGGAGGAGTTCGAGTCTCCGTAGCGGAGCGCTATCGAGATTTCATGGATACCATAAGTGCATGGACCGGATCTTCGAGTGGCAGAGCTAAGGCAAGACCGGTAGGTGCTCTTTCTCTTTATTTTGTTTATTTTTATTTTACAGTTCAAAACCGTAATTAATTTATTTTGTATTTCATTTTTTTGTTTAAACTAAGGTTAAAACCCTAGGTTAAAGTTTTATTTGTTTTGTTTTTGTATTTTGTGTGGCGTTGTTTAAACTAAGATCAAAACCCTAGTTTTAAAAAAAAAAAATTATTTTGTTTTTTGTATTAAGTTTAAACTACGATTAAACCCTAGGTTTAAAAAATTGGTTTTATTTTGTTTTTTTGTTTTTTTGTTTTTTAGTTTAAACTAGAGTTAAAAACCCTAGGTTAAAATTTTGTTTTTTTGTTTTTTAGTTTAAACTAGAGTTAAAAACCCTAGGTTAAAATTTTGTTTTTTGTTTTTTAGTTTAAACTAAGGTTAAAAACCCTAGGTTAAAAAATTTGTTTTTATTTTGTTTTTTGTTTTTTAGTTTAAACTAAGGTTAAAAACCCTAGGTTAAAAATTTTGCTTTTATTTTGCATTGTTTATTGATTTTTTTGAATGTTTGTACTGTACATTTTGTTAATGTTGTTGTAGAGTTTATTAAATGTTTTTGTTGTACAGTTTGTATATATTTGTTTTAGTGCTGTATAGTTTTTTTTGTTGTCATGTTTTAATGTTTTTGTGTTGTTTTGTTTTGCAGGTGGTGAAGAGTTGGTATCATCAGTCAACGGTATTTTCTGACACACGGGATGTGCTAACTGTGGCAGACTAACATTGGCTTGATGCCATTGGGCTCAAGCAGGTGACTCGGTTAGAGCCTATGGTGGGGGATAGGGAATATCTGACTACCCTGATCAATTTGTGGGATCACCGCACCAACACCTTTCATCTCCCAATAGGGGATATGACAGTGACTCTAGAGGACGTTTATCAGATTCTGTGGATTCCAATAGATATGCTACCCATTAGGATGACTCCTCAATATCAGAAGATGATGGTGCTAGCATGATGCTTTGGGCATGCGACAGATATGGGGGTGGATGGGGCGGTGGAGAGGGCAGAGGGGGACTTCCTGATTGGTAATATTTTGGTGCGGTGGTGGTTTGATAAGGGTGTGTTGGGGGTGAGGCATACATTGCTTATGACCCTCATATCCAACATGTTGCTTCCTGACTCCTCAAGTGCGAAGTTCCCTTGGAACCTGCTTGAGATAGTATTAAGACTAGTGGATTGTCCAACGACAGCACCATTGATTATGAGGTGGTGTCAGATGCTACTGGCATAGTTATATGACGAGTTGTACGAGGTTCGCTACTAGAGATGGAAGGGGATTGGATGCAACTACCTGTTGCAATGTTGGGGATGGCAGCACATAGCTATGGAGCGATCATAGGGGTTGCCTTGGACCACTCGGGGAGAGATGGTGGATAGGGATATTGGCTATGCTACCCTATGGCAGAGGTCCAAGGAGTAGGGGTAGAGTTAGCGATGGGCAGGTGTCGTGGGGCACTATGTTGATGCCTTCTTATGTCTTGCTCCAGGAGAGGTGTTCTGGTGACCATACCGGGACTGCCCAGCCTAGCCTGAGGTTGGGAAGTGGCTCTGGCAGGCACACAGGGAGAGGTGGTTGATTGGGTGGCATGGGACCGAGTAGGAGTACTTCCCATATGTTTGGGTGACTCGATAGTTTGGGGTGCGCTAGGGATTGTTGGGTGAGCCCTTGATCTATCAACGTCGGAGCGATGATAGGAATCTGGCCTGGCCGATCATTGATCCATTGGGTGAGGAGTCGAATGCAGTGATTGATGTCCTTGATGTGGACAATGTTGGGGTGACTATAGAGTACGACCAGTGGTGGACAATGCTACGATGGCGGGGTGAGGGACCTGTAGGAGGTTTGGATGTGGTAGTAGCAGGTGATGGGGTTTCAAAGGGACTGAGGGAGGGTTGGGAGCTCCGCTCGATGATGTGGATATGGTGGAGGTTGACGACTTGACTAGGGATGATTTAGGGGTTTCGGAGTAGCCAGATACATAGGACATCCTAGAGTAGTGGGTGCTGAAGCAACCTATCATCTTGGAGATGCCCATGCCCCAAGAAGTATCAAGGGACATGTAGTCTAGGTATCATGCTGAGATAGCATGATTGGAAGAGCTACTACAAATATAGGATGACAAGCACAACATTGATAGGGATCGCCTTTGAGATCAGTTGGCACAGTAGGATGAAGCATTGACTACATACTACTATCGACGAGATGTGGAGTGGGGTCGATTCTGGGTGGAGTTGGAGGCTGAGATTATCTGCCTTGGTGGACAGATACCTAAGCTCACTGGAGGTAGATCTTCGCATCGAACAAGAGATAGTGATATTGAGTAGTCTGCTTCCTCTCATCGCAGGTGGATGGGTGAGGGTAGCACTAGTGGGCATGATGCGGGGGCTGGTAGCAGTCGCCCTGAGAGGTCACATAGGACCCATGCCACTGGGGGTAGTTCCAGTCGCACCGATCCTACGTGATCATTGTTGCCGACTCCCTAGGCTTGGGGTTTTTGAGTTTTTATTTTTTTTGTGAGGTCAGAGGACCGTCTTATTGTAGCCTTTAGGAATTTTTGGTGATATATATACATGAATTTATTTTTTATTATACACTTGTCATGATTTATTTATTACTTTTATGTACATTTATTTACATTGATGTATGCATATGTTATTATGAATGCGAATATTTCTAATTATATGATGTATGCATATGGAATGGATGAAATAATTTGTTGAAAACTTGGTGGTGGCACCATAGATTGTACAAGATTTACTGGCTTTCTGTATTATGTGATTGCTTTGTGGAATGACTTTGCATGTGTGAATTTTTTTGTTTTGTATTTTTTGATGGTGATGTAATAATGGAATGTGCTACAGTTGTGTTAAAATATAGTTAAGGTTTTTCTGAGACTCAGATGTTTTAATTAACTAGCCAAGACTATACATTTATCTCACAAGACTTTTGAACAAGGTACAAATCAGACTTGAGTTTGACCAAGTTATTTCACATCCTTGTGTGTGCGATTGAATTTGTTTATGTGGTAGTTTTCAGGATACCGCCAGTGCCAGATAGGCTATCAACCAAACTTGTACTGAGGATCACCTAATTAGCTCCACTAACTCCTTTGTTGTATTTAGTAAGATTAATCTACGGTGCAATCTAGGATACCATAAGCTAGCTCATTCACATGCAAACATTGATCTGTAGCAGTTTAATGCAATAGATATATCATCATGCGGGATGTTTGCCATCGGTGACTGATAGGCTATCCACAAAACCTATACTGAGGATCACCTCATGAACTTTCGAATGCTGAGAGTTCTAGGGATTCAAGTTCGACTCTCTTATTTTCTTCAATTTTATTGGAATACTTGCTCTTATATGTAGTGATAAAAATCACTGTTTATTTTTATTTTTTTCTTTTGAGCAAGGGATTTGAATATTGAGTGACAAGAATCACTATTGCTTGTGCTTTTTGATGTATGCACTGTGTGGGTTTTTATGTCAAACTTTGGAGTTTGTATTTTGAATTTTTGCAATTTTTTTGGATATTTGCAACTTTTTGAGAATTTGGGATGCTTGGGGAATTGGGTAGGGAAGATGCTTGTCCTTTTTCCAACTCTCAAAATTCTTGGGGTCATTCACACAGGGGGATGAGCGAGGTAACCTTTTCACTGTATGGTATCCTAGATTGCTTTGCAGGTTTCATCTTTCGTTCACACAACTTGGGAATTTTTTATGTGTTTTAACTTGTGTTGGGATGTGACATAACAAGGTGTGATCCAAGTAAATCTCTATCTTTGTAAAAATTTGTCTGACCTTGTACAGTTTTTGGCTAGAAATCTAAAGACAGCTGAATGACGAAAGCCCTGGATACATTAAAAGACAACTGATTATGATATGGTGAAAAATGTGGATGGTGTTTATTTTTGTTGGACTATTTACAAAGTGGAAAAATGCAAAAAATGATGGAATTGCCGAGTAATTACAGTCTATGGTGCATTTGACCTGTATGACCAACAAATATGCAATGTATGTTTGCGATGCCTAATGCAATTTTATTTTTTTGGTGTTTTAATTTTTAAGAGTATGCATGGAAGTGAGATGCAATTTGTTTGTTATTTTTTATTATTTTATTGTTTTTTTTTTGAAAATTTGATATGGTTGGTTTATCTTGAGTGGGTGCGATCCAAGTGATTCTTTTGGATCCTTGGAAGTTTTGACCAAAGGGATTATAGATACCTTTGGGGCATTTTGGGTGACCAAGTGGTTGTGGGAACCCTTGGGGCTTTTGGTTTGACCAAAGGGTTTATAGATACCTTTGGGGCGTTTTGGGGTGACCAAGTGATTGCGGGAATCCTTGGAGCTTTTGGTTTGACCAAAGGGTTTATAGATACCTTTGGGGCATTTTGGGGTGACCAAGCGATTGCGGGAATCCTTGGAGCTTTTTGGTTTGACCAAAGGGATTATGGGCACCTTTGGGGCATTTTGGGTTGACCAAGAGATTATGGGAATCCTTGGAGCATTTTTGGGTTGACCAAGAGATTGTGGGAATCCTTGGAGCTTTTTGGTTTGACCATGGCTCTTTTAAATGTGGAATGGCCTCAAATGACTGATGTTCAAGGGTTCTAGTTCCTTGATTCCATCAATAGAGGCTAGCAAGTATGTTCCAGGTCCTATTTTACTATCAATTACGTAAGGACCTAACCAGTTTGCCATGAACTTGTCCCTTAGATGGGGTGACAAGTTAGAATTTTGTTGGTTCTCTTTTAATACCAAGTCACCAAGCTGAAAGTCCCTTAGGTGAACTTTCATGTTATATTCTTTCTTAAGTCACTCTTGATAGATACATAAATGCTCGAGGGCATTGATGCATCGTTTGTCAAGCAACATAAGTTTGTCTAACTGAGCCTGCCATGTAGTGTCATCATCGATGAACTCTTGCATTGATATGCAAAGGGAAGGTATTTCCAACTCAAGAGGCATGATTGCCTCAGAGCCATACACCAACAAAAATGGAGTTGCCCCAGTGGGCGTCCGAATGCTAGTGCGATAAGCCCAAAGAGCAAGTGGGATTTGAATGTACCAATCCTTATGACTATCTGTGACCATATTTTGAAGGATGGAAAATAATGTTTTGTTTGATGCCTCTGCTTGCCCATTTTCCTGTGGATAATAGGGTGTTGAGAAACTGTGCTGAATTTTGTACTTTGTTTTCAAAGCACGCACATATTTGTTCTTAAATGACGTCCCATTATCCGATATGATCTTGGATGGAATACCAAAACAACATATGATGTTATGTAAAATAAACTCCACAATGCGGGGCCCAGTCGTAGAGGTAAGCAGAATTTCTTCCACCCACTTTGTGAAGTACTCTATAGCCATTATGATGAACGTGTGATGGCCTGATGATGTAGGGGAGATATTTCCAATTAGATCTAAGTCCCACTATGAAAATGGCCAAGCCAATTGGATCGGCTGCAAGGCCTGATAAGGTACATTTGTCAAATTAGCATGGTGTTGACACTTCATGCACTTTCGCACATACACGCAACAATATCGCTCTAAATATGGCCAATAATAGCCCATGCGAAGGATGAGCTTTGTGATAGCCATACCTCTAAAGTTGACACCACATGTACCATCGTGCGCTTGGGTAATCACGCAAGTGGATTCCTACTGGTCCAAGCAATGGAGGAGGGTCCCTTCGTAGCTTCAATGGTACAAAATGTCTCCTAGCAAGACATGTTTTGCTGCTTTCTATTTGAATGATATTTTCATGGCGTACGTCAATCCAAGTGGGAGGTTACCTAGCTTGAGGTAGTATATTATGGGTGTGTACCAATCCTACTAATCAGAAACATCGATGGTATGAATAGCGAATCCCTCTTGAAGTTCGTCTCTAGCAAAATTTTAGCAGGAATGAACTTGTAAAAATAGTGTTATGTTGCTATTAATGGGAATAGGGAAGACTAAGGACCCCCAGTTGATGTGATTCAGGCTATCATGGATTCGAGAGAACTTTTCCATAGATGGTTCTATCTAGATCAGGTGGATTCCTGGCATTACGTCAGAGCGTGTGCGCTCCATCGTAGATTGTGATAATGTTTTGACTTGAATGGTTGTCATCTCACCAGAAGGGTCTTGTGGGATTAGTGACCCCAAGGAGGCCATAGTTTTTGCAAAAATGATTCGAAGATCGAGGGAGTGCCTCAATGTCATACCATTCAAGTTTTTCCAAGAATTTATCCACAAGGGCTTTGTAGGCCTGTAGAACTGGGCATTTACATTGGAATACCCCTTTCACTTGGTTGACGATTAATAGTGAATCACCAAATATGTTCAAGCATTTGATGTTCATGGTGATTGTTGTCTGAAGATCTATGAGCAAGGCTTCGTATTCGGCATTATTGTTGGTGCATAGGAAATCAAGTTTAAATGATAGAGGCATTGGAGACCCTTGCGGTGTGAAGAATACAATTCCTGTGCCACCCCCTTGCTCACATTTAGAACCATCGAAGAATAAGGTTATGTTGGCCTGTGACTCAAGCTCATCAGGATCTAGCGATTCTGAGACATGGAAGATCCCATCATTAGGCAGCTCTATTGTCAAAGGCTGATCATCTTCGAGAGGAGCCTCTGCTAGTTGGTCGGTGATGACTTGACCTTTGATGGAATTTTTTTCAATGAATTAGATGTCAAACTCCGTCAACAACATGATACATTTTGTCATGCAACTACTATGATAAGTATGACTCATCATGTACCGCAATGGATTCTCCTTAGACACAACATACGTCATATTGCTCAGCATGTAGTGGAGTATCTTTTTGGTGGCAAATACCACTGCTAAGCATAGCTTCTCGACGTATGCATAGTTAAGTTCATAAATAACTAGGGTGTGGCTAAGATAATAATTAGCATGTTCTTTATGTAGTTCATTTTGTTGGGCTAGCATGGCACCCAGTGCCACCTCAGTAGCTAAGATGTATAAATAGAATGGCACTCCTGGTCTAGGTGGTGCCAATACTGGCGACAAAGCTAAGTATTTTTTAATGTCATCGAAGGCTGACTGGCACTCGTCATCCCAGTGAAATGCTACCCCCTTGTGTAATAATTTATTCATGGTTCAACACTTTTCAGATAGTTGCGCTATGAAGCGCTTGATCAACATGACCTTTCCCTGCAAGCTTCTGAGCTGCTTGATGGTGGTTGGGGGAAGCATTTCAAGGATTACCTTGACTTTATGTGGATCTACCTCGATGCCTCATTTTGAGACTATGAAACCTAAGAGTTATACGCACTTCTTGAGGTTTAGTCTAACTTTGTGTTCAATGAGGCGATCAAGGATCTTGCTCAAGTAATCAAGATGATGTGGGCGCAAAAGAGATTTGGCCAACAAATTATCCATATAATCTTCCAAATTTTTATGCATGTGATCATGGAAGATGTATGTCATAGCACTTTGGTAGGTGGTGCCATCATTTTTAAGACCAAAGGGCATGACCTTATAATAAAATTTCCCCCAAGGCATCATGAATGCCGTTTTGAGTTGATCATTGGGATTGATATGAATCTAGTTGTATCTTGAGAAACCATCCATGAGGGAAAGCATTTCATGGTCTATTGTAGCATCTACCAATGCATCGATGCTAGGCAAGGGGAAATCATCCTTGGGACTCGCTTTGTTTAGATCTCAAAAATCGATGCATATGCAAATCCTCCCATTAGGCTTTTTTATGGGTACCATGTTGGACAACCATGGTGGATAATCTACACAGATGACAAACTGTGCATCCAACAACTTTTGTAATTCATATTTTACCATTAAGGCTACTGTTGGGTGCATATTACATAGTTTTTGCTTGACTGGCTTGACTGTCGGATCAAGCGTTATATTATGCATGACTAGCTGCGGGTCTAGCCTCGACATGTCTTTGTAGGACCATGCAAAAACCTCCTTCTTATTTTTGAGAAGGGCGATGTAATCAGCTTGTTCTTCGGGGGATAGACTTACCCCCAACTTGATGATTTGTGAATTCATTGGATCAGAGCCTATCTCTATGTCAGTCGTGTCTTTGATTGACATGTGGGACCCATACTCCAACTGGTGTGGAGTTGGGATTAGGTGGATATCATTTTCCAAATTTAGATCTACATTTGGAACATCAGGTTCCTCTTCAGCATGGAAGATATCCTTAGGTGGCCTTGGGGTGAAATGAAGCATCTCACTGCAAGGCTAGTACTCTGATGGGGATGGTGGCGAGTTAGCATGATCCTAGTATATGGCATCTAGGTTTAGATACAATGGTTGTGCTGGATCGATTGGATTGTAGATGGCGGTGATTAAATCAATGGATATCATGTTGATGAAGTGAATTTGGTCTCCATTACCGCACGGGTTGTGACTCAGACATCCTTGGGGATATTTGTGCTCTAGATCTGGCTCTGTGGGTATTGGCACAAATGGATCGACCCTATGTGTGAATAACAGGACAAGGTCTACCCTTAGCACTAATGGCTCTATAGGGTCTCTGGGTGGAAGGTGTTCTTTGTATGCCCAAAGTGGCAGGTGCAACACTTGGTCTAACCGTGCTTGGTTTAGGTGCCACCTATGCCTTGGACCCATGTTTAGCTATTCAAACATATCATCAATGTCCATGGGGTATTCTCGTTGTTGTTGCCACATGTGGTTGAGATATGCCATCTCAGTATCATCTTCATAATCACTATCAGAGATCCATAGGACTTCATTTGCTCTGACAACTATTTGTAGCATGTGAGTCTCATTCTGCTCGAGCAATTTTATTTGGTCCCATCGAGGTTGTTCCACTCTCTACGGAAGGACCTGATTCTCTTGAGGTGGTATTTTCTCGATTGGATTATTGAAGGGGAACATTGTCATGATGTTCTCCTGATAGTCATCTATGGGAATCACTTGCGAGTGATTGCTATCGAAATGGAAAGGGTCCCAAGGTGCTACATCATAATCTAAATCATCTTCTAAATATCCTTCTTGGCCTTATCTATATCCCTTTTGGAGGTAAGTTCTTGAACTTTCCCCTTTCTCGATAAAATGGGAGGAACTGTTGACACCCACAAGGTTGGTTGTTAACAATGGGAGATAATCCCCCAATGTGTATGTTGTGTTAGGATTGGCATATGGATCTTGTGCCAACCCATCCTTATTGCTTAGCCCTAGGCCTTGCATGTTCTCTACCAAGATGTCAAGGGGTAGAGGGTGGTTGAACCCTACTCCTGATTTGTCGTACAACATATGATATCTTGGTTGGCAAAGAACGAGCACCCCTTGTTCATATCTGCCTAACCCATATCCATGCCAATTACATTGGCCAAGTTATTTCAAAGAAAATTTTGGGTTGGACAAATAGTTGAAGTTCTCGACAAAGGGTTCTTCATCCCCTTCCTCTTGTAGGTAAGGTTCAATGCCATTGTTGAGGCCCCCATATACAAAATTTGTTTGATTTGGTGGGTAGCCCAAAGGGAAAATTGTGTTGATGGGGAGGCGAGGTCTCCCCATGTCTTGCATGGACTCAAGCGTGGGTGTTGCTACATTTTTTCTGCACTAGATACTCCCCCAGGCCCGTATTGGCCATCTCAACGGTGATATTTGGTGGTTGAGGGGGAGGGAATGGGAGTTCTTCTTGAGTACTCCATGTCGGGTGAACTAGGCATCTCGACTTCCATTCGGCTAGGCGCCTCTTCGATAGAGATGGTTGAGACTAATGGCGGTGCCTCTTCCAAGGGTTTCTTCTCATTGTCCTTCAGTGTGGCCACCGTAGGTGGTATCATTGGTGAAGGACCATATGATGAAGATGGACCTGAATAGGGATTTGAGGGACTTAATAGTGGGGATGTATGCAAAATCAGATCCTATTTGGATAGATTCAACTAAAAGTCCAAATGTGTCGATGGAAGGGTTGATTGTGGCATCGGCTACACCACATTGCAATACTTGAAGGGCTCTAAGTCTATCGAGACTACATGCACTTGCCCTTCATATGTGTACTTTAGGCATTGATGGGCTATCGAAGGGACACACTTCATGTCCCTAATCCAAGGCCGGCCCAGTAAAATATTGTAGGTCATCTCACCTTCCAGGATGTGGCACAATGTAGTAATAGTATTTTGTCCCAATTGGATGGGTAGGACAATTGTGCCAACCATCGAGCATATCGCATCGTTGAATGCTCAAAGGATATAGGTGGAGGTCACAATGTGAGATGCTGGCAACCTGAGGTGTTTCAATGCCGTTGTTGTGATTATATTGCTGGATGATCCAGTGTCCACCAACACCCTCTTAAATAGAATCCCATTGACCCGTGCAATTACGTACAGGGGTGGATGCGCCATATCACCAGTCATCGATTTTAGTTTGTCTTCTCTAAAGGTGATGACTAGTTCTGTACATCATTTTACATGTCCCACAAATTTGTTGAAATAGTTTGCTTCGTGGG
Organism: Wollemia nobilis; assembly: GCA_028583015.1. Classification (NCBI taxonomy): domain Eukaryota; kingdom Viridiplantae; phylum Streptophyta; class Pinopsida; order Araucariales; family Araucariaceae; genus Wollemia; species Wollemia nobilis. The sequence continues at coordinate 1,083,565 of JAQPPZ010002855.1, forward strand.
GCTGTAGCTCGATGGCTTTGAGTATCTCCATCAGAACCTTCTGATGGGGTGGTGATTGTTGGATAAGTTCATAGATGAAGAGCCTATTCAATGTGGTCCTTAAAATTTGGATAATTTTAGTTCGAATCGTGGCCACTGGTCTAGATGGAGGAGGTTGCATAGGGTGTTTTTGAGGGTGTGATGTTGATGGAACCTCTCATGTAGCTACAACGGGGGCAGTTGTGCTTGGGTACCTCTTGTTCCGTGTCACTATGCTTATCATCCCTACATACCCTTACATGGGGTAGTTTTGCGTCACCTCATTGACCTATAGAGTCTTTGCCTGTGCATCATGGGTAGGTAGGGTGTATTTAAAGACCTCCATCTATTGGTTGTTTGGTGCTATGAGATTATCCACTGCTAGAATTTTGTTGTCTATTAGGTCTTGCACTAATATTTTGAACTTCCAACATGTGTAAAGGTCATGTCCTTTCTGTCGATGAAATCTACAGTACAAGTCTTCCCTATAGCCCTTAGGTTTTGGCATGTTGGGGTCTACGGGTCAACTTTATGGCAGGTTTATCAAGTTTACCATGGAAAAACGGTCAAACAAGGAATTTTTAGATTCTATGAAGGGTGTGAATTTTTGCCTAGGGTGATGCTGCTAATTTTGCTCTTGCTTATGATTTTCCTTCTCATAGCTGTTAAGAGGAACTGCCTGATAATTAGCCTTTAGGGGCTATGTCATCTGTGTAGGCTTTGGTATGTTTATGGCAACCTGATTGACCACAATGGGTTTTGGTTGTGTGGACCCAGTTTTGGCATTTTTGGGCCACTCTTTCTTGCATGGCTTGAAAATCTCACCATCCTGTATCTTGATCTCCTTAATTATTATGTCTTGCACGAAAGATTCCTTGAGAGTGGTGTATTTTTGTAGCTGCAATAGAATGGAGATCGATCTTAGGCAACTTTTCAAGAACATTTGGGTCAAATCGGCCATGGGAGGGAGGTAAGGAAGCTTTGAAAGCAATGTTCTCCATCGATTTCCAAAGGCCACCACGGTATCCTCTTCATACTATCTAAGGTTAGCTAGGTCTCTTAACAATGCCTTCTTCTTGGTGTTGAAGGCAAAAAATTCAAGGAATGCGTCCACTAGTTGGTCCAGGTTGATAATGCTATGCTTCGGCAACTGGGTAAACCAATCCGAGGCAAGGCCTGTGAACGTGGCTATAAACATTCTTAGAAGCAAAGTATCATTGTCTTGAATGCCAAAGCATTGGCTTAGGAATCTTGTCACGTGCTCTTGGGCATCCTCATCCCCTCTAAATATTGCCGATTGAGGCATTTTGAAGTGTTTCGGGTATGGGGTTGCCGATTATAAAGGATGCACCGAGTGACTACGGAGCTGGCGTAAAGTGGGCTTTTAGGGTCCAAAATTCTTGGTCTCCAGAGACTCTAAGCACTCTAGCAGTGCTTTGTATGCATCAAAATATTTGATATCTTCCTCATTAGTATTTTCCTATTGTGAATTACGGGGAACTTGAGGCCTATGGAAGGGCAACTAGGTAGTGCCCCCCTGCCTTGGTAGGGCATTTTAGCCCGTTCTTCTTCTTGCTTGAATTCCTCATAGGCTTCTTGAGGAGTTCTTGGGCATGACCTATAAACATGGGTGGGTGCCTGCGGAGGGTGCCCATCATTGGCTCTAGGGGTGGTCTCCCGCTCAGGTCTAGGAGGTCTTAGAGGCAACACTTGATAAGGTCGTGGAGACCTGTCTCACACCAAGGGGTTGTTCCTCTCATAAAAAATTGTCTTATACATGTGAGGGGTTGGGACCCTCTCAAGCATAGTGTTATGGAGCAACTCATCTATCTAATGCTGAATGCACTTTTTGCTAAGGTGATACAGGTGCTCTAACTATTGTTGGTCTTGCTCAAGCTATGTGATTTACACTTGGAGGGTGACATGTTTGGTAAATCCCAAGTCAATTTGTTTCACAGTCATGAGTCTAGGAGTCCTAGATGCCTCCCCTACACATCTATCTCAGTTGTGGTGATTCGAGATCTCTATAGGTCACTTCCCTCTATCAAGGTTAGTGGCATTCACCCGAGGCTCTGGCCTCAGTAGGTGATCCTGATAAATAGCAAGTGTGGAAGTGCATTGTTCCCACGCCGTGTATTGCTCTTGAGGAATGTAGTGGTTTTCCTCGTGCTCCCTTTTGTATATGTGAAATGGGTAGGCAGATTTGACTCACCCTATCTGAAGATCCTTGCACTCTGGATTTGGCCTATTATTTTTTATAGTAATAAGGGGTATAGGAGGGATGATGTAATCATGTTTCCCCTCCTTATGGACCCTATGTTGTTCTAGCACTTCATCGTGCAGTGGACACTCATAACGAGTGTCTAAGGGAGCCCTCCCATCTATGTTGAGTGGCATGTGTATCAACTCCTCCTGAAAGGGTCTATGTTGCATGGGCGTGCCCCTCGAAGGGGTGCCTCTATAGTACTATTCCTTCATGGTATGATGTGCACTATTTTGTGTGTCGTGCCACCAAGGTGGTATGACCAAGTTCTTTGGGCTATAGCAGAGGTGACTTGTGCCCCCTTGTACACTTTTCACAACTTCTACCTTTGATTGGGCTTGGATAGGGGTGTACACCATGGTGGTGTCTCTCTACAAGATACATAGGTTTTTATCTTCTTTACAATTTTTTATGCTACACTAAACAAAATGGGACCACACAATCAAAGCAATGATTATCTCGTTTATAGATTAAATGTGTGCCCCAGATATGGTTTAGTGTGTTTTGATTTTATGGTGAAAACTTTGTAAAGAAAATTTTTTTGTATATGCAATATGAGGGCTCTTATATCTCCCAAAATGGTTGCCTCTTCAATATACCACTGCCAGGCCTTTATACTAAACCTCTCAATATACCCACACTTACGTGAGGGAAACTATTGGTACGCGAGAGTAGAACAGTACGTGGAACATAGGCGGTACGGAAGGGGAATCACCCTATTTTTGACACCTACCATAGAAGACTTATCCTCATGCATTGGGAATCACCCCCGCTACACTTGGTCAGATTTTTTTAGGATTTACGTCTAGCAACAGTCGCAATCGGGGTTATGTATGCAAAATTCAATCCAAGGTGGTGATGAAATCCACCGTTGGTCTTGATCAAGTGTTGGGGTTTTACGACCAACTCCTTGATGTTTATATTATCACATGGTGTGTGTGGTTATTTTTACTTGCACAAATAAAGAAAACATGTAGTAAAATTTTCTATGCAAGCAAAGAAATTAGAAAATCATAGAAACAAAGACAAAAAATTACAAAGGATGTTCAAAAAAAACTTACCTCTTCTCTACCGACACTAGATGCCCCTAAGTTTCTGCTCAGAAACTACACAGAGAGCTAATCGTCCTGAGGTGGGATGAATAGCATATATGTATTCATAATAGGGTGGGATGAATGCCTTATTCATTCTAGGGTGGCACAAATTCTAGTATGTATTCATCACAAGGTGACATGAGCAGCAGTCCAACGCTCGAAGGATTAACACCTGCAAGCAAAAACACAAAAATTTTATCAAAAATTTGATCCCAAAATTAGGGGACAAGGTCCTACCATGATCACCACTAAAATCAATAGGATACAAAATCAATGGCGTACCGGGTGTGGTGCAAACAAAAGAAAATGTAACGCTAGCTCCTACGAATGAAGAAAGGACTAAAGTGCAAGAAAAGGGAAAACAAACGAACTGAAATGATATATAAAGCAATTGTAAAGTGAAACCCTTTTTTTTTGTTAATTTTTCTTTGATATCAGGTTACAATACATCTCCTTCCTTTTTAGGAGCTAGGAACGTTATATATAGTTTTGTTACACCACGGATGGTACGCTTCCCTTCGGGATCTTCCGCATGCCCACATTTGAAATGGGTGGGCCAAATGTCGCCTTCACTTGTGTGAATGTGTCTATAGTTCCTTTATACCCCTCTGGTGTAGAGATCCTACATTCATAGTAATAGCAAATGATTAATAGCACCTACGGATGGAGGGAAACATGCAATCCCCAAGGCCTCCGGTTAATGCATGCATGAAATAATAAAAACGGTAATAAAAAAATGTAAGAATAAGATGAAATTTGGATAGAAGCATGCAAAAACCATCATGAACACACTACAAAAGGAATAGTCAAGAAATCTGCTGTAGATTTCTAATCGCTCCAGGGTGGGACGATTAGGATTGTCATAAAATGTTAGAAATCAACCTCCTAAATGTCACATCTAGAGGCCTCCAAAACACCTAAAAAGTTTGGGTTAGGCAAAATAGGGCATTTTGAGATGACCCAGAAGGTTGGATTTTGCAGATTCAGCTCTGATCACCCTGTGTCTAAAGATGCTCCCTGTATGTTAGTGAAAGCAAAAAATAATGAAAACATAGTCAAAACTCATCAGAATGGCATGAAATTTGAATGGAAGCATATATGAATGACATAAAATAATATGAAAAATAAATAGTGAATAAATCTACTACATATTTCTAATCATTCTGGGGTGGGGTGATTAGAACTACAGCAGTACGGTGGGCATCCAGGGGCAGGACGCCCACCGTTTGGGGTTTGGTTTCGACACCAATCCACTTAGGATGGGTCCAAAACCTCTTAGGGAGTTTTTTCAACAAATTTTGTGGGGTATTGTGGCAAAATGTTCAATTTTTGGGTCCGTATTGTGCTTCTAATGTTCTCCCAATAACCTCCCTTCCAAAATAGAGATCAAGGATGTAAGAAGCACAAGTGAGGGGTGAGGATGTAATTCGGCAGCACTTCGTTGCTCCAAATTCTCCTAATATGTCCTCCTCTTGGAGTGATAAGACACCATTTTATAGACCTGAAGGTCTGCTTTGAATGTGCATGTAGGGGCGCCACTTGGCCATCATGCCTTCCCAGGGGAGAGAAGATTCCTCCCTGATTAAGGGCTCCATGACTACCTCTTTGAGCTCAAAAACACTCACTCACACTCCCATGCATTGAAGGTGGAGTTGAGTGGTGGATCCAAGCTTCCATTTGTCAAGGTTTGACATTTTACCTATCAAACCTGCTATTCACCCCACCCTGGAGCTATTGTTGCTAATCATCCCAGGGTGGGGCGAATAGCATTCTATTCACCCCAGGGTGGAACGAGTAAGGAGCAGGGTGCTTGAAAGGTGCCAAATTGACCTATGACCTTCCAAAATTGCCTTGGGAGTGGTTAGGACCACTGTTTAACCTCTAGGGGCTTCCCTAGGGGCTATGTATGCCAATTCGATCAGTGCTTGTATCCACATGATCAGATTGGTGTTGTTTTGGTGTCTACATAAGGATACCTCAATAAATAGTATCCCATGGTGTTTGAGATACTAAGAATTCCAGGTATTTAATCTCTTTTCCATTTATTTACTTTTTTTGATTTGGGATAATTACTTATTTTGTAAAGAACAAGGGATTTTTAGTGATTTTTAGGGTTCTTGCTTATTTTGAGGAGAAGCAAGAATATTTTTATTGGGATACTTGCTCGATTAGATGAGGAGCAAGGGATTTTTTTCTTTTTTTCTCCTTTTGTTTTTCAAAAGGGTGAAGGGCGAGCTTTTCCTTTTTCCAATTAGTTAGTATTCTAGACCATGCATAAAAATAGATAAGCAAGGGAAACTATTCACTTATGACAGAAATAACACATGAGTTAACTTTTCCAATACTTCACAATGTTTTTAGGTGTGCAATTGTGTGTGGTCAAAAGAAAAACTTGATCAACTAGGAGTAACTTATAAAATTTTAAAAGATTTACTTTATTTTCAATGAATTTTTTTCTCACGATACCAGATATAATTTGAGTATTTTAAGAATACCTAGATTTCATCTAGGAACAAGGTACTATCCATCATGTGGTAATCATATTCCTACAAGTTTTTTTTTTTTTTTAACTTTTCCTTCAGCTATATTTAAAACATTAAGACTAAAAATGGAAGGGAATACAAATACTTCATGATGAAATAAAGGAAGCATAATCATTTTTATTTTTATATATTAATTTTTTTCAAAATATATATATATATATATATATATATATATATATATATCATTATATTATTATTTTTTCTTTTCAAAGAGAGAAATTATTGGATAGTAGCTGGTTGCATTTCAGAAATGCACTGCAAATCAATTTGTTGTCTAAGATGGTGTATGGATATTTTTTTTAGATAATGACTTTTTGTATAGTTAAAACCTATGGCCATTAATTAGTGATTTTCTAGTTGAGTTATCAATAATATTTGAGTTTTACTACACCATTTCTAAATATTTTCTAATTGAAATTCTCATGATACAATATGTTTGTCCTGCCACTTTATAGTTACATTGATTCAGTCCTCTATAATACCTCTATTTTATTTCATTATTATTATTATTATTATTATTATATATTAGTTTATATATATTTATTATTATCATTTCGAATTATATATATATATATATATATATATATATATATATATATAATATAATTTTTATTTTTTATTTATTTTTTATTTTCTAGAGGTTTATTGGACTGTTTTTCTCCACCTAGCAACTTATTTTTCTTTTCTCTCTCTTTGATTTTATTTTTGTTTGGGTTTTTTATTTTGATTTTTTGTTTCAATATTAATGTTTGCCAAGTTTAAATATAAATTTAAGAACTTATAAATACTCTTAACACAACAAAAAAGAAATAAATTTAAAATTACTAAACAATCTTAATGCTACTAAAATTAGATGCGTTTATACAGCTAATTTCAGCATACTTAGGAAAAAGTAAAAATTCTTTGGAAAGTAAATTTTTACTAGAAGTAAAATTGCTGAATTAAAAGGTAAATTTCTATTGTTCTTTGACTATTAGGAGGAATTTCATTACAGTTGTGTCCCTCAACGTAACTACTTTATACTAAAAAAAAATAGGGTCCTAAGAAAAGTTTAGATTTTTTTCAACGTTCACCTACTTCCTATTATTTTTCATAGGCCCTAAACCAAATTAAAAATTGTAATCACCCAAAGAAAAGGAATTATAGAAAATAAAATTTTCTGAAATTGAGATTTGTAAAAAATAAAATTTTAATCTATAAAAGCAGTAAAAATGAATCCTTTAAGAAAAATGAGCCTGGCAACGTTGAACAAAGGAACTTGTTGGAACCATATTTGGGACACTTTGACTCGTATACACACCAAGGTCTTCTACATGCCCCTTTTCACATACAATTAAGCCTCTCTCTTTGCACTACCAAACAAATTTTCTGACTAACCACTACGGTGCTACTCTCCCTGGCAACGGTACCAAAATGATCGACTGTAGTAGCTTACATTTAATTTTGTCAATCTAGGTTAATCTAGGTTAGATTTAAAGAGTAGCAATATTGTATAGATTATACCATAGTAATTAATACTAAGCTTACTTCATATCTCTTTTTGGTTTCATATGTTGCATAAATTAAAGTTTATGGAAAATGAAATAAAATTAAATTAAATATGCAATTTATGAATTATTCTAATATGGATCCACTAATGACTTACTAAATGTATTGTTTATCTACTATAATTTATAATTCTATTTTCATGTAAATTAATCTTTAATCTAATTCTATCTACCATGTTAGTGGGGGGAAGAGATTTAGGGACTAACCTTTCAGAGTGGGCCCTGCCTCTAGAAGGTTAGTGTTAACCCCTTACCCTATTTTCTATTTTACTATAACTTCAATAATCTACTCTCATTTAATTAATCTAATTATTAATTTCATAATTACAAGAGAATAAAATAAATAAAAATTACCAAAGCAAGAAAAATATAAAATAATTATAAAACACAGTTACCATATCCTGAAGAAAATATTGTTGCTGCTTTATTATTGAAAATAAAATATACATGGTTGTGCATCCAACTTTTAGAATTGCATACAGAAGATTATATCAATAATAATCACAAATTACATATATTTATCCGTTCACTCACCATCATCCTTCAAAGATATCGTATGCAAATATATATTGTCACTCAGACAATCCCGAACATAACTCCCTGTATTTCTCCCATATGGTTTGGAATTCATACACAACAACTATGTTTTTATCAAGAATAAAGCTAAATTAACACATATCCTAAAATACTTGGACTCAATATATATTCTAATTGGTCCAAGTAGCAACTAATTATAACATAATACTAACTTTGATTTGGTGGGATAGCTACGTAACAATACCACCCTTGATTTAGACTTTTTTTACAACTTTTATCCTTTATTTTGGAGAAGGATACATTTATTACAAATATTCACATAACAACTTATATGCCCCAAATAAATGGTGAGTCACCCATGTTTGATTCTTCTAACTGTGTATGTGGAATTTGAAACCTTTCGTGCTTGATTCTTTCAGCTACCCACATGGTGTTTGACCAAGCCATAGCTTATGTGGCATTTATGTGAAACATGTTCTTCCGTAGATTTTTCCAAGATTCTAGTGCCCTTCCATAGCGCCCTTCTGTAGTTCCCTTTCGTAGCGCCATTTTGTAGCACACATCCACGTGTCTCCTCGGTATTTTTTCATCCTTTATTCAATATATGATATATATTTTGTTGTAATATTACCTAACAAAAACTTCACACAATTTGTGTAAAATATGATCATTTATCATTTTAACCTCATTCATAAAATTAACTGATAAATCACATAAATAAGGTAAAATAATAGTTAAAACACATTTAATTTCATGATTTTGCAAATATAAAACAAATAATCCTCACATAAAATATGTGTCAATTTGAAACTCATAAATATGGTTCACCCAATGTGGGTTACATCCACAAAGAAAGTATTTCTTATAAAATTTCTCAATAAATCTCTTGGAAACCAATTCCCTATTACAATGGGCCTCTAACAAAAGGATATCTCAATCCTCTATGCTCAAGTTTGTGGACCTCTATACACAAGAGACCTCTATCCCCACTGCTCTGGTTTATGGACCTCTATCCATGGGATACCTCTATCCCCACTTCTATGATTTGTGGACCTCAATCCATAGGGGAAATCTGTCCCCATTACTTTGGTTCATGGACCTCTATCCATAGGAGACCTTTGTCCCCACTGATCTAGTTTGTGGACCTCTATCTATAGGATACCTCTATCCCCACTACTTTGATTTGTGGATGTTTGTCCATAGAAGACCTCTATCCCCACTACTCTAATTTGTGGATATCTATCTGCAAGAGACCACTATTCCTACTACTCTAATATGTGGACCTCTATTCATAGGAGACCTATGTCCCCACTACTATGATTTATAGACCTTTATACATAGGAGACACCTCTCATCTCAGATTTGGTCTACTAAAAAGCTAACTCAATATTTTTCTCAAAAAAATATCCAAGCCTCACATAAGGCTTGCTCAAATCTATAGAAAAATATACTCAATTCACTACTCCAATCTCCACCATGCATACTCACAAGGCTTTCTCAAATTAGTAATAAAACCTGCTCACAAATCTACCCAAATCTGCACCAAGCCTACTCACAAGGCTTGCTCAAATATGCTCTCAAATCTTACCCAAACCTACTTCAAGTCTTCTCACAAGACTTGCTCAAATCTACCTCAAACCTTATTCAAGTCTTCTAACAAGAATTTCTCAAATATTCTCACTATATTTGTTCAAATATAATGCATACTCAGATCTGCTCATAACACACACTCAGATCTGGTTATAATATATACTCAGACCTTCTCATAACACATACTTAGATTTGCTCATAATAAATACTTAGATCTACTCATAACACATACTCAAATATGCTCATAACACATACTAAAATATGCTCATAACACATACTCAAATATAATCATAACACATGCTCAAATATGCTTAAATCTTCCTCATAAAAAACTGCTCAAACATTCCCAGTTCTTGCATACAAATAATTTTGTATATCTTTCCCAAAAGTGCTTTCCTTGACTAAAGTAGTTTAGACATGTTCTACCCATAATTTGTTTAACCTCTTAAACATATAGAAAATAATATGTACTATCAAATATCCAATATGATCGTCACATTCATATGTCTCACATTCATATAATTAGATCTCTACTTCTTGTAAATTCCTTTTAAATCAAATCAATCTAGTGTATAACTTTACTTTACAAAACTGGTTTTGTGTTCCTTGTAAATTTACTCTCAAATATCAAACACAATAATGCACAAATGTGCTTCACAAAATGAGTCATTAACACTTGCCCATTCACATTCAATGTCACTCACATCAATGCACAAATGCTTCACAAATTATTTCAAATTTTTCTCAAAACCCTAGAACAAGTGTTTCCAATTTTCATCAATGATAATACATAACTTATTCACAAACCTTAGCACAATGTTTCCAATCTCATTTAAAAATGAAGCATAATTTTATTCTCAAACTCTAGCACATATATTTCCAACAATACACATACATAATCCCTATTTATCCACCTTATTATTCAAAATATTTGTTCAATCAAACACCTTAAATAAGGAATGATATCATCATACATCTTAACTTACTTTGATGAAGATATCATCATACCTCGATTTTCACATCCAATTATAAAAATTAGCAAGCACAAACATAAATGAAATAAATCATATATTTATATATATACCTTTTGTTTTTTTGTGGGATCGTTGACACTTAGAAAAATATGAACGTTTGGCATTTAAAATATTTTCAATTGTGTTCCCTCAAATATTTCTTAAACCTTGATCTTTGCAAAATAAAACCTTCTTATTTTTATTTTTCCTTTGCAAAACATTTTTTTCCATGCAACTTTAAACTCTTGCCCATATTTTTTAATATTTAAACTTTAGTCCTTGAGCCTTCTCTTTTGCACCTTTGTCCCAATGAAACCTTTAGTTCTCTTTAACTTTATTTATAATATTTGAAATAAATATTATAAACATTTTCTACCTTGCATAAAAACCATAGGAGAATATTTATACCTTATGTACCATTTGAAGATATATGCCTTGCACTTTAATATTTCAATCTTGAATATAATTCTCAATAATTTCACTTTTGACATCAATGACAACCAATGTACTCAATATTTCCAACAAAGATGCATGGTAGCACATATTTCACTTTAAAACATTGAATAAAAATATATAATTCATGCATTGAATGCGTATTTTGTAATAAATATATTTTAGGAGTACATGATTGAAGGAATCCAACAATCCTAAGTATCAATGTAGAAAGTCTACATTAAGGGGGGGTAAAGGGAATTCTCTCTCAAATCCATATATTCTAGAATTACACTAGATATTATTTCTTTCATCATAATATAAAAATAGATCTTTGACTATGATGTAAAAAGGGTGGAATATTATAAATTATTGTATCATACCCCATATGAAGTTTAAAGTGGTATAACCACCCCTCATAATTGTTATCCATGTAGTATAGGACATATTTAGTTGCAAGAATAATTAGGAGTTTGTTATGCCTCAAATACATATTCTATGTATGTAAATATATATCACTTAATTAAATCGTTGAAGCATTGAGTTCTAGCAAATAATTTTTTTTCTTATCTTGATTTTGGATCTGATAGGGTTTTAGGAAGGGAAATGGTGGTGGTCTAGTTATGGATTCATCAAAGAGAATTCATATATATTTGGGGTATCCTAGAAACACTCTCTTAAGTTTTCCCATAGCAACACTATTATCATGATTATGTGAAGAAATCATAGGATATTTGAAACATCTTGTTTGAGTTAACTACAAAATTTCTAGATTATGGTTTCAATTATCTATAAAAATAAAAGTTTATAGTTTTAAATTTATGGATGATATTTCTTGTTATAATTTTTTCGTTAAACCCTTTGCTAATGGGTTTATAATGATACACACATGGATTTAGTTTGGAAGGCATGTTCTCATGGTGGTTTTGGTAAATAAATATATTATTGATCTCGATTTTAATTGACAGAATTATCTTGTTTATACATTTGAAGAATTCTTACTATGATTTGGATTACTTTTTAAATTATGATTGAATAGTACCAAGAATTAAAATAAAACTTCAATCTCAAGCTTCAAGCTTTAAACTAATTCAAATTCACATAATGTTCTTCTTCAATGCTAGCTTTAAATATCAAACTTATCTCTCCATATTTTTCTTACAAATTTACAATAGAGTACTTCTCTAATGCTAGCTATGAATCAAGATGACTCTTGCCACTATGACTTTGATACCACTATTAGCTTTCTAGCTATATTATTTTATAAGTCCTTTCATCAAGGATCAAATATTAATCAAAATATTTATGTATATAAATATTTGATAAATATAAATCAATATAATATTCATAAAATACCAATGTTTCAATATAGAAACTCATAATAATATTCATCAAATGTACAAGATCTACATGTTATTTTTATATTTAATACATGGATCTGACACTTGAATATAAGATCCATAATATAAACTTTGAAGGTGAATATTCAATACTTAAATATTGCACTCCTTCCTCACATATTTGGGAGATGCATCCTTTTGTTGGATATTATGAGTTCATTTATTTATCTTTGATATCAAGGTGAAAAGTCATCATTAATACCATGGAGCACACCATCAACAACACCAAGAATAATATGAAGAGTTGAAGAAAAAGTTGAAAAAATAATGATTTATGAAGGTTTATGGTAAACCCATGGTGGAATATTAAATGATTTTATTAATATCATTATGAGGATATAAAAGTCTCCTCACACATTGAGATGGCAGTTTAGGTTTTAAAAAGACCCATGATGGAAGAATAATTTACAAGTTAAAGGTTTAAGTTTAAACCCAAGGAAGGCCTTAATATTTTTAAAGCTAAATTTTATAAATATAATTTATAAAATTTAAATTCCTTAGAATTTAAATAATTTATAAATTATGAAGGTGGGAATGCCAACATCATAAAATAAGTGGAACCACCTACGTCTAAGAAGCAAAGAGATTTTCGTGTATAAATAAATGCCAAAGAGGTATTCGAAACTTACCCCTTGACATTTGTTTTTACATGTGATATAGTGAAATGTTTTCATGTAATTGTTATTCATTGAGGAATAAGACACGGATTTTGCTTATCTTTAGCGTCAGGTGAAAAGAGATAAGGGAAAGAGCATATTGGTTGAAATGCAAAGGACACGGTGGTCCATTGGTAGTGCATGTTTTGTGAAGGCATTGGGAGTTGAGAAGCCCATGATTAATTCACATGGAGTGGTGTGTGTCTTGAGTGCCAAAGGAAATATTTTGTGCATGCCTTGTTTTGCATGTTATCCAAGGAAAAAGGGGACAAAGAGTGCTCAGGATCTTAACCATGCGTCTAGCGCACATGGTGATAAAAGTCATGGCTAGATCACTCACGGAGGTAGATATTGTGGGTTCGAAACCCACTACGAGGTAAAAGTACTTTTTGATAATTAATTTTTGGCCTAAGGTTTTTTGTGGAGTTATAAGGGTTTGTGAAAAGTTGATTATTTTGATTTATATTATTTTGGAGTTATAAGGGTTTGTGAAAGGTTGTTCATTTGACAATTTATTTTTATAATTGTGGAGTAATAAGGGTTAATGAGAGGTTGTATTATTGATGATCGATTTACATCATTGGAATTATAAAGAAATTATATTTGATTTTTATCAAAGTTTCTCTTACCATTAATTTAAATCAAGGAGGTTTGAGTTATTTTTTGTGGATGTTAATTTTATTTTAGTTGGGAGTTTATAAGGTGTTATTGGATAAATATTTTATGTATATTGATGGTTGTTTTTGAAAGTTAGAGTGATAAGGTGTAATTGAGTATTTACATTATATTGTGAGAAATATTTATCTTCTAACCCCTTTGATATTGGCATATAAGTGTTTTTGGTTGTAACAGATTTATGAGATCCCTTCATCTTCAATAAAAAGGTATGAGCACATTCTTCCATAAGTTGAGTTGATTGATTGGTTTTTGAAAATAAGTTTGGAGTTAAAATGACTTGATTAGGGTTTCCTTTTCAATAGTGTTTGAGTTAATGCTTCAAGGTTTTCTAGAATAAAGAGTTGTTGTTAAAACCTTGTTTGATAAGCATTGTTGTTGAAACCATTGGTTGTGTGAAGAAATTGAATTAGGGTTTTGCAAAGATCATGAGTATCATTGTTATGTAAGGATTATTTGATAAGCATTGTTGTTGAAGCCATTGGTTCTATGAAGAACTTGAGTAAGGGTTTTGCAAAGATCATGAGTACCATTGTTATTTGAATATTGTTTTACAAGTATTGTTGTTGAAGTGAGTTGTTCTACAAAGAACTTGAACTAAGGTTTGAAGAGATCATGAGTATCATTGTTATGTGAAGATTGTTTTATAAGAATTATTGTTGAAGTGAGTTGTTATGCAAAGAACTTGAACTAAGGTTTGAAGAGAACATGAGTATCGTTGTTATGTGAGATTTATTGTTGAGCATTTTTAGAAATATTTTGAGTTGATGGTTATATACTTGGACTAGGGTTTGTGAGAAAGGGGTGTTTATTGGAGTGATTTATTGAGTAGAGTTTATTGAGCCTAGTCAAGTGGTTGAGCATTGAGTGTAGAATATATTGAGTCTTTAACAATAAACTAATCTATATTCTGATTTGAGTTTAGAAAGTGATTGAGCATTGAGTGTAGAATATATTGAGTCTTTAACAATTCTCTTTATGCTTCTATGAGATTGGACAAGTTTTGTGTCGACTTGCTAAGCATATTTGAGGTAAGTATTTGAGAAGACTTGTGGACTGATTTTGTGTGAGCTTTTTGTGGAAGCTTACAATAAATATTTGGATAAGTTATGTGTGAACTTAATGAGAAGATTTGGAAAATTTCTAAGTGATCTTGTTGAGAAGATATGGACAAGTTATGAGTGAGCTTGTTGAGCAGATTTGGACAAGTTCTGAGTGAGCTTGTTAATCAAATTTGGAGAAGTTCTGAGTGAGCTTGTTGGGCATATTTGGAAAAGTTCTAAGTGGACTTGTTGAGCATATTTGAGTAAGTTCTAAGTGGACTTGTTGAGAAGATTTAATCATGTTCTGAGTGGACTTTTTCAACATATTTGAGCAAGTTTTGAGTGGACTTGTTGAGAAAATTTGAGCAAGTTCTGAGTGGACTTTTTGAATATATTTTTACTAGACCAAAGGACTAAATTTAGTATAAATTTGAGATAGAGCTTTGGAGATGACAGAGCAGAGAGGAAAGTAGTCTCCATTGGATAGATATCCATCAACCATGGCAGTGAGAATAGGTCTTTTTAGTGGGGATAAGAGTATTCAGTAGAGAGAGATCCATAAGCCAGTCTAGTGGAGGAAGTAGTCTTCTAGAGTAGCACTAGTTAGAGTAGAGAAGAAGGATTTATCCTATGGATAGAGATCCACAACCTGATTTAGGGTATCAGCATATCCTTTGGATAGAGATCCATAAACATTGTAATAGAAAAAGTATTCCCTAGAGATTGATAGAGAAAATTTAGTAAAATATTTTCTCTATGGATGTAACCCATATTGGATGAACCATGTTAATTTGGTGTCTCTATTGTGTATGATGATTTGTGCATTGATTTGATTATTGTTGTTGATATTGCTATATATACATTACATAATATTGATTTGGAAATAAAAGTAAAAAGTGGTCTTATCTCTTTCACCCTGCCTCTCAGTATAATATTGTGTTCTTCATATTTCCTATTCCACACATAAGACAAGCATATCCTATCCCTTGGATTTACATCATGCCAGTTGTATACTTGACACCAAAACATGACTCTTGACTTACTACACACTTCCACACCTAACTATATATCAATTGGACTCATACTACATATTGACACATAATTTTAGGAAAATATAAAGCACATACCTAATCTAATAACACACCCTCTAAACTATAACAATGCTACCAAATAATATAATATATTTCAATATGATGAATATAGCTATTATTTGGAAAGCATTAGCGAAGGTGTTTACATTAGTGGGTAATGTTTTAGTCTAGAAAATAGGAAATGGGAAGAAATTAAGGCTAGGAAATGACCCCTAGATGGGGAATGGAGGGGATTACTAGTTGTCTCAAAACTTAATGGAGCATATAAATAGACAAGGGCTTAGGGTATTGGAAGATGTAGCATTTATGGATAAAAATAGTTTATGTAATTATGGGTTGCTTTTAGCATAATAATTACATTTAGAAGAAAATAAAGTTGAGCAATGGAGCAATTATAAAAGGGGTTTGACAAGGTATTTTGTAATATTGATACAAGAAGAAGACTCTCTAGTATGGTCAAAGAACCTAGTTACTAGAAAATTTATAGCTAAGGAAGGATACAAAATAATTTTATAATATAAAAATGAGGAGGTCCTTTAGTGGTGGGGCAAGATATGGAACATAAAATAACCCTTGAAAATTATATTTTTTATTTGTTAGATTTAGCTAATACGGAATTGACATGGTATGTTCTACAAAAGAGGTCCTAGTAGGGTGTAAGTCAATGCAACCTATGTAAAGAGAATAAGAAATAGTGGATCATCTATTGGTTCATTATGATTTATTGAGAGAAGTGTGAAGGTCTATTCTATCCATGATTAATAACAAAGGATAATGGACATCAAGGAATCTATTGGAGAATACATATTAATGTTTCTAATATAAAGGTTTAAAGGAATATGGATGCATTCCATTAATAGTGTCATGGGATCTATAGTTGGCAAGAAATTCTATGTCATTTAATAGTAAGAAAATTCTATGTATACAAATTCAAGATAATATCAAGTATATTTATGAAGGCATACAAAATCCTCAAAATATAAGGTTGTAAGATAGATTGATATTTTAGAAGTGGATATTATGAAATCTTAGGATTTTTTCCTTGTATCTTTTCAAGACAATTTAGATAGATAGGGGGTAGGATATTATTAAGTCTTAGGATTTTTTCCTTGTATCCTGTCAAGAAAATTTAGATAGATATGGGGTAGGAGTGTTATATCAGGATGTAAATCATAAATTCACTTTCAATGTAGGTCTTAGTGAAGGCACCAATAATGTGGCATAGTGGAAGGATTTTATATTTTTAGTAAGAATGGTAGTGAAATAGGGAATAATAAAACTCCAAGTTTTTGGTGACTCAAAACTGATTGTGGATTGGGATTTGGAATTAGTGGGGATGTAAAATTTGATACTTAGGCCTTATTATAAGGAGGTGAAACTACTAGAAGCATATTTTATAGAGATCTATTATAAAAATATCTATAGAAAACTAAATAAGAAAGCATATTGTCTATCAAAATTTGCCTTAGATATTCTAGTTGGCACTTGATTAAAAGAAGGAATAGTGTATGGGATTATGATTCCACTAGTATGTACTCATTTGATACTTTTTACCTTTTGATATAAATAGTGTTTTAGTACACCCTTTATGTTTTTTAATGTATTTTTATAATTAAGGTCATACATGTAATATGGTTGATGGATATAGGTCTAAAGTATTAAAGTGATACTTTATAAGATGATTGAAGGCTCATAATAGAATGCTGGTATTGTAACATGTCTGAAATAAATTTGAGTCATTATTGGAAGGTTCTAGAATAACTCTTAATGGGGTTATTTAGTAAGACCTATACAAGGGTATAAAATACCCAACTCATTGTAATTTTTAAAACTCTGAAATAGAAGTAGCTAATTTTTTAATAGAATATATATATATATATATATATATATATATATATATATATATATATATATATATATATATATATATATATCTAGTAAAATTTTTACATCATCCATATGACATCATCATCATAGAGTAGTATTATAATATTTTTTCAATTGTGCATGTATCACTTGGCAAGAATTGATTTGAGGAATAGAATTGATTTGACGTAATTTAATTTGAATGCCCATATTTTTGTAATCATACTATTTGATAATATTTGAATGTTTTCTAAACTTATATCTAATTAAAAAAAAAAAAAACATTTAAAAATTAAACAATTATTCTTATGTAAAATATGATAATTTATATTTCAATTGTTTAGATGGGATTGAAACAAGGCCCACCATACTATATCATTACCACATAGTGGTACTATAAGATTTTAACAATTATATATGTATCACTTGACAAGTTTTAAACTTGGATATCTTCTTTCAAAGTTCAAGAATAATGCCTAAGCTAATACGATTTGATCAAAATACTAAGGTTCAACCTAGAGATTTCAACCTTGGTTAAGGATTTAAAACTTTTATTTCCTTTCAAATATTTTAAACCTCATTCCCAAAATGTGAGGATTTATTTTTCATAAGTTATTTGTTGTTTCTACTAAGGGCCATTCCCATGACAATACTAAAATATATTTTTTTTGTTTTCTTTCAATTGGTTATATGGGATTGAAATGGGCCCTTCCTGTATTAGGTCATCACCATGTAGTGATATTACAATAGCTAAAATATTATCCATGTATTGCCTGGCAAGATTTGAACACGTGTATCCTAATTAAATGTTTAGGAATCTAACCAATTGATCTAATTCTATTTGATCAATAAAATACTAAAATATTACATTTGTTGTTAGATCAAATAAACCATATTAAACATACCTTTTTATCATGAATAATTTTTTTCTCTCAAATATATTTTTCAACTTCCTTGAAGGGTTATATTTATAGAAATTAGCTCTTTAACATAATTTTGATTAATAAACAAAATCTTAATTGGACAATTGCATTCTAAGATTTAAATTTCACCAAGATGAAGATCAACATCATGATTGGCTAAATTACCTTCTACCCCATTTTCTTTTCTATAAATATACTCACATTTCTAAGATATTACCTCCATTAATAGATGATGAACATCAAAAATAACTTTTTTAATCCAATCCACACAAGCATTTTTTAATTGCATTAATGATAATTTGTGAATCCACCTTAATTGAAATATATTTCCATCAATTTTCTATTACAATTTTAATCCCTATAGCCTCTTTCATAGTTTCTAGTTAAATTTCTATATGATTTGAAGTAAGTGAATATAATTTTACCTTCATTATACATTAACAGCCCACGTCCTCTACCATTTTTCAAATTTTCTTTAGAAGCACCATCAAAATTAATTGTGATAATCCTAATTTTTGAACATTTTTATTTTACCTTACATCAAATTAGGTCCTCTATTTTAATGTCATTATCATAAATCAGTCTTCCATGTATGTTCAAATCCTATAACTAATTTTTTACAACCTCATTTTATGTACTTGAGACTTCCCATGATGAGAATCATATATTTAAACATGTTGTAAGAGAGACAATAATACGATTCCAAACTTATACAATGATTTTGAGATTTATTTTTAAAATTTCTATTATTCCTTTCAAGGCATAAATTCAAAAAAATAATGGTAGGTCTGATCCTCCACAAAATACATATCTAAATAATTTCCAATATTACTCAAAACCTCCTTATTGAGGAGTTGATAAGGAATTTCAAAAGGCCTAATCTACATTGGAAGCCCTTTAGCAGTCTTTGTATCCATAGGAAACTTCTCCGTTATTTTTGAACCAACAGAAGATTATAAGAAAAAATATTTTTAGAAGAAAATTCATCAATGCCCACTTATGAAAATTCATCAATCACCACTTCCACTTGACCCAAATTTGAATCTCTAAAAATACTGGCTAATATCTATGGAACTTATATATTAACACCGTGGTTTTAAGAATCATTATATCATACTCAATTTTATCATCCTTGATAGTCACTTTTGATGTAGCATCTGCTATGTGGATAGAGTTTACCATAGATTTGATTTTCATCTCATTACTAATTAGGGCATCCTTACATCTATTAAGAATGTTAAAAGATGATTTTTTTTCCATGTTATCTATGTTTTCTTCACATAATTCCTTTAGTTTTGAGTTTCACCTAAAATCTAGAATAATAAGAAATGGTGCCCAATCCTTGATTGCACTTTCCTTGCTACTTCATGTTAACACTTCACAATTATAGGTTTATCTTGATAAATAAGTATAAAAGGTGAGACTTTTTTGTTATTTATATTCAAACAAGTTTTAGCTTCAAACACACATATACAATAAAGAAAAAAATAATCTCATACAAAAGATTGTACACAAGAAAAATCATACGTTTCTTAATTTTTTAAAACATATATTCTATTTTAATTTATCTAAAAAAAATTTACATAATAAAATGTTAAAAATCATTATTATTGAGGAAAAAGTTTTGTACATAGGTAAAATCATATGTTTCTTATTTTTTTCAATTGGTTATATGTGATTGAAAAGGGTCCCACGGTATCACATCATCACCACATAGTGGTATTATAAAAAGGCTTGGATATTATCCATGTATGGATTGGTAATATTTGAACCCTGATCTCCTCCTGAGATAATACCACTTGATTATCATTATGTTTCCTAATTGTATAAAATAAATATTCTATTTCAACTTATCTAAACATAATTTAGTAAATAAAACTTTTAAATTATTATTAATAAGGATAAAAAATCTTTTAAATGGATCATATGGAATTCAAACAATTAGGTCCTACCTGTATTACATTATTAACTACGTCATCACATTATAACAACTTAGCAAATATACATAAGCTTAAGTTTCTTCCTTGAAAATTAAATGCATATATAAATAATAAATTTTTTATATGTAAATATTAAAGCATCAAGTATATCCTATTATAATTTTTGTATTTTTTTATGTCCATTACCTCATCTCTTATCAATTATTTATCTAGAATATATTTTTTTAAATTAAAGATGTAAAAACCATAAACAAAAATTGACCTATTTCACATCACCACTCTACCAAACCCTCTTGAATCAATGCAACAAACTCTTTTTCATCCTCAAAACATAGTACATTCTAACATCATAGTCAATGGATCATGCTAAAAGGGTTTGCAAACTTATTAACTAAAAATATGAAGAAAAGAGATTTGATTTTATTTACTGTAATATTAGCTCTAAATATTACATCATTATCATAATTATGGTATCATAGATCATCTTCATCAATAACAAGTGCAAGGACCACCAAGAAGTTCATAAACACATGGGCATTGAGGATGAGGGCAATGATCGTATGTTGGAAATTTTGAGTCCCTAAGCTAATATGTTGTCATTGATGTCAAAAGATCATTTAATGTCAAAAGGATCAATGCAAGGTTTTTGTGAAAACCAAGATAGGAAAAATAAAAGGTTGTATTTAAAATCCTGGACAACATATTTGATCTAGGTTTTTCTTAAAACCCATGTTGGGCTTTCGTTTCATTGAAAAAGGTGCCCTAGTGATGGAGATATTTAAGTTTTTAGTATTTGGTTTAAATTTTAATTATTTAAAATTTGAATTCAAATTTAAAACTCAATATGTAAGATTTTTGCTGACATCATCAAGAAAATAAAAAGTCATATTTCCATCGACATCTTCGATATGATTAAAGGACTATATAAAGGGGGCTTCAATTGATTATTATTTCATCCTTGCTCATGTAATAAAAGTGTTGGCTATCAAATCGTTTATGAGCTCGTGCAAAATTCTTGAAAAGTGTGGCAGCGAATAACACAAGCAAAATTCAAAGAAAAAAACATCATGAAAAGGGTTGCATTGGCAATCGGTTTTGGCTAAGGTGCATGACAGACGAAAATGCCAAGCATCGAATCTCATTAATGGTATTTTCGAAGTCGTGAGAAAGGCGTTTCAGCACTATTGATTTTGCAGAAGGTGGATAAGGGGATTAGCCATGCTATGCCTTTATATTTCCAATGAGTGGCTAGCTCGGTTGGAATCTTAGCCATGGCTAAGACACTCGTAGCATGTGCAAGTGGGGGGTTCAAATGCCCTTGAGGAGGTAATTATGTTTTCCATTAATTTAATTTTATTTAGCCCTAAGTTGGAGTTATAAGGTGGTTAGTGGAAATTAAAGTTTTTATTTAACTTTATTTATTTGGGATATGTTGATTATTGCAAAAATTGAGGGGTTTAATGATTTATTTGATGGTTATTAAGAATTGAATTTAGGAGAAATAAGGAGTTGTTTTAAAGTATTTTTGAAAGGCTTATTGATTGTTATTTTTATAAGGGTTTTATTAAAAAGGGACTTTGGTGGATGTGTTTATTTAGTTGGATTAAAAAAGGTATAAATTGAGTTATGCTTTATATTGTGATTATTTGAAGTCCACTAACCCTTATTGAGATTGGAATGGAAAGTTGTGTTTAAGTGTGGCAAATTTTGTGGATAACGCCTTGGCATAAAAAAGGTATGGGAAAATTCTCCTATTGATTGTTTATGGTGGTTGATTTTTGAAATATATTTGGAGAGAAAAGGATTGATTGTGGTTTTCATTTTTGAGAGTTGTTGGTTTAATACTTCAAGGTTTTCTAGTTTGTGAGTGGTAATTAAACCTTGTTTTAGAAGCATTGTTGTTGAAACCCATTGATTGTGAAATGAACTTGAACTTGAGTTAGAAAAGAATGAGTATAATTATTATATGATATTTGTGATTGAGCATTATTGGAAACATCTTGAGTTGGTTAAATACATGCTTGGAATAGGGTTTGTGAGAAATGATTGTTTCTTAAGGTGATTGGTTGAGTTGAGTTGATTTAAGCCTAGTCAAGTGGATGCATGTGGTTGTTCAAGTTCCTAGAAACAAACTATTTCATATTCTAATTTGAGATGAGATTGAGTTGAGTTGAGATTAGGATTTGAGTATAGAACATATTGAGTCTCTAACAATTCTCTTTATGTTTATATTGAGTTGAGATTAGGATTTGATTATAGAATATATAGAGTCTCTAAAAATTCTCTTTATGCTTCTATGAGATTGATTTTAGTTGAGATTGGGATTTGAGTATAGAATATATTGAGTCTCTAACAATTCTCTTTATGCTTCTATGAGATTGAATTGAGATATTGATTGAACATTGAGCTTAGAACATATTGAGTCTCTAACAATTCTCTTTATGATTTTATGTGATTTGAGACAAGTCTTTGAGAAGGCTTGTGGACTAATTTGAGTTAAGATTTTGTGAAAGCTTACTATGCATATTTGACCAAGTCCTAGAGAGGACTTATTGAGCTAATTTGAGCAAGTCGTAGAGAGGACTTATTGAGCATATTTGGGCAGGTTATGTGTGGGCCTATTGAGCAGATTTGAGTAGGTTTTGTGTGGACCTATTGAGCATATTTGAGCAAGTTTTGTGCGGACCTATTGAGCAAAGTTAATCAGATTTTGTGTGGACCTATTAAGCAGATTTGAGCAGGTTCTCTGTGGACCTGTTGAGAAAATTTAAGCAGGTTTTATGTGGACTTGTTGAACATATTTGAGCAGGTTCTATGTGAACCTATTGAGAAGATTTAACTGTTAAGCAGATTTTAGTAGGTTCGGACCTATTGAGAAGATTTAAGTAAATTTTGTGTGGACCTATTGAGTATATTTGAGCAGGTTTTGTATGGACATGTTGAGCATATTTGAGTAGAATCTATGTGGATATATTGAGAAGATTTGAGTAGGTTTTGTGTGGCCCTATTGAGCATATTTGATCATGTTCTATGTGAACCTATTGAGCATAATTGTACTAGATCGACTATATTGTGTTTAGTACAAGATATTGAGTAGAACTGGTCTAGACCGACTGAACTATGTTTGGTATAGTATTGAGATAGATCTTTGGAGGTGAAATAGTATAGAGGACAGAGTCTTAGTGGATAGATATACAACAACCAAGACAAATGAAGACAAATCTGAGTGAGAATTCTTTAAGTGGAAATATATCCACCAGTCAATTCAGCATAGAGATAGTCTTCTAGAAGATAACTAGCTAGAGAAGAAGGGGAAAGAGTTCTCCTATGGAAGAGATCGGTGAAATTGAGATTAGGGGATCAACATCTCCTTTGTACAAAATTCCATAAACATTGTAATTTGGGAAATATTCCCAAGATATTATTTGAGATATATTTAGAAATATTTTGTCTATGGAGGTAGCCCACACTAGGTGAACCACGTTAAAATATGTGTCTCTATTATGTGTGACGATTGGTGTATTTTTTTGGTTATTGCTATTGATATTGCCATTTATTATATTGATTAATATTATTTGGGAAAGAAAAGTAAAAAGTTCTCTTATATTGTTCACCCCCCCTCTCAGTATAAGCTTGTGTTCTTCAATTGGTATAAGATTTGGTTCCTTCAGAAAGGGTTTAACGACTTGAAGGAAGATCTTGCAAGAACACAAATGGCAAAGAAAGGCAAGAGTAAAAGCATGATACACAAGAAGAAAAGAACACCTATGCTCATGAAAGAAAATGAAAATGAGTTTAATATTGTTGTGTTGGGAGGACACATGGAAATAGATTCAAGATATAAATCAAGTAATGGAGAAATATCCAGACTGATAAAGTTTTGTACCATTTGTAGAAAGATAGGTCATCATGTAACTTATTGTTCACAAGAAGGTGAAGAATATTTTGTTGTAGTCAACTCAGTCATGATGCAAGTTATTGCAATGGGTTTGATAGTAGTGAAGATGAAGATGATTCTCTTATATTTGAAGTTCTAAATAATGAGTCAGAAAAGGATAACAAGAATATTCGAATCAGGTATCAAGAAGAAACTCCACTTTGGACAATAGAAGAAATTGAAGAAGAGGAAGATTCAGATAAATAAAAGGAGGAAACCATTCTTAAGGAAATTTTTGAATTGTAAAGAGAAAATTCAGAATTGAAGGCTCAAATACAATAAGATGTTAAATGTAATATAAATCTTCTACTGGATATATATGACTTGAGAGATAAGGTTGAAAAGGCAAGAAGAGTTGAAAAATATATGGTTGAAAATTCAAAGGTAAAAGAAATAAAATGTGAAAAGGCTTATGGTTAATCTTGAAGAATTAAAAAGGGAGAACTTAGAATTAAGGGTCCAAGCTCAAGAAAATGAAAAATAAAAAGCAAATTTTTTACAGGAACTCACCAACTTCAAAATCAAAGTTGAAGAGATATGGAAATTTAAATAAGGTATGGTTGAAAAATTAAAGACAAAAGATTTAGAGTGTGAAATATTATAGCATGAGATAGTTTCACTATGGATGGAAGTAAAATGTTCTAAGGAGCTACACAAGTCTGAGGAAAATTCAAGGACCTTGGAAGGGACTATCAATGCACAAAGATCATCAATCACCATAACAAGAATTAGTTCTAAAGAAGAACAAGGAACACAAGAAGAAGAAAAATGAGAGCCAAGCTATTATGTGGATAATGCAAGTAAGTACTCAATTTATAGTGATGCTAGTTTTTCAGACAATGATAGATATGAAGTCTTGTTTATGGTTGAATAAAAATATCTAGTTAAGAAAAATACTCTAGTTATTCTCAAGTGTTTTAGATGTGGTAAATTTGGACATCTTGAAGATTATTGCACTCAGTATGGCTATAGTTTCAGTGGTGATAATTTTGAAGATGCACTTGGTAAACTGGATGAGAATATTCTAATAGCATTAGAAGAATAAGAAGTGAGTGATCCTATAGAAGATAAGTCAAAAGAAATGAATGATATGGAAAAAGGAAAACAAATAGAGGACTATTCAATAGAGAATGGTTATGATCTCAAGGGAGAACTTATCTATGCTCTTGACATAGTAAATAAGGTAAGAAAGCAACACTCTAAACTTGAAATTCAATTTCAAGAATGTGATGAAGAAATATTACTACTCATAGAGGACTTCAAAAAGTCAAAGGCTAAGGAAAGCAAGTTCAAAGATAAGTTAGAAGTAATGATTCTAGAATATGAAAAGTTAACACATGAAGTTGCACTACTAAAGGAAGATCTAGAGGATTCCAAGAATAAGCTATACAAGTATGTAACCATTGAAAATAATGTGGATAAAATAGTCAGGATACAAATATGAGCATCAAACAAAATAGTTCTTGGTTCTAAATAGGTTCAAAAGAAATGGTTAGAAAAATCTACTTCAGGTCTTGAAGAAGAAAGTACTTTAGAATAAGGATTCTCAGAGGTAAGTGAAAGTGAAAATGAAACTTCTAAGGATGAGTCAGATTGCAGTGATTCCAACAGGGATAATGGTAAAAGAAGATACACATGGAAAAACAATCAAAATAGGAGACTAGTGAGGTCTAGGCAAGGAATATTCAATGGGAAATGCTTCTCATGTCATAGGTTTGGGAACATGGCTTCACAGTGTCGGTCACATGAAAGATAGTTATATGGAAGAGAACAACTTTTTTGAGGATATTGTTATTCAAGTAATGAATTTGGTCACAAGGCAACAAATTGTAGGATTCATGATAAAATAGGATATGGCTTCACTAGGAGAAATCCTAAGACAATTGTACATCCAAGGAATAATAACATTAAGTGTTATAAGTGCAATAATGATGGTCACATAGCAATATTGTGTAGATCAAATATTCCAAAAACAAGCATGAACAGGAACAAGAATATGAAAAGGAAAAGGAACATGAATAGGAACATGAAGATGAACAGGAATAGAGACTCAGAAAATAAAAGAGACTCAAAAAATATTGAGACTAAGAACAGGTACAAAAATAAGAACATGGATGAGAACAAGAACAAGAATAGGAACAAATATGATGACTTGGAAAGAAAAAGTGAGAGGATTCAACAAAAAGAAATAGGAAAAGACAAAGGTAGAGAATAGTGCTTTCGAGGAGTAGAAATACTCCCACCCAAAAATTAACCACCTCATGTGGAGGTGGGGGAGGGGCTAAGCTAAGAGGCTTAATTATTAGCCCCGAGCCCCAAAGGTGACCCTTTACCATTGATGTAAAATGGGGAGAGATTTGTGTATTTTGGGGAGATTTTTTATATGAGGAGAGTTTTGACATCTTAGAGATCATTGAGCCAGGGGGAGCAAAGTCCTAGGGGGAGCTAAAAATAAGGTTATATTTCAGTAAAAGGATTTGGGTTTCCATCGATGACAAAGGGGGAGATTGTTGGAAATTTTTGAGTTCCTAAGCTAATATGTTGTCATTGATGTCAAAAGATCATTTAATATCAAAAGGATCAATGAAGGGTTTTTGTGAAAACCAAGATAGGAAAAATAAAAGGTTTTATTTAAAACCATGGACAACATATTTGATATGGTTTTTTATTAAAACCCAATTTGAGATTTGTTTTCATTGAAAAAGGTGCCCTGGTGATCGAGATATTTAAGTTTTAATATTTGGTTTAAATTTTAATTATTTAAAATTTGAATTCAAATTTAAAAATCAATATGCAATATTTCCACCGATGCCATCAAATAAATAAAAAGTTATATTTCCACTGATGTCTTCGATATTATTAAAAGAATATATAAAGGGGGCTTCAATTGATTATTATTTCATCCTTTCTCGTGTAATAAAAGTGTTGGCTATCGAATAGTTTATGAGCTCATGTGAAATTTTTGAAAAGTCGGGCAATGAATAACACAAGCAACATTTGGAGAACAAACATCATGGGTAGTATGGCATATTGGCAATCAGTTTTGGCTAAGGCGTAGGATAGATGAAAACACCAAGGATTGAATCCCCTTGATGGAGTTTTGGAAGGCGTGAGAAAGGCACTTCAATGCTTTTTATTTTATGAAAGGTGGAAAAGGAGATTAGGCACATTGTGCCTTTCCCTTTCCAAAGAGCGGCTAGCTCGATTGGAATCTTAGCCACGGCTAAGAAATTCATGGCATGTGCAAGTCAGGGGTTCGAATCCCTTTGAGGAGGTAATTACTTTTTGTATTAAATTAATTTTATTTAGCTCTAAGTTGGAGTTATAAAGTGATTAGTGGAAATTAAATTTTTTATTAAACTTTGTTTATTTCGGCTATGTTGATTATTGCAAAACTTGAGGGGTTTAATGATTTATTTTATGGTTATTAAGAATTGAATTTAGGAGAAATAAGGATTTATTTTAAAATATTTTTGAAAGGCTTATTGATTGTTATTTTTATAAGGGTTTTATTAAAAAGGGACTTTGGTGGATGTGTTTGTTTAGTTGGATTAAAAAGGGTGTAAATTGAATTATGCTTTATATTGTGATTATTTGAAGTCCACTAACCCTTATTGAGATTGGAAAGGAAATTTATGTTTAAGTGTGGCAGATTTTTTTTGACAAGTCCTTGGCATCAAAAAGGTATGGGCACATTCTCCTATTGATTGTTTATGGTGGTTGATTTCTGAAATATCTTTGGAGAGAAAAGGATTGATTGTGTTTTTCATTTTTTAGAGTTTTTGGTTTAATGCTTCAAAGTTTTCTGATTTGTGGGTAGCAATTAAACCTTGTTTTAGAAGCATTGTTGTTGAAGCCCATTGATTGTGAAATGAACTTGAACTTGAGTTAGAAAAGAATATGAATATAATTGTTATGTGATATTTGTGATTGAGCATTGTTGGAAACATTTAGAGTTGGTTAAATACATGCTTGGACTAGGTTTGTGAGAAAGGATTCTCCCTTGAGGTGATTGGTTGAGTTGAGTTGATTTAAGCCTACTCAAGTGGATGCATGTGGTTGTTCAAGTTCCTAGAAAAAAACTATTTCATATTCTTATTTGAGATGAGATTGAGTTGAGTTAAGATTGGGATTTGAGTATAGAACATATTGAGTCTCTAAAAATTCTCTTTATGCATCTATGAGATTGATTTGATTTGAGATTGGGATTTGAGTATAGAACATATTGAGTCTCTAAAAATTATCTTTATGCTTCTATGAGATTGAATTGAGATATTGATTAAACATTGAGCTTAGAACATATTGAGTCTCTAACAATTCTCTTTATGATTCTATGTGATTTGAGATAAGTCTTTGAGAAGGCTTATGGAATGATTTGAGTTAAGATTTTTTGAAAGCTTACTATGTAGATTTGAGAAAGTCCTAGAGAGGACTTATTGAGAAAATTTGAGCATGTCCTAGAGAGGACTTATTAATCTAATTTGAGCAAGTCCTAGAGAGGACTTATTAATAAGATTTGGGTAGGTTTTGTGTGGAACTTTTGAGCATATTTGAGTAGGTTATGTGTGGACCTATTGAGAAAATTTGAGTAGGTTCTGTGTGGACTTATTGAGCATATTTGAGCAGGTTCTGTGTGGACTTGTTGAGTAGATTTGAGAAGGTTCTGTGTGGACCTGTTGAGCATATTTGAGAAGGTTCTATGTGGACCTGTTAAGCATATTTGAGAAGGTTCTATAAGGACCTATTGAGAATATTTGAGTAGGTCATGTGTGAACCTATTGATCAAAATTGTACTAGACTAACTATACTGTGTTTAGTATAAGAGATTGAGTAGAACTGTGCTAGACCGACTGAAATGTGTTTGGTATAGTATTGAGATAGAGCTTTGGAGGTGATAGAGTATAGAAGATGGAGTCTTAGTGGATAGATATCTAGCAGCTAAGACAATTGAAGATAGATCTGAGTGAGGAGTCTTCAAGTGGAAAGAGATCCATCAATGAGTGTAGCATAGAGACAGAGGCTTCTAGAATATCACTAGCCAGGGCAGAAGGGGAAAGAGTTATCCTATGGAAGAGATCCATGAACTTGAGATTAGGGGATCAACATCTCCTTTGGACAGAAGTCCATAAACATTATAATTTGGGAAATATTCCCAAAATATTATTTGAGAAATATTTAGAAGATATATTTTCTCTGTGGAGGTAGCCCAGACTGGGTGAACCATGTTAAAATTTGTGTCTCTATTGTGTGTGATGATTGGTGCATTTCTTTGGTTATTGCTATTGATATTGCTATTGATTATATTGATTAATATTGTTTGGGAAAGAAAAGTAAAAAGTGGTCTTATACTGTTCACCCCCCTCTCATTATAATCTTATGTTCTTCATCGTAATCATGCATTATTATGTGTGGTGGTGGCATAAAAGATACATAAAAATTCATATTTGTGAGCGGTTTTGGAATGGAAGATGTAGAATAATTGGCCACTATAACCCCATTCACAATACGCCAAAATTAAAATAACATATTAAAAGAAATAATAACACATTAATTTATTCTCTTAAACGTTATACATACCACGTATTCCAGATGAAATTATAATAGTCACCATCAATAAAACAAGAAAGTGATTCAACCCATTAAAAAACTTCGTAGCCATGATGAGGTTTACATAGTTTCAAACCTTGCAAAATTCTAAATTTGCTTATGTTAAATGAAATGAAAACAACCTTATATAAGAAGGAGATCGCCTTTGCGTTGAGCCAGAATTTGTTTTTGGCTGTCACTGAGATTTTATTACATTATCTTCGGATTGTTTGGTTGCATTTTTAGCTTCTTTTCATTTCAGAATATTTTTTGCAAAAATAAATTAATGTCAACTACAAAATATTTTCCAATAAAAGTTTAAGTAAAGCTTTCAATTCATGTCAGCTGCATAATTTTTTCAAATAGTAGAAAAAAAATTTAGGTAAATATTTCATCGGTTGTTGATACTAAGGATGATAAAGAGGTGTACAAGTTAAGGGAATAGCTCGACCCTCCTGAGATGCCGATCAAAAATTGTTTTTTGCCCAATGCAGAAAAACTTGTGCCAGCCTAAAAATTTATCTCGTCCTGTAGTTTACGGATCTCCACCCTGCATTTCAAAAAGCTATTGAGTATGAGCTTCTCAAACATGGCTTGCAACCAACGAAATAGGCAATGGCCTTAACATGATATCCATTGCAACTAATTGTTGTAATAAGTGAATGATAGTGGACATAGATTTATAGAATTTGGATACTAGATTTGAAGGAGCTTTGAAATTTATTTTTAACTTGCTTAAATATACAATGGCTTTCTTATATCCAATATATAAATATGAATTAACTATCATTATATGGATAGGATTTTATATTTATTCTTTTTAGTTTACCCGTAACGCTAAGTAAAATTTAAAGTAGAGTTCTATATTATTTTTTTTCGTGACAAGCGTTTCCACCCAGTATATTATGATTTTGGATGTCAGACTAATAGGTATGTGTTTTAGTGTTATATTTAGGAAAATTTGTTTATAAAACAATATTTTATAAGGATAGCAGTGGTTAAGGTTTTGTTTTTTTTTTAAAGGTTCAAGGTTCAAAGTAGTCTACTTATAAGGGAAGAGGATAGGGTCAGAGTGATTGTAAATATAGAGATGGAGTGATTGTAAGTCTTTTTGACCCAACTGACTAAAATTTATAATGACAACCGATTCCTTATGTATTAAAATATAAAAATATATATATATATATATATATATATACTTTTAAAAATTAATCGATCATTTTTCTAATTTAACAACCTACCTTGAGTTTAGGAGGCTTTCACATCATTTCCATTGTAAGTGCAAATAATTGATGTAATGATTTAATGATGTAATTATATCATCGACATATTTAGTTATAGATAATCATACTTCATAATTTAAATTTGACTCGGTATAATAATCTTCAAAAAACGTGGTTCCAGCATAATACTAAAGCCAACTAAGTTAAAATTGTATACTACTTCAACTAGGGGTATGCACAGTGGTGAATTTTGCAATTTAGAGTGAATTTTAGGATTTTCACAATTTTATTTTGCCAATTTTGGGACCTTAGAGGTCGGCCCATTCACCAGAAAATTACGGGATCAATTTAGTAAATTAACCCCAGTACCATAAGGTCTCCCACCTAATTTTTGCCTTAAAATTATAAAATAAAATTATCCTTCCCAATTTACCTCTTGTACCCCATTATATATAGGTAAACCAAATAGCAAAATTCATACAATTAAAATATTAATTTTATCCAATAGCGAATGATACAGAGCAAGTTACTGATACAACGTGACTAATATAATGCAACTGACATAGACAACTATGGACCTCTATCCACAAGGGATCTATGTTCACACTTCTTTGGTTTGTGGACCTCTATTCCTAGGAGATATTTGTCCCTACTACTCTAGTTCATGGACCTCTATCTATAAGAGATCTTTGTTCCCACTACTCTGATTTATGGACCTCTATCCATATGATACCTCTATGCCCACTACTCTGATTTGTGGACCTCTATCTATAAGATAAGTCTTTCCCCACTACTCTAATTTGTGGACCTCTATCTATAGGAGACCTCTATCTCCACTACTTTGATTTGTGGACCTCTATCCACAAGATACCTTTGTCCCCATTGCTTTGATTTGTGGAAATATGTCCATAATATACACCTCTCATCTCAACCTATGGTTTGCTGCAAATACAACTCAATATTCTACTAAAAAAATGCTCCAATCCTTCATACAAGTCTTGCAAAAATCTGCAGCAAAATCTGCTCAACTCATTGCTCCAATCTGCACCACGTCTACTCACAAGTCTTTCTCAAATCAGCAAAAAAACATGCTCACAAACATTTCCAAATTTGTACCAAGCCTACTCATAAGGCTTTATAAAATATGCTCTCAACTCTTACCCAAACCTACTTCAAATATTTTCAAAAGACTTGCTCAAATCTACTTCAAACCTACTTCAAGTCTTCTCACAAGACTTTCTCAAATCTACTCAATATCTCTGCTGAACTTTGCTATAATACATGCTCAAAACTGCTCATAACACATACTTATGTATACTCATAACACATACTCAGGTCTACTCATAACACATACTCATATATTCTCATAACATATACTCAAGTATTCTCATAACACATACTCAAATCTGCTTCAATCCTACTCACAAAAAATTTCTCAAACATTCCCAATTCTTGCATACAAACAATTTCATATATCTTTCCCAAAAGTGCTTTCCTTGACTAAAGTAGTTTAGATATATTCTACCCATAATTCATTTAACCTCTTGAACATCTATATAATTATATGTACTATCAAATACCCAATATGTTCTTCACATTCACATGTCTCACATTTATCAAATGAAATCTCTACTTCTTATAAATTCCTTTCAAATCAAATCAAGCCAGTGTATAACTCTGCTTCACAAAACTGGTTTATGTTCCTTGTAAATTTACACTCAAAGATCAAACACAATAATGCACAAATTTACTTCACAAAACTGGTCTCTAACACTTGCCCATTCACATTCAATATCACTCACATCAATGCCCAAATGCTTAACAAATTCTTTCAATAAAAATGCACAATTTGTTCTCAAAACCCTAGCACAATTGTTTCCAATTTTATTCAATGATAAAGCAAAACTTGTTTACAAACCTTAGTACAAGTGTTTCCAATCTCATTCAACAATGAAGCATAATTTTTTTCTTAAACCCTAGTACATATATTTCAAACAATGCACATACATAATATTTATTTATCCACCTTATAATTTAGAAATATTTGTTCAATAAAAAACATTAAATAAGGAATGATATCACCATACCTCTTAACTTGCTTTGATGAAGATTTACCCTCAAAACCTATCCCAAAACAATTTCCCTTTCAAAGTTGCACTTCAAAACTGGTTAGTAGATCTCTCTTTCAAATCATCCATATTAATTTTTTCTTCAAAAATATGTGCTCAATATAATCTAAAAATAATGCTCTATGACTCTCATTTTGTTCTCAAAATATAAAGCATCAAAAACTTCTCAATATTTCTTTTCCACCACACACAAATTACAATAAAAATTGAACCGCAATAACACCTTATAACTCCTCACTATTGCATATAAAAAATAATATGTTAAAGACAATAATATCTTGTTTAATTTTTATTCTAAAGCAATTGCAAAAATAAACCACTTCTTACCCTTATGAATCCCTAAGTCAAAGAGTACGCACTATGACCAAATAAGACTTATGCCTCCTAATTTCAACCTTAGACAAATATAATTTTTGCGCTTACCAAAAATCTATTGCGAGTGAGAATCGACCCCAAGAAATTTTGCTTGTCCTTTCATTAGCACTGCTTACGCTGCTGCTAGGCCAACCATCTGCACAAGAACATATATGTGTGATATAACTCTTAAAACCTTTAAATATTCCTCTCTGTCAAAAAATAAATAAAACATCACCATCGAGGCTCGACCTCGAGACCTCCTACCTACCATGTGTGTTAGTATCATTAGGGCTAGCCACCTAGGCACACCATCTACACGAGAACAAAATTCCTAAAATAATTTCTTTATCAAATTTGTCCTCTCACTTTTCAGATTTTGTATTCTCTCTTATTGCCTGTAGATTTTGATTTCGCACTAAATGGAATTTTGATTTTTTTATTTAAATATAAACATTAGAAAACATCCACATAAATGAAATACATAAAATTTTTATATATATTCCTTTTGGTGTTTTGTGGGGGATGTCGATGCTTAGGAAAATATGATTGTTTGGTATTTAAAATAATTTTAAATGTGTTCCCTCCAAGATTTTTGGCATCTCAACCATTTTCAAACTCTTATATTATGATAGTTTAAATATTATAAAAGTATTTCTTAAACCTTGATGTTTGAAAAATAAAACCTTCTTCTTTTTCTTTTTCCTTTGTTGAACCTTTTGTGCCATGCAACTTTAAACTCTTGTCCATATGTTTTAATATTTAAACTTTAATCCTTGAGACTTCTCTTTTAAACCTTTGTCCCAATAAAACCTTTAATCCTCTTTGATTTTATTTATAATATTTGAAATAAATATTATAAACCTTTTCTACATTGCATGAACAACCATCGAAGAATATTTTTGCCTTATGTACCATTTGAAGATATTTGCCTTGCACTTTAATATTTCAACATTGAAGATAATTCTCAACTATTTCACTTTTGACATCAATGACAACCAATGTACTCAACATTTTCAATAATATCTCCCTTTGTCATTGATGGTAACCCTTCTAAAATATTTTATTTTTCTACCACTAGATTCCAAATCTGCTTCCCTTGATAAGTTTCTTCCCTTACTGAATTCTCTCTCCCCTACTGAAATCTCTTCCCATTTGAAATCAATGGCAAAGGGCTCCTTTTGGGGCTAAAAATTCTTAGATCATCCCCCTTACCACCTCTTGTCCTTGAGGTGATCAATTTTGAAGTGGGAGTTAATATACTTCCAACTTACAATGCTCTTCTTCCTTTTCAACCTTATTTTTCCACATATTTGTAGTCATACCCTTTTAATCCTTTTGAGTGTCCATATTCTTGCTTGTCTTTGGAAGTTTCAGAAACTTTGTTCTACACCACTTATCCTTATGCCCAAAATTATTGCAATTGTGACACCTGATGTTGTAGTTTTTGATTGGTATAAATAACCTAAAATTTCTTTTGGTGAAGCCATAACCATTTTTGCCATGAATATTGCAATGTATAGCTTTGTGACCAAAATGATTACATGAGAAACAATACCCTTGTAAGAAATATTCATCTTGTCTTGAAAAATCTGGTCTCTTGGTCCTTTTATTGCCTTCTCTGTGATGATACATGTTTTTTGTTTATTTATTTTTTTATTTCTCAATGAAACGTCTACTCCTCAACTTATCAGCATAGGTCTTAGGTTCTTCTTCAATATCTTCCTTTGAAACTTCCTTTTCTTTTGAGCTTCATTCCTATTTTTGTACCTCTTGATATTCTTCAAAACCAATTCTTGTTCTAATAAATGAAGATCTTTGTGCTTTTATAATGTTATCCAAATATTTTGAACTTTTCCCAAACCTATGTAGCTTATCAATAGAATATTTCACTTCCATCCTTAGAGAAACCACTTCATGTTCTAATATTTAACATTCTAACTGAAAGCACGAGATTTCGAGCAAAGGAAACACTAATTGCGATGCATTCAAAATCAAATACGCTTAAGTCCTAGAAATGTAGAATGCATGAAATGAAAGAGACGCATTGAAATGAGATATAAGAAAATGGAGAAAACACAGCCCTTTCATTAAATTCTCTTGATCTCTGTTACAAATACGCCTCCTCCCTTTTCAGGGGCTAGGAGCGTTAAAAGAATTTTGATTACAATCAAGACTTAAGGTTCCTCTTTCCGCGTGCCCACACTTGAAATGGGCGGGCCAAGATGATGTTGCCACTGATGTTGATGAGTCCTTAACCTCTGCTGCTCCTCCTGCGAACAAAGAAACAACAAAGATGTCAGTAGCACCTGTTGCAAACAGTAAGTGTTTGTTCTCTAAAATCGCCAAAAGATGCATGTAAATAATTAGCCAAATCGATAGACAAAATGACTCTAAATGACCTGAAAACCTGAAAGAGGACAGAAGACATCACCAGAGGGCCACTGCCATTGAAACAGTCGGCCAATCTACCTTCAACTGGAATTCGTCCCTGGGCAGGACAAATTCTGACTGCTATTCGTCCCTGGGTGAGACAAATTCTACTATGTTGGAAAAGCCGAAGTGGTACTGCTCCAATGTAAAATCCCGAGACCTCCAAAACACCTGCAAACAGAGGGGTTATGTAATTGGGGCCATTTTGGGACGACCCAGATGGTCGGATTCTCCCAATTTGGCCTCTATCCTCGGGAATTCGATGTCGCCACCTGCAAGTTAGTAGGACAACAAAGCGACAAAAGGCATGATAAAATCTGATCAAAATGTTATGAAATTGAAGCTATGAGTTAACCAAATAGAATAACATAAGATGCAACCTGAAACAATAATCTAGAATGCTTTTGGAATAAAACTTAGAAAGTGCGGGGGTGCCCAAGTGGGCCTCCCACCGTTGGCACTTGATCTTGGTGCCAATCCACTAGGGATGGGCCCAAAACCTCTTAGGATTGGGATGTCTACAAATTGGTGGTGTAAGGTGGTCAAATGTTGGATTTGGGTTGGATCCATGCTTCCAAAAGCCACCCAATAACCTCCCTTGCGAAATATATTAGTGGATGTGAGAAGGTGAATCAAAAATATGCAAGTGGGTAATCAATAGGACAGCACTTCATTGCTTGAAATCGCCTCCAATATATCTTTTTGGGTGAGAAAAGTCTCACCTTTTATAGACTCATGGGGTCTCTTTTGAGAGGGAAGCATAAGCGCCA
The DNA here is from genome assembly GCA_028583015.1 of Wollemia nobilis. NCBI lineage: Eukaryota > Viridiplantae > Streptophyta > Pinopsida > Araucariales > Araucariaceae > Wollemia > Wollemia nobilis. The sequence goes on from JAQPPZ010002855.1 coordinate 1,120,628, forward strand.
TGTGTTGGTCATAGGTGCCATGTGGCAGTCATGTCTTCCCATGAGGGAGGGGAGTCCTCCATGACTTGGGCTTTCATAACTGCCCTTGTGACAGTCCTCTAACGGCCTATCTACTCACCCACACACGCGTGCAAGGCAGGAGTCATCAACTGACTGTCTTTGGCTACCACTTGGCGCCATTCTTCTTTTTGCCCGTTAAACTCAGAATTCATCCCTACTAGAGACGAATTCAGAATTCATCTCTGGGTGAGACGGATTCCATTTTGAATTCATCCCTCGGTGAGACGAATACTGAGCAAAGTGTCTAAATGTACCAAATTGCCTCTTGAACTTACAAAATTGCTATGAAAGTGGTTAGGACCATTGTTTGACCTCTGAGGGCTGCCCTGGGGGCTGTGTTTGTCAAAGCGATTAGTGTTTGCAGTCACATAATCGGATTGGTGCTGTTTTGGTGTCTACATATGCCCCTTTTTGGGATGCACTGTGCATAGCACAACGCCGAGCAAAAATAGATAACCAAAGCACTAATGATTAGGGTTTCTTGGTAACCTAACCAACTTTTGATAACCCAAGCATGGAAAGGGCATGCATTCTTGAATCCTTGCTTCTGACGAGCTAAGGAGTTTGATTTCAAGTGTTAACCTATTTTGGTGAGGTGTGACTTGACCTTGGACATTGATCAGTCATGATTAGGCAAAGGGCGCAACCTTTTATCCTCAGGGGAACCTTGTGTTCATGATTCACGAAATGCCAAGTGTTTGATTGATTCGATTGTTGCTTGTTTACTGCCCCAAGTAGAAGCGTGATTGTCTTTGTCAATGATTCTTTGAATGCATGTCATTTTCCTTAATTGGGTGTGTGATTGTTGATTGGTGACTAAGTGTGACTACCCCCTCAAGCGACAAATCGATGAGGGAATGACCTTCATGAGAAAAACGACGAGTCGCTTGACCCAAGATGACTTGTGCAAGGGTGCCTTTAGATGTTTTACCGTTTAAGAATGTGCAATTTTTCCAACATTTGGACCTGTTTTTGGTGGGTGTTAACCCTTTTGGTGATGCCATAATGGTGTGAAATCATCAAAAACCCATCTTCCCATGGAGCGGTCCGGCTATGGTAGCCTTCTTGGGGAAGTAAGAGAGTGACAATTTGAACCCCAACATTGAATTTCTTTGCCTAGAGGTTAAGTGCAAGAGCACTTGTGTCCGACAATGCTTATTGCTGTGTTTTTGTGTTGCGTTTTTTGTTGTTTTGATTTTTTTTTTTGTGACACCATTTGGGGATTAAATTGTCGAAAATCTGTCCTCCCGTGGAGCGGTCCGGCTATGGTAGCCTTCTTCGGGAGTAGGATAGTGAAAATGTAAACCCCGACATCAATTTTGCTATGCCAAGAGGTTAAGTGCAAGAGCACTTGTGTCTGGCAATGTTTATTGTTGTTTGTTGTTTTGATTTTCTTATTGTTTTTGAGTGGGCTTTGACCCATTTGTGACGTCATTTGGGGGTGAAATTGTCGAAAATCCATCTTCCCGTGGAGCGGTCCGGCTATGGTAGCCTTCTTAGAGAGTAGGATAGTGACAATGTAAACCCCAACATCAATTTTTCTATGCCAAGAGGTTAAGTGCAAGAGCACTTGTGTCTGGAAATTTTTATTGCTTTTTGTTTTTGTGTTGCATTTATTTGTTGTTTTTGTTGTTTTGATTTTCTTGTTGTTTTTTAGTGGGCTTTGACCCATTTGTGATGCCATTTAGGGGTGAAATTGTCGAAAATCCTTCTTCTCGTGGAGCGGTCCGGCTATGGTAGCCTTCTTAAAGAGTAGGATAGTGACAATGTAAACCCCGACATCAATTTTTCTATGCCAAGAGGTTAAGTGCAAGAGCACTTGTGTCTGGCAATGTTTATTGCTTTTTGTTTTTGTGTTGCATTTATTTGTTTTTTTTGTTGTTTTGATTTTCTTGTTGTTTTTTAGTGGGCTTTGACCCATTTGTGATGCCATTTAGGGGTGAAATTGTCAACAATCCGTCTTCCCGTGGAGCGGTCCGGCTATGGTAGCCTTCTTAGAGAGTAGGATAGTGACAATGTAAACCCCGACATCAATTTTTCTATGCCAAGAGGTTAAGTGCAAGAGCACTTGTGTCTGGAAATGTTTATTGCTTTTTGTTTTTGTGTTGCATTTATTTGTTGTTTTTGTTGTTTTTATTTTCTTGTTGTTTTTTAGTGGGCTTTGACCCATTTGTGATGCCATTTAGGGGTGAAATTGTCAACAATCCGTCTTCCCATGGAGCGGTCCGGCTATGGTAGCCTTCTTAGAGAGTAGGATAGTGACAATGTAAACCCCGACATCAATTTTTCTATGCCAAGAGGTTAAGTGCAAGAGCACTTGTGTCTGGCAATGTTTATTGCATTTTGTTTGTGTTGCCTTTGTTTGTTGTTTTTTTTTTGGTGGGCTTTGACCCATTTGTGATGCCATTTGGGGGTGAAATTGTCGATAATCCGTCTTCCCGTGGAGCGGTCCGGCTATGGTAGCCTTCTTAGAGAGTAGGATAGTGACAATGTAAACCCCGACATCAATTTTTCTATGCCAAGAGGTTAAGTGCAAGAGCACTTGTGTCTGGCAATGTTTATTGCTTTTTGTTTGTGTTGATTTTTTTTGTTGTTTTGTTGTTTTGATTTTCTTTGATCTTATGCATGATGGTTGATGAATATGGATGTATGCATGTTGATTTATTTTGATGGATGCATATGCTATGATGAATGCAAATGTTTTTGATTTATATGTGATATGCAGAGATGAAATGGATGAATGGGATTTGTGATGTTTGGCTATGGCACCATAGACTGTTTAGAACTCTTTTATTTTGCTTTTAGGTGATTGCTGTGATGCATGACTTTGTATGTGTAGCTATGGTTTTTGTTTTTTTTTTGTATTTTCTGATGGTATTGTAAGGATGAAAAGTAGCGTAGTTGGTTTAGAAATGTAGCTAAGGTTTTCTGAGACTCAGACGGTTTTAACTCACTAACCACGACTGTACTTTATCTTACAAGACTTTTGAACAAGGTATGAGTCGAACTTGTTTTTGACCAAGCTTTTTCACATCCCTGTGTGTGCAATTGAGTTCATTTATGTGGTATTTGTCAGGATACCACCAGTGCCATATGGGCTTTCAACCGAACCTGTACTGAGGATCACCTAATTAGCTCCACTAACTCCTTTGTTGTATTCAGTTAGATTAATCTACGATGTTATCCAGGATGCCATAAGCTAGCTCATCCACATGCAAACATTGATCTGTATGCAAGTTAATGTGACATATATATCGTCATGCGAGAGGTTTACTACTAGTTATCGATAGGCTATCAACCAAATCGGTACTGAAGCTTGCCTCATGACCTGTTAGAATGCTGAGAGTTCTAGGGATTCAAGTTCAACTCCCTTCTTTTCTTCAATTGTATTGGGATACTTGCTCGTTTGTAGTGATAAGATCACTGTTTATTTTGGTTTGTTTTTCTTTTGAGCAAGGTATTGGGGAGATGGAGTGATGAAAATCACTATCGTTTGTGTTGTTTGATGTGTGCACTGTATGATGTCAAATATTTGAGTTTTTGACGTTTTGCAAATTTTTTGATTTTTTGCAACTATTGAGAACTAGGGATTCTTAGGGAATTGGGTAGGGAGGATGCTTGTCCTTTTTCCAACTCTCAGCATTCTTTGGGTCATTCACACAGGGGATGAGCAAGATAACCATTTCGCTTTTGGTGACCTGAATTACTATGCAGGTTTCATCTTTCGTTCACACAACTCGAGAATTGTTTTATGTTTTTTTTTTAGTTTGTGTTGGGATGTTACGTAACAAGGTGTATTTCAAGTGTAACTCTACCTTCGTAAAATTTGTTTGACTTGATACATTACATGGCTAAAGAGCAAAATGATGACTAAATCATGAAAAACTCTTGATAAATTAAAAGACCACTGACTCTAGTGTGGTACAAGGCAATGTTTTTTTGTTGTTTTGTAGAATGAAACAGTGTGGAACAAGGTGGACTAGCAGAGCAATTATAGCCTATGGTGCCTTTGACCTGTACGACCACAAATATGCAATGTACGGATGCAATGCTTAATGCAGCTACATATTTTTGTATTTTTGATGGATTGATTTTTGTGAATATGAAGATGAAGTGCGAGAAGAACTCTCTATTGATGAATTTGAGTATGCCTAGAAATGAGATGCAAATTTTTGTTGTTTTTGAATTTTCTTGATGGTGACCAAGGGATTTCTTGAATCCTTTGGGGCATTTTTGGGGTGACCAAGTGATTTTAGAGATCCTTGGAGCATTTTTGGATTTGACCAAGCGATTATAGAATCCTTGGAGCATTTGGGGTGACCAAGTGATTGCGATAATCCTTGGAGCTTTTTGGGTGACCAAGTGATTACGATAATCCTTGGAGCTTTTGGGGTGACCAAGTGATTGCGATAATCCTTGGAGCTTTTTAGGGTGACCAAGTGATTGCGATAATCCTTGGAGCTTTTTGGGGTGACCAAGTGATTTGGATAATCCTTGGAGCTTTTTGGGGTGCCCAAGTGATTGCGATAATCCTTGGAGCTTTTTTGGGTGACCAAGTGATTGCGATAATCCTTGGAGCTTTTGGGGCGACCAAGCGATTATGATAATCCTTGGAGCTTTTAGGGTTTGACCAAGTGATTGCGATAATCCTTGGAGCTTTTTGGGTGACCAAGTGATTGCGATAATCCTTGGAGCTTTTGGGGTGACCAAGTGATTACGATAATCCTTGGAGCTTTTTGGGGTGACCAAGTGATTTGGATAATCCTTGGAGATTTTTGGGGTGCCCAAGTGATTGCGATAATCCTTGGAGCTTTTTTGGGTGACCAAGTGATTGCGATAATCCTTGGAGCTTTTGGGGCGACCAAGCAATTGTGATAATCCTTGGAGCTTTTGGGGTTTGACCAAGTGATTGCGATAATCCTTGGAGATTTTTGGGTGACCAAGTGATTGCGATAATCCTTGGATCTTTTGGGGTGACCAAGTGATTGCGATAATCCTTGGAGCTTTTTGGGGTGACCAAGTTATTTGGATAATCCTTGGAGCTTTTTGGGGTGCCCAAGTGATTACGATAATCCTTGGAGATTTTTTGGGTGACCAAGTGATTGTGATAATCCTTGGAGCTTTTGGGGCGACCAAGCGATTGTGATAATCCTTGGAGCTTTTGGGGTTTGACCAAGTGATTGCGATAATCCTTGGAGCTTTTTGGGTGACCAAGTGATTGCGATAATCCTTGGAGCTTTTGGGGTGACCAAGTGATTGCGATAATCCTTGGAGATTTTTGGGGTGACCAAGTGATTGCGATAATCCTTGGAGCTTTTGGGGTGACCAAGTGATTGCGATAATCCTTGGAGTTTTTGGGGTGACCAAGTGATTGCGATAATCCTTGGAGCTTTTTGGGTGACCAAGAGATTGTGATAATCCTTGGAGCTTTTGGGGTGACCAAGTGATTGCGATAATCCTTGGAGCTTTTGGTTTGGATTATGGTACTTCAAGGGATAGAGGTACCCCCAGCTTGATGGTCTTTGTGCTCTGGATCTAGCTCTGTAGGGACAGGCATGAATGGATCGGCCCTATGTGTTGATAGGAAGACGGGGTCTTTCCTTGGTACTGATGTCATGATGGGATCTCGAGGTGGACGGTGCTCATCGTGGATTTGGATCCATGGATCCAACACTTGGTCCCACCTTGCTGGGTCTACCCACCATTCATGCCCTAGCCATATGCCCATTTGTCCCATTAGATCTTCATGAGTTAAAGG